>CM030363.1:278154962-278684962 GCA_017893485.1 Hemerocallis citrina | reverse complement strand
CTTACCGAACCGCTGTCCTCTGCTTTCGCTGACTCCGAGCCGGGCACGTTAAGCAACACTGTGTCTTCAAGATGAAGTGTCTTTTCTGTCTTAAGTCCGGCCATTCCCGACCCCGTTGTTTCGCTCTCCAAAAATTAACAGGGCTCACCCTTGGAGCGCCCATTCCGGAGCAAGTGCTGGCAACTCTTGATCTTCCCTCCCTCCAACGGCAGTTGGCTGAGCAAGTCTCCGTGAAAGCTAAAAAGCAAAAAACTGCTTCTAAATCCCCCCTCCTCCCCACCCCCCCTTTGAGAGTCGCCTCACTGAGCCTCCCCCCTCTCTTCCTCCGAACTCATCCACTCAGTTGGTCCCCAAGTCAAAGCCGCAGGTTTCACAAGTGTTCATCCTCCCTTGCAACCTGACTGATAGGTTGAAGCACTTTGACACTTACGCTGCGATTTCCTTTTCGGGGGGTTCTATCCCTATATTAACTTTAAACTCTTTTCTCGGTATTACTTGCAATGTGAAGGATTGGGAGTGGTTCCTTTTCTCATGTACCAACGGGGACGTTGTCATCCGGTGTCCCTCTCCCAAAATATTGGAAGACCTCACCGGAAACTCCTCACTTGCTGTCGGATCGATCTCCCTTTCATTCCGAAAATGGGTTCATGTGCCCCCCCAGGCGCACCACTCCAGCACTTTCATTTCTAAAGTAACTCTTCTGGGGCTCCCTCCTTTTTGTGAGTCGGTGCGCGAAGTTGGTGAAATGACCAAATGTATTGGGGAAATCTTCAGCATTTCTTCGTCGAACAAGCTTGCCTAGGGATCCCTACAAGTGGAGGGTCTCTTCCTCTGCTCTAAGCTTCAGGAGCGCATAGAGGCTTTTAACCTGACCGATGTCACCTCCTCGTTTCCTGTCTCGGTGCAGTATCACGAGGTCGATGCTCCTATCGGTGACGGGTCATTTTCCTCCACTGAGGCATCGACAATTGCTGCTAAACCAGCTCCGGTAACGCCAGTTTTTCACCCGGACTCTTCTCTTGTTAAACCTCCCGCGTCTTCGGTGAAGGGTAGCTATCGAGGGACAGAACGCAAAAAATACCCCTCACTCAGCAAGAGCTTTGGCTCATCTCATGGAAAGAAGATCTCTCCCTCCAAGGCCCCGAATCTCGTCTGGGTTAACCCTGATGCTTCCAACCTGCAAGCGGCTAAAGCCGCTGCTTTGCCTGTCACCTCCGCAGTGCCCCTTCCCCTTCCTTCTTCCGGCTCTGTCCCTGAGAAGTCTGAGTCGGGGGGGGGGGGGAGGGAGCCGCTTTTGCCGCCGGTCTCTTCCATCGCTCCAACTTCCACGCAGCAGGCTTCGGCATCGTCGAGGCCGTCTTGGGAGATTAACCCCCACTTCGCCTCAGACTAGGACAAATTTCAGAAAGAGGCGCACTTCCCCCCTCGCCGTATGCCTTCTTCGCCTCCTTCTGTCACCTGTATCAAAGTTCCCGTCCAATCCAAAGGTGACAGTTGGACTGAAAAGGATGATCTGCTTGCTGAAGAAGAGGCGGAGCTCCTTGCTGCTCAACCATCGAAGCAGGTATTCCCTATCTTAGCTCTTTCTTTTTCTAAGCATGCTAAAATTATCCTCTTTTATGCTCAGTCTGTTATCTGTTTTGTCTCGTTTGACACCCTATCATTATCGAGACGGGTATCCTGTTCCTACTTTCTCTCCCCTGCCTTCCCTTATTTGTCTCCCACTAAAGTGTTAAAGCACGGTGGAGACGTTTGGGGCAAATTGACTGGCTCCCAGTCCTTAGGGGTAGTAGGTAGTTCGCCTGTGGACCTCAGGTCCATGATCGAACTTTCCCTTCCCCTCCCTTCTATTCAAGGGGTGGATCCCGCTCAAAAGAAGCGGTCTCCCAATGCCACTTGTAACAAACGTCTCATTAGGTCAAGTGTGCGTTTAATTGCTAAAAAGATCGCGCAGGAGGTGTCCGTGCCCTCTGTCGTTTCGGGCTCCCGATCCAAAACTGCTGTTTCCACAGTTGTGCCCCAATCCACTTCCTCTTATGAACTATCATCTCTCGGTTCTATATTCCTTTACCAGTTCGACCCTTTGTCTGATCTAGAATTGGCTGAGCAGGCTAGTCAATTAGGGTTTCAGTTCTCCTCCGATGTCTCATTGCAATCAAGGACTTTAAGGGACCTTGAACGTACTAGAGTTCTGGAGCACTCCTGCCCTCATGATTAGTATTTTTTGGAACATCCGGGGCCTCCATTGTCCTGTGAAACAAAGGGCGATCTATCACCGATTTCCTCTTCTCACTGCGACCTGATCTCGATTCAAGAATCTAAAATCGACTGTCCTTCCCCGTCCATCCTCTTTGCGCTTAGCAGGAACATTTGTATCAAATGGATCTCCTTAAACGCTATCGGATCCAGGGGAGGTATCCTTTGCGGTTTCAAGGAGTCTGTTTTCTCCCTGATCTCGGTTAGTAGGCTCAACTTCTTTCTTATCACCCAACTTCACTGGATCACTCTTAATCGACCATTAACAATGATCTCGGTCTATGGTCCCTCCACTAGTGAGAGGCACAGCCTATTCTGGGATGAATTCCGTTCCCTTATCATTTTCTCAAGCGACTTATGTTTCTTTTGCGGGGACTTCAACGTCACCAGGTTCGCATCAGAAAGATCCACCCCGACTCCCACTACGTTCCCTTCCTTCATCTTCAATGATTGCATTCAAGATCTTCAGTTGACCGACCTACCGCTTAATGGTAGATCGTTCACCTGGTCTAACCTCCGTCAAGCCCCCTCTCTCGCCAAACTAGATCATTTCCTTGTATCCCACGTTTGGATTAACCGGTTCCACAATTGCTTCGCCAAGGCCTTACCTAACCCATCCTCCGACCACGTTCCTATCGCCCTTTACTCTAACTTCCCATTCTCCCATCAACATAAGTTTCGATTTGAAAATTTTTGGCTTGAGGACCAAGTGTTTGTCAAAATGGTGGAAGAATGTCTTTCGCGTGTCTCAGGTTCCTCCGGCTTGGGCAGCATTCTTCTCAAGCTTCACGCTATCAAATTCGGTTGTAAAATCTGGCACGCCGAGAGACATCACAATACGGAGTTCCTTAAAAACTATCTTCTAGATTCCATTGAATCTTTTGACAAAATGGAGGAGGGGGTTCCTCTCTCGGAGTCTTACAGATCGGAAAGACGGTCCTGTAAGCGGGACTTTGCGGCCATCATCCACCAAGATCACATTAAATGGGCTCAATGAGCTAAATTCAAGTGGTTGAAGGAAGGTGATGGTAACACCGCTTTTTTCCATAATTTTGCCTCGTATAGGCAACGTACCAATCACATTTCTTCGATCTCCGATAACGGCCGGGATCTCAGTTCCGACCAAGAGATCCATGATGTGTTCCTTGCTTTTTATAAAAATCTGATCGATACGTATAAACAACGTTCGATCAGTATTGACTGGAACCTTCTTTATGGGCCAGCAGCTCAAGACCTCTCATCTCTGGAGGCACCTTTCTCCCTCGAGGAGGTTAAAGGGGTGGTCATTTCGTTAAAAAGCGACTCCTCCCCTAGACCAGACGACTTCCCTGCCTTTTTCTTCCAAAAATTCTGGCCATGGCTTAAATACGATCTCCTTCGTTGCTTTGAAGAACTCCATCAGGGCTCCTTCTCTTTTGATCGTATCAATTATGCCAACATCGTGCTTATTCCCAAATTGGTGGGAGCACACTCTGTGGCACAATTTAGGCCAATCAGCTTAATTAATACTACTTTCAAAATCATTATGAAAGTGCTGTCGGCCAGGCTTAGTGTCGTGATTTTCCCTCTTATTGACTGTGCTCAATCGGGCTTTATCAAAGACCGTTTCATTCTCGATAGTGTAGCGGCCGCTCAAGAGATCATAACACACTGCCACAACACTAATTCGGAAGGCATCCTTCTTAAGTTAGACTTCCAAAAAGCTTATGACAACGTCAATTGAGATTTCTTGTTTGACATTCTCATTAATAGGGGTTTTGGCCCAAAATGGTTGGCTTGGATTAAATCCAGTCTCTTTTCTGGGACTTCGTCCATCATTGTAAATGGTTCGGAAGGACGCAAATTCAAGGTTAAATGCGGTCTGCATCAAGGAGACCCCCTATCTTCCCTACTCTTCTGTCTTGTTGCAGACGTCTTCAGCAAACTGCTTCGTAATGCTTGGGAGAACAAGGTTGTCGAAGGCCTGGGAGCCACTCGCAACTTTCAAGGCATCCTTCATTTGCACTATGCGGATGATACGATTATCTTTGCTAAGCTGAATCTCCAAACCCTTCGAAACCTTAAACTTCTTATTTACTGTTTCGAATTGGCGTCGGGCCTCTCGATCAACTTTCAAAAGTCCTCCGTTCTTTGGTTGGGAGGCGACCCAAATCATCAACTGGAGATTTCCAACTTCTTCAACTGTCCTATTGCTAACTTCCCTATCACTTATTTAGGTATCCCTCTCAGATGGGGTAAACTCCATAAACCAGATTGGATTCCCATGGTGGACAAGGTTGCTGCCAGACTCAACTCTTGGGCTGGTAAGCTTTCCCGTGGTGGTAGACTGATCCTCCTTAATTCTGTTCTTTCCTCGATCCCAACATACATGATGTCGTTCTATTACGTTTCGTCTTGGGTTCTTAAGCGAATTGACTGTATTAGAAGCAACTTTTTCTGGTCTGGGTCCTCCAGTTCTAAGCCAGGGTCTCACCTTTGTAATTGGACTAAGGTTTGCTCTTCTAAGGAGGCGGGTGGCCTTGGGGTGATAAACCTCAGGCATCAGAACTTAGCCCTGCTAGGTAAATGGCTGGGAGATTCTTTAAATTCGAGCATCTCCCTTGGATTCAAAGCATCAGAGATAGGTGTTTCCCCTCCTCCTTTATTGGGGATTTCCACTCTCAAGTGCACCGTAGTGCTTCCCCGTTCTGGAAAGGGGTATGGAAAGCGGCTGCTGCTTTCAGTGTGGGCATCTGCCATATTTGTCTAGACGGATCCAAGACTATGTTCTGGTCGGATATTTGGATCAGAAACATCAATCTAGCGTCCACTTTCCCGGCCCTCTTTCGCCTTGCGTCCCACCCAGCCGCTTATGTGACTGACTATTATACTATCGTTAATAATCAAAGACATTGGAATATCCCTTTCTCCGTGGAGATCCCGCCTAACCTCTCTGCGGACCTCAACGACCTCCTTGTCATTCTCAATCATTACGTTTGGGGTGATAAAGAAGACTGGGTCTAGAGGTGGAACTCGGCAGGGATCTTCACGGTCAAATCTTTCTACAATTTCCTTAACTTCCGAGGTATTTCTTCCCCTTTTGCTAAACTAATTTGGCAGTCTTGTGCACCGCTGAAGATTAAAATCAATAACTGGCTCGCCCTTAACAACCGGTTACTCACGGTTGAGATCCTAAACAAAAGGAATTTGGCCTGGGGACAATTGTGTCCACTGTGCTCCAATTGTCAGGAAGACGCCAATCATCTTCTTATCGTTTGTGACTTCATCCGACCGTTATGGAAAATAGCTACCTTAGCTTGGGAATTCCCGCACATTCCCGAAAAGATTGAGTCATGTTGGTTAGTTAAACCTATTAATTCAAAGTTTCGTAAGTCGTGGTGTCTATCGGTTCATATTATCTTTTGGGTCTAGTGGTTGGAGAGGAACAACGATTGTTCCAACATAGAGCTTCCAATATCTCCACAATTATTGAGGAATTTATCTATCTCTTCAATTTCTTTGCCGCGGCCTTAAACCATAAGGCTAGATTAGCTCTTCACTGCTACAGATTAACAGATGCTACTATTTGCTTGCGTAATCTTAATGCTATATAACTATCTCGATTCTCTATCGTTCTTATGGCTTCTTGTGTTTTGTAACAGGTTTGAGGTTGGAGCTGAATGCTTCTTTTGTGCATTGTTAGCCCCTTTTGTTTGTCTCTAGAGAGACTCGGGCTAGTCCTTTCTAGTTTTTTGCAGCTCTTCTCTAGCTCCTGAGCTGAGGTCGGGTTAGCTAGGTGCATATGCTCTCTTCCTCAATTGCACAGGCTTCAATGCTGCTCCTGGCAGTTTCAGGGTATCTCAGTTTGGTGCATATTTATGGTTTCGAATTCTATTTTGGGACTGGATGTACCCTTTTACCACCCTATTTTCTCTATGTGGCTTTGAATGCCAGCTCTATTGGCATATCTCTGTTTTGGGAGTACTTGTTTGTAGGCTCTTACTTCATCTAATATATTAGTCATGTTAGCTTTATGTTTTGTATCTGTTGCTCTCTAAAGTGTAATGGCTTCTGCGATTGTGTGCTTGTTTCGCGTCTTAGGCCCTACTGCTAGGTCCTGCTCTCTTGGATATACATTTTTTCTCTTCAGGCTACTTCCGTTTGCGTGCTCCTCTGGTATTTCCAGGGACTCGCCAGAGGTTGTCTGTAGGTGGTGTCTGAGAGGCTCCCCACCGTGTTGATTCGCTGGGTCTCTGCGGCTGGATGGTGCGGTTCATGGGCAGCCCATCTCTTGCTCGTCCTTGGAGAGGGATGGAGTATCTGTTTCGCCAGCCTTTTGGTCTCGATGGCGTCCCTGGCGTCGTCGGAATAGTGGCATGTGAGGCTGTTTATGGCTTTGCTGTGGCCTGAAGCCCTGTTAGCGTTGGTTGTTTGTGGTCTGTGTTTATAGTGGTGCCGGACCCCGGGGTGGAATTGGCCCTGTGGTCACTCAGTGTTTTGTTTAGTGCCGGTTTTTACCTATTGTAAAACCTTTTCTTTGTAGTACTTTGTTGATTTATATAATATTTTGGTGGGCTGGAGTCTTTTGACTCTATCCGATTCATTAAAAAAAAACTCGAAGTATACTATTTGATTTATTATTGTATTACTAATTGTTATACTTAATTTAATTATTTACTATTAATTTAAATCCTACATTGTATTGATTATTTTATCTATTCTTTCGGATCTTATTAATACCCAAACCCAATACCCACTTACCCCAAACTCTATAACATTACCCCATACCTGATTACTAAAACCAAACCCGTTAATACCCATTTCAATACCTAATACCCCATATATATACTCATTTATTAAACCCTACCCTAATCCTGTTCTACCCCCAGCCGCTAACTCTTCATCTCCCTCCCGTCTCTCTCTCCCGATCTTCCATCCCCTGAGCAGCAGTCGCGCCACCCCTCCTTGCCATGCTCCTCCCCTCGGCGTCTGCACCACCACAGCGATGCCACGATAACAGTTGCCGTCAGCCTCCTCCCTGCTCGTGACCGCAGTAGCGACGGAAGCGTAGTGCCGCCCCGGCCTGTCCTCCACGGTGCAGCAGCAACAATAGCACGTCGCCGTGGTGGTTTCCCCGTATGACGCCAGCTCTGTCTGGCCCTGTCTCCCTTCGTCCTGACCTCGCTCCGCCCTAGCCGCCATCCACCAGCCTGTGATCCCCTCGGCCCCGTGCTCTGCTCCACCTTCCTGCAGTGTCGCAGCAACCCAGCAACCCCTCGATGACCCTTCCACAGTGCCACCCTCCCATTCATCCCCCCTGTCGCCGCCCCGCAGCGGCAGCGCTGCACTCCCTCGCCTGCCCTTCGTTGCCGACCCCTATTACCGGCAGTCCCCACCGTGTTGCTCGCCATTGTCGAAGCCATGCAGCCTTCAAGCATAGCCGTGGAGTTGCTGTTTGTTCATGGGTTTCAATCATGTTGATTGTGGGCCATCCGTTCGATCAGATCTTGATCTCTTGATCCTGGCCGTCTGATCTGCTTGATCTCATCGTGATTGAGATCAGATCAGATCGATCATCATCAGCAGCTCTCGTTCACAGCCGTTCGATCCTCTATTTGATCATCACCAAGCCAATGGATCTAGGCCGTCCGATCGTTGATCATCGCGATCGTGATCATTGTCTCCATCATCATCAAGATCTTGATCTCGACCATTGGATCTCTTTTGACCATCGCGATCGTGATCATCTTCTCGATCTTGATCTTGATCTTCGATCTCAACCGTCCGATCGACCGATCACACTTGATCTCGGCCCTCGATCGTCTCGTTCGTCTTCTACTTGATGAGTTAAACATTTGATCCACTTTTTGTTCTTTTTCATCAATTATCAATCATGGTATATTTACTATTTTGGTACTCTTCTAATTCTTATATATTTTATGTTCGATCTCGGCTGTTGGATTTGCCTGATCTTCAACTTGATCATCATCTTGATCATCAAGATCCATGCTTGTGTTCATGGTTACGATCGTGATCATGATCGTGATCGTGTGTTCGTGTTTGGTTCGTGATCCATGTATTGAGTTCGCCGCCCGGGATCCATTCCTGTTATTCCTCCGTCGGATTCATCGTTTACACCCTAAGGCAAGTATTCTTCTTGTACAAATTATTGTTCTAGTACAAGCGTTTAATTAAAAATACTGTAAATAGAACGTAGTTGTGGCTCCTCCTTGTCTTATCGTTTGTTGATCTTAAATTATTCCTCATCGATTTCATGATCTAAGTGTCACAACCTTTCATTGATACATTTATTCACAACTAGTATAATTATGATACATTTCATGCAAAAAGTGTTTTATTTGGTTTCTGTTTCTGTCTTGCCCTGCTGTTTCGATCCCGATAAAACCAAAATTTGAACTTGAGTCCTGAATATGAAACGTAGCCCCAAGTTTCTAGTTTTCAATAACATCCAGAATTTTTGAATTCTAAGTTACGGTCTAGGAGATATCGCTATTTTACTACTGCTGTGTCGGTAGTCGTAGATTCACAAAAACTGCTGCACCTCTTTAGTTTACAATTATTTTAACTATTCTAACAGTAAGTAAATGACTAGAAATTTTGCATGCTGATACTGGACATCCTAGAGAACATTCCCTAATTTTCTCAGAATTAATTAACGATGTTTCAATCATGTTTCATATGTATAAACTCAGTTTTACAAATTCTGGCTGAACACAAATGCTGTATAGTTTGCTATTTTGATATAAATTGCTACAACTTTTATGTGCCTTAATTATATGCATTGGAACCGGGCAGGAGTCTAGTTTCTAGACCTTCTGACGGATCCACATTTGCTATCTTGTAGTAACGGGAATCACAGTTTTTGTACAGCAACGTCGTGTTGTCCATATTTGGAATTCTCGTTGTTCTTGATACTTTGATTTGTTTTGACCCTCGAACATATACCCTACCCAGCCTAGACTTATTCCATGTTCTTGATTTTGGTTACTTAACTTGTTTCACATACTTTCATGCTTGCTTGATGATAATAATAAATAATAAGCCGCGGTTTGAGGAAAAGACCATAGTAGTGGATAATATAGGTAAGTGTACTCGGAGGAGGGGCCCATGCTTCCCTATTTATCGGTCTATTTGTCTATCGGTCTATCGGTCATATCGGTTATCGATTAATTGTACATTACTGACTACAATATCTTGATTGATTCGGTCATCGGTCATTATCGAATATTGTTGCCTCAGTACACCGCCCTATAAAATCCACCTCTAGGCCTAAACGTAAGTGATTGTATGTAGCAACCATGTAGTAATAGTATGGATATATGAAGTGCTACCTAGATAGTAATAGCTACAAGACTTGATACATGATACTTGAACATGATACATGCTTACTTGATACTTGATTACATGATACATGAGACTTGATAATTGAACATAATACTTGACACTTGTTACTTGATACTTGTACTTGATAACTTGACACATTAGACTTATTACTTGTTACTCGACACTTGTACGTGATACTTATTACTTAATGCATGACACCATTACATGTTCACTAGCCACTTGTTCTACTACTAGTATTGGTTACCCAATCTTGTCACTCGAGTTGTCTTTCTTGCTAGCTAATTTCTTGAATCCCCATTACTTGTTGCATCCCTATTACATTCTCGATTCCAAATCTTGTTCCATACTTCTTGTACTTGTTTTACTATTTGCGGCCCTAACTTGCACTAAGGGCATTGTCTTGTTTTCTCTATTTATTTATTTATTTATTTATATTTATATATACAGACTTTGGAGACGTGTTGCCTGCTGGAATTGGTGAGCAGACATTCTAGGCCTCGCTTGGATCAAGGACTTGCTTAAATATTTTGTTTTCTTGAATTATTCATTTCTTTGCTACATAAAAACTTATAGTCCCGAGTCTTATCTTTTGTTCCAGATTTAAAAACCATTGAGATATTATTATTTGTTTCAATTATTTTCTGTTGCTTAATAAATTATTCATACATGCGTAGTTATGTACATTTGTTATATTCTTGTTATGATGCTGAGTCGATCCTACAGCTCATGAATGATGAAAATCATTCGCTGAGCTTTGTCATGCGCTCGTATTCCGTATTTTTTTGGGAAGCGGGGCGTGACAGAGATACAAGAGGACGTTCGCAGAGGTGATAAGAGGTACCAATAGGGACGTGGTGGAACATAGAGTTCGCCAACGTTCCCCATCGGTGAAGAAAGATACTCCGAGAAAGAGGGAAGACGAAGACGGTGAATGGATCCTCGTCAAACCTAGGAAGTCGCAGAAGAAAGCTCTAAGCAAAAGCTTCTCCGGTGAACAAAAGATTGATGCTAGACTGAGCTGCCACAAGTGTGCTAGAACAAGTCATTCAATCAATAACTGCACGTATGACTGATTTTGATACGTTTGTAAAGATTCCGGCCACATTTCGATGGCGTGTCCCAAAAACAAAGCTGCAAAGGCTTCAAGGTCCAAGGAAACTCCGATACTTCACGTCGCTACTATGAATTCGGAAGCTAGTAAGACTCAAGAGAGCATCGCCGGGGAGAGAAGAGTGATTAAGGCGACGATCAATCCAACTCTGCTAATGGCGGATTTCGAATGAAGATATAAAAAATGCGTTATGGTTAAAGCTCAGACGGGGAATCCAAAAGTGAAAGATGTCATAGAGCTGCTGCAGGCGACAACGGCGAATTGGGTAGTCCAACAAATCGCCGACAACAGTTTCTTTCTTCATTGCAGTGATGGGGATGTGATGGTTGACACGCTCAAGATGAAGGGTCTGGAAGGAAGGGACGCGCAAGGGTTGGAGTTCTTCATCACTCTAAAGCCATGGTCGCGAGAGATGGGAGCACTCAAAGCCGAGAGTTTTCCCTTAGTTTGGATTCGCCTATTCAACCTTCCCTTCCACTGTTGGGTCACCTCAGCATTTCAAAACTTCGTTCACAAATTCGGATTGCTCATAGAAGTAGACAAGGCCACTATAACCCATGAATGTCGAAAGTTCGCTAGAATTCGAGTCGGGGTAGCTAACAGGGCAGAAATCCCATCCAAGATCATCGTCGACTTTGGCAGCGAAGCCTACGAAGTGCTGGTCATCGTGGAGGCAAAAAATACGTTTCATTTAGAGGAATGGAGGTGGCGGACGACGAAGGTTTCGACAGCCAGGATTTATTGAAGACAGAGAGAGCCGTTGGATGTAGGGGGATCAAATTTGGGTCACTCATCGATGGTCAAAGGGGCGAGTTCATCACGGCCGCTCATCAAAATTCAGACTAATCACCTACTCCCAATTCAAAAAGAGCAGAAGGGGGGGGGGGGATGACGTGGATAGGTCATTTTGTCAGAAGTCGTGGCGCCAAAAGCAAATGGGATTGGAGACAGCTGATAGCTCAGTTTAGGTCAAAGCGGAAGTTGACAACCTACTTGGTACGAGGAACAGTGCTAGGGGGGAATTCTCATGAAGGGTGAAGATGACGTTGGGGGGCTCGAGATTAGTAGGGAGATGGGTATAGGGTAGGAGGAATGGGCTCCTTTCACAAAAGCAGTCGCTAAATTGCCAAACTCGGGGGGAGATTATAAAGGCTTTAGACGGAATTGGAGATGTCAATATTATTTTGGAGAGCAAAACAGATTTTGGAGGCAAGGATACGAGGGGAAGCGTGATCAGTAGCAATAGCAAGAAAATTACTGAATATAAGAGGAAGGGAAAGCAGCTGACAAACAAAGGGGGAGCGCAAATAATTAGTCAAGACGGGACTAACAAAGGGGTGCTCAAAGAAATAGAAAAAGAGTCGACTGGTGAAGGTAACCTTTCTCCCGACTGTTCAATTCTAAATTCTTTAAATGATGATTCGCTTATTTATTTTGCTAGTCTATACGGTCTAGCCATGGGTTCTAACAGGGTAGAACAGTTAGAAAATGTAGCAATCATTAGAGGGGAATCAAGGGTTCCTTGGGTTTAAAGCCGACAGAGAGTCGGAGGTGATAGAGGGTAGGTGTCTAGAATCGTCTTTTTAATGGTTTACATCTTTTGAAAAGTAAGGGAGATGAGGCAAAAAAGCAAGAAAAGAATGATTTCTATAACTATTAATAAAATTCGTCCAACCATTTGTGGTTTGCAAGAAACTAGAATTAAGAACCATTCCAGAGGGGAATTCTCTAGCTTTAGATGGGCAGCTGACTTAGATTGGAGATTTAAGTCGGCGGTGGGATACTCCGAAGGAATAGCGCTCGGTGTAGATTCAAGGGTATTTGAGATTGTGGAGGAAATGATTGGAATATTTACGGTGTCAGTTAGATTACGAAGGAGAAGCGATGACTGGGAACACGTCGTCACGACTGTGTACGGTCCTTACGATTCGTGATTGCGCAAGGACTTATGGAAGGAGCTTAAAGAAATCAGAAGCAGATGGGAACGTCTATGGGTGGTAGGAAGGGATTTCAATATCACTAGATTCCAAGATGAACATAGTGTAATGCCCCTGCCCCTAGCTCAGACAATTTATACAATTTATAAGACAAATTAGATACTAGGTAGTACAACTGCCCACCACAGGCTGCCTATCAAAAGGTGGTTAACCGATTTGGGACTCTTGATCATTGGCTATAATATTTATATATATTTTATTCTAATGATTTTACCGATATAGGATTAAATCCCAAATCTCTCTCCTCTTTCAAGATTGCACACAGTAAACCATTTGTATACAAATGCCCGAGTGGGCCCCATGTTTCAATGCTGTCGTCATCATCAGCCATACAACAGCAGCAACTTTGCTGTTTATCACATCGTGGGCCCCCCAATTAAAATCATTCAACATATTCAAATTATTACCATAATGCCATAGCACCTAATACCAAAAAGCCACTTTATATCATATATATATATATATATATATATATATATATATATATATATATATATAGTAAGTCTATTAAGAGCTGGGAAGCTGAGATTCTTAACGAGTGCTGAGATTCTCAGCCGTTCGATTGCGATCCGATGGTCAAGATTTGATCCGGCTATCAATTGATATGTTGAAGGGCAAAATAGTCATTTCTCAGCTCTCCTCTTTCTCATCTGTGCTACTCTCTCTCGTTCTCTCTCTTTCTCTCCTTTCACGAATCTGAAGAAATCCCCCCGCCCCAATCAAAAACCCTAGCTTCGAAGGCCCATCTCACCCATTCTCTCTCTCTCTTCGATGCGTCGCTGTATGTCTCCTGTTCTCTCTCTCTTCGATGCGTCGCCCATTTCAGTTCCTGAGCATTTTGATGCTAGGGTTTTTATTTGGGTCCATTTTAATGGCGAATGGAGTGTTGGGGTTTTGAGTGGTTTGGCTGCTATCGAAACCCACCCGATCGTGGTCTCTCTCTCTCTTCGATGCATCGCTCATATCTCCTGTTCTCTCTATCTCTTTCGAAGCTAGGGTTTTTGGTTTTTGATTTTGGTCCATTGATGGGTTTGGCTGCTATCGAAACCCACCCATTCGAAACCCTAACTCCACCTTTCTTCTCCACCCCGACATCTTCGAATCGGGTATAATTTTGTGAACTTTTTTTTTCCCATTTTTTTTTTCAAATTCCTTATTTTGTAAATTAATTGCTTGCTTTGAAAATTAATTTGTCAGGTAATGTTTGCTTCTCAAGAATAGTTTGTTGAACAAGACGATCAGCTACTATATGTCAGGGAAGTATTTGAATCCCATTTATCCATTTTGGGGTTTGGTCTTTCTATATTTTAGGTTTGATTGTTGATAGTTTGATTGGTGGTGGTTCACGGTGTGAAACAAATCGGTATCATTCTATTTTATGTTTGGTTTACTGTTAACCATGACTTTATTATGTTATAGTAGTCTGCTGGTCTGTTATATTCATGTGATTGTCAGTTTGCTTCCTCGTTGGATGGATTCTAGTTTTACAAGTGATGATGAGATGGATTATGTTTCTGAAGTTGCACACTATGAATCATTTATTTAATGATTTGTAGGAGTGCCTAGTGATGAATTAATCATATCTGAGCTTTATTTTTCCTCATTGGTTATAAGTGATGATGAGATGGATTATGTTTATGAAGTTGCACACTATGAATTAATGATTAATAGGAGTGAGTCTATTATGAGATGGTGAGCTGAGATTCTCAGTCGTTCGATTGCGATTCGATGGTCAAGATTTGATCCGACCATCAACTGATATGTTGAAGGGAAAAATAGTCATTTCGCAGCTTCTTCCTTTCTTAGATTCATATATATATATACTAACTCATATAGAGTTAGTCTATTGTGAGATGGACTTATTTAGGGCTTGTAGCTATTTAGTTGAAAAATTCAGAACCTGAGATGATGTGGATTTGGGTGTTACGGTTGTGTTTGATTGCTTGAAATTATGAAACTTGATGGAATCCGAGCTCCGAGAAGAGGGATTTGGTGTTTGTTCTGAAGTTTGGGTTTTGGTGGGTTTTGAGTTTGGTGGAAACTTCTTATCGAGGTTGGAGAGATCGGAACGATATTTACAAAATGGAAAGAAGGGTTTAGGATGTTTTTTAAAACTATTTGAAACTCGAGTTTCATGGTTGCAAGTGGTTTCGATGGTTCTTATGTACCCAAACATAGCTTGTATCTAAAACAATGCTTTTAAATTTGTAGAAACTGCCTTTTGTTGTGTGTTTTGGTATAGGCGATGATGACAATCACTACTTTGATTTATACTTGATTTATTAGAAGGCAGTGATGAAAATTTTATGCATGATTTTGTTTATTCATGATTTCTCAGCAATTGGTATACATAATTTTTTTGGTGGTGTTCAGCTTCATGTTCAGTTTCTGTTGTTCTAAGCCGGGGCGCCGAAATTTTTTGGCGATGTTCAGCTTTTTGTTAAGTTTCTGCTATTCTGAGCTTACACATTTTGAACTTCATGTTCAAATTCTCTTGTACCGAGCTTACACATTTTGAGCTTCATGTTCAGTTTTTCGTGGTGTTATTCTGAGCCTACAGATTTTTGCATGTCTTGTTGTTGTTCTGAGCCTACAAATTATTTTGCTGTTGTTGTTGTTCCGAGCCTACATTTTTCTTTGCTATTGTTGTTGTTCTGAGCGTACAGATTTTTTTGCTGAAATTTTTTTTGTTGTTCAAATACCTGTCTAACCTGAATTTGATGGATACTACCCAGTTTATCAAAAGTGGTATGTGGTTATATCTCCAAGTCAAAATTTTACTTGCAATTCATTATAATACATATATTTATGTACTTGCTTCTTTATTTTTTGGTGAATCACTTTGTTCAGGAATTCAAGAGGAAGAACAAGAAGGATGTTAGTGGAGAACCTGAGAGGCTTGAGAACATTCTCTTCGACTGCCCATTTTTGACCTATTGAGAATGTTTCGACTGCCAGGAAGTTTAAATGTCTTTTAGTATGTTGGTCATGTATGGATTGTAAGGGAAATAATGGAAGTTGAAAGTTAAAACTAGTTTGTGGTTACAAATCGGTTTTTAATCCTTTTGTATAATCTTCATTTGGTTTCCAATGTTTTCGGCAATTGGTGTACACATTGGTTGGTGGTTGGTGGTGTTCAGTTTATGTTGTTCTGAGCTTACACATTTTGAACTTCATGTTCAGTTTATGTTGTTCTGAGCTTATGTTGTTCTGAACTTACACATTTTGAACTTCATGTTCAGTTTATGTTGTTCTGAGCTTACACATTTTGAACTTTATGTTCAGTTTCTGTTGTTCTGAGCTTACACATTTTGAACTTCATGTTCAGTTTATGTTGTTCTCAGCGTACACATTTTGAACTTTATGTTCAGTTTATGTTGTTCTGGGCTTACACATTTTGAACTATATGTTCAATTTATGTTGTTCTGAGCTTACACATTTTGAACTTCATGTTCAATTTATGTTGTTCTGAGCTTACACATTTTGAACTTCATGTTCAGTTTCTGTTGTTCTGAGCGTACACATTTTGAACTTTATGTTCAGTTTATGTTGTTCTGAGCTTACACATTTTGAACTTCATGTTCAGTTTCTGTTGTTCTGAGCTTACACATTTTGAACTTCATGCTCAGATTTATGTTGTTCTGAGATTACACATTTTGAACTTCATGTTCAGTTTATGTTGTTCTGAGTGTACACATTTTGAACTTTATGTTCAGTTTATGTTGTTCTGAGCTTACACATTTTGAACTTCATGTTCAGGATCTGTTGTTCTGAGCTTACACATTTTGAACTTCATGCGCAGATTATGTTGTTCTAAGCTTACACATCCTCAACCAAGCCCAATAACAGAACACGAGAAATTAATATGTTAAATATACAAGTACATCAAAAACTTTACAAGAAGCATAAGTATATAAATTTTACAAATACATACAAGTAGTATATATTTTACAAATTCTACATCAAAAACTTTTACAAAAACTGTACAAGTACATATTTTACAAATATACAAGTATTCATCATAGCACAAGTACATCAAAAACTTTACAAATTTAGCAACTATACAACTTTTATCACCAAATATATAGGCTTTTTGCTCCAAATGTTAACTGCTGTCGAGTAGTGAGTAGCACCAAGAAGCACTTCAAGTTGAAATCAACCTGAAATCAAAATTAAACAGAGCTCATTCAGCCTGGAAAAAACAAAATATTTATTTAAAAAATATAGTAGGCTCAGAACACAAAATATCATTCACCAATTATAGTAGGCTCAGAACAGAAATTATTTAGATCATAAAGTTAAAAACACAATTGTAACCACAAACCGTTTTAACTTTCAACTTCCATTATTTCCAATACAATCCATACATGACGAATACAATAAAACACATTAAAACCTCCTAGCAAAAAACTGACTGACACCAGACCAAACAAATTCAAACATGAAGAGGATCAGAACAACAACACCAAAAACTGAACATGAAGCTCAGAAAAACAGAAAATTGAACAACATAAACTGAACATGAAGTTCAAAATGTGTAAGCTCGGAACAACAAAAACTGAACACACCAACCACCAAACAAATATTTTTTTTGCATCTCCACCTCTTCTCACGATCAATCGACCTCCTCTCATAATAGACTTACTCATGTATATATATAGATTAAAAAAAACCAGTAGGCTCAGAACACGCTTGTTACCGCTGATTTCGGTGTGGGGGTAAACAGATAGAATTTGTGGATCCGAGGAAAACCTGAACAGCTGACTCGGCCTGCTTGCTCCTGCCGCAACCTGCAAGGAAGTGCGAGACACCGGGGTTGATTCCGGCGACGCACCCTCCGACGCTCTTGTCAGTAATCAGCAAAAGATTAAGAAAGAGCTTAAGTGGTGAAAAAGTGATTAACCTGGTCTTGGTGGTAGAGGGGCTGTATTTATAGTCGCCTTTGGAATGATTTGGGGCCTGATTTCCTGCCTAACAGTTAGGAGGAAAATCCTCTTATTCTGTTTTTGGGAAGTTAGCCCCTGATTCCCTGGTGAGAGCCAATCAGGTTTATTGATTTGATTTGATCAAATCAGTGACCTGATTCTCCTCTCTTGGTGGATCGGGCTTGTATCGGGTCGGGACCCATGCCCGGTTGAAGCGGATCTGTTTGCGGGTGGTTGGTCCTGTGAGAAGGAGGCCCAATACCCGTTTTGGATCCATCTGCATGTGGAATTACTTTTCTACCCCCACGCTTCAGGATTCGTGCTCGATCTGGACGGTCCCGATTTAACCCCATTTTTAGCCATATCACGAGCCCCCCACTCCTAAAGGCTGAGCGTGATCAGACTTTGAGGAGTAGTTCAGCTGTCTCAATGGCTGGTGGAGTTGTATCGGAGTCCAAATGTGGGATTTCGAATCTAGAAAGGGGGTGACGAGGTAATTTTTGATGCGGTGAGCTGCTCTTGAGCTGAGTCGGGTATCTGATAGTCTTTTATCTACTTTTTTCGAAGTACTTGTTTAATTCTGCGATGTGTTTGCTAATCGTTCGGGGACTTTAGCGGTGCATTCGGGGTAATAATTGTTTGCTCCGGGGTTCGAAAGCGTGTCCCCGAATTTTCAATCATTTCCCAGAATTTTTAGCTAATTTTCCCGAATTTTTAGCAATTTTTTCGCAAATTTTAAACAAATAAAACGATAAAAATAAATAAAAAATAATTTAAATACCGATTAATGGCGTGGCTGGATCTGAGCCATTGATCATGGGCGAGCACCAATTTCGGAAGGATCTGATGGCTGTTGTAGCTCGGCAGCGTTTTTCTCCATTTTCGAGCTCGGAAAGGCACTTGCTCGGTTGCTGACCGGAGACTAGGGGGGTTCGGCGTTCCGAGCGACGTGGCGCAATCTGAGCCATCGGGTGGTGGCGCGTTTTCCAAGAAAATGCTATCTTGTTTTTTAGCGCACGTGGCGCAATCTGGACCATTCATCGTCAGGAGCACGAATTTCTGAGAGATCGAACGGTCGCGATTGATCGGTGGCGTTTTTTCTCCATTTACGAGCTCGGAAAGGCACTTGCTCGGACGCCGACCGAAGGCAGTGGTGTTCGGCAAGTCGAGCGACGTGGCGTTATCTGAACCGTCGGATGTTGGCGCGTATCTCGAGACGGGCGCAGCTCCCAAGAAAACACTATCTTGTCTTTTAGCGCGCGTGGCGCAATCTGGGTCGTCTGATTGGGATCAGACGCGAAAGTTGAGGGGAAAGTGGGTTTTCCCCGTTTACGAGCTCGGAAAGGCACTTGCTCGGACGCCGACCGAGGACCTGTGGTTTCTGACAATCCGGGATGGTTCTGTTCTCATTGGTATTAATTGTGCTCTGGGACTTGCGCGGCGTTCCGCCTTCCCAATGTCATTAAGGATGAGTCCCTTAATTAATACGCGGCGTTTCAACTTCCGAGGGTCATAATGACTGGTTCTTGAAGGTTGGCTATAAGTACTCCACTCTCTTTGCCATTTCTGTCACAATCACCATAGAGTCTCAGACCTCGGGGGCACTTAGCCTTGGGTAGTTTCTCTCTCGAGGTCCGGGGAGGTGGTCGCCCTTCTACCTGGTTTTCCCTTTGTTCTTGACGGCCCCAAAGTGGATGTCAGGAGCGAGGGGGGAACGAGGTAGTAGTGGTGACGACCGTAGTTCGGATCCGAGGGAGGATTTACTTCGGAAGGACGGGCAGTCGTCTTGTTGTCTTGTTGTTTCCCCATTCCTCCCTGCTCCGAATGGGGGTGTTAGGAGCGGGGAGCAATAAGACAGTAGGGTCGACGGCAATAGTCCGGACCCGGGGTGTGGGCCTCTTCGGAAGGACGGGTGGTCGTTCTCTCACCAAGATCTTCTGCTTTCTTTGGTGGCTCCGAAGCGAGCGTCGGAGTGAGCGGAGGTTTTGGCGAGAGAGTGGCGATCCATGTCCAATGCCGACCTCTGGGCCATCCGAGCCCGTTTGTTGCAGATCGGGCTTTTGGACCGTCCGAGCCTGTTGTTAGCAACTGTGAAGGCGCTGCGGTTAGAGCCCTTCTGGCAAGCCGCGCCTTCCAGTTGCAAACAACTGGCTCGGAATGGTGCGTGTCTCCCGATCCCTGAGTGTGGATGGGTCCCCTCTCATCTCTGTCTTCCTTCCGGGCTGATGGCTTCTGATGGGCGTCAGCCCGGGGGAGTTAGAGACGAGAGGAGTGCCGATCTGTTTCTGACCGGGGCCCGTGGGTCGGTGGGATATCAGCCGAGCCACGGGACCTGGGGGGCGCTTGCCGAAGGCGGCGCCTCAAAACCGAATCAAAATTTTACTGCCTTCCTTGGACGTAGGTGAGGCATCCGAAGGTTCGATCGTCCGAGCAGCGTGGCGTAATTAGAGTCGTTCGACGCTGGCGCGTATTTTGAGACGGGCGCGTTTCTCGAGAAAACACTATCTTATCGTGTAGTGTTCTCGACGAGATCTGGGCCGTCTGATTGAGATCACGCACGAGTATTGAGGAGAAAGTAAGTTTTCTCCGTTTACGCGCTCGGAAAGGCGCTTGCACGGATTCCGACCGGATCCTGTAGCCGTAATGTAAGTTTCGCTTGCAGCTCGGATTCAGATCCCCTGGTGCCGAGCTAGCTGACTTGGTGATGGGGGCAGCGGTTGTGGGCCTTCGCGATGTTTCGAGAGCGGCCCAAAAGCCACTTTGGGAGTCCAAGGGACGTCCCGTTTTCACTATAAATCTTCACCCCCCCCTTAGACCAAGTCTCACTTTTCGTTTTTACTCTCTCTCCTCAGTTTTTACTTTGCTGCGAAGTTTTCTGCTCTCTGGCGTTGTTGCTGGCTGTCGCGGTAGCGTTTGTAGACTCCGGTGAACTCTCCGACCGTACACGTCACTTCAAGGTCAGTTTCTATCCCTTCTCTCTTTGAAATGGTTAAGATCACTGAGACGCCCGCCTCGGAACAAACCGTTGGCCGAGGGGATAAAGGGAAGGGTGTGGCTGAGCCGAGCGAGCAGGAGGTCGTTCGCCCGGATAGAGAAGGCGATGTGGCCAAGCGGCCTAGGGAGGTTGAGGCCCCGTCCGGGAAAGGCAAGGCCGTGGTCACCATTGTGGAGACCCCGAAGAGGGCGGGGGCGTTCGGTCGGCAGCCCATTGTCTTGTCGAGTGTGGGCGGCGTTCGGGACTACGCTGATGACGTCCTGGAGAAAGTGACTCAGGGTACAGCCCCACTGGTGGAGGAGAATGAGCCGAGGGAAGTTGAACTACAGCCCCACATTTGGACTCCGATACAACTCCACCAGCCATTGAGACAGCTGAACTACTCCTCAAAGTCTGATCGCGCTCAGCCTTTAGGAGTGGGGGGCTCGTGATATGGCTAAAAATGGGGTTAAATCGGGACCGTCCAGATCGAGCACGAATCCTGAAGCGTGGGGGTAGAAAAGTAATTCCACATGCAGATGGATCCAAAACGGGTATTGGGCCTCCTTCTCACAGGACCAACCACCCGCAAACAGATCCGCTTCAACCGGGCATGGGTCCCGACCCGATACAAGCCCGATCCACCAAGAGAGGAGAATCAGGTCACTGATTTGATCAAATCAAATCAATAAACCTGATTGGCTCTCACCAGGGAATCAGGGGCTAACTTCCCAAAAACAGAATAAGAGGATTTTCCTCCTAACTGTTAGGCAGGAAATCAGGCCCCAAATCATTCCAAAGGCGACTATAAATACAGCCCCTCTACCACCAAGACCAGGTTAATCACTTTTTCACCACTTAAGCTCTTTCTTAATCTTTTGCTGATTACTGACAAGAGCGTCGGAGGGTGCGTCGCCGGAATCAACCCCGGTGTCTCGCACTTCCTTGCAGGTTGCGGCAGGAGCAAGCAGGCCGAGTCAGCTGTTCAGGTTTTCCTCGGATCCACAAATTCTATCTGTTTACCCCCACACCGAAATCAGCGGTAACAACGCTATTCAAAACTAGGGCTGCATTGGGGTGCCGTGCCAACTAGAATATGATAGATAAATATTCAAACATAAATATAACAAGCTGAAAAAATTATTTAGGTCATAAAGAGTTAGCAATAAAACAAACAATCAATCATAAAGCTCAGATAGGATTATTTCATCACTAATCACTTCACTAAATTTTTAATTAAATCATAAAAGAATCATAGTGTGCAACTTCATAAACATAATCCATCTCATCATCACTTTTAAAAAATAAGGGAAAATTGCATGCTACTAATGCAAAACAAACTATTCAAGTATAAAAATCAAATTTTGACAAATTCAAGTATCGAGAGCTGAGATTCTGAACCGTTCGATTGCGATCCAATGGTCCAGATTTGATCCGACCATCAACTGATATGTTGAAGGGCAAAACAGTCATTTCTAAGCTCAGATCTTTCTCATTTGAGCTACTCTCTCCCGTTCTCTCTCTCTCTCTCTCTCCTTGACGAATCCCAAAAAAACTCAGCTCTTCCGAAAAAACAGTCATTTAAAGTAACAATCGTAAAGTTCAAACAGGATTGTTTCATCACTAGTCACTCCTATTAATCATTAATTCATAGTGTGCAAACATAATCCATCTCATCATCACTTATAACCAATGAGGAAAAATAAAGCTCAGATAGGATTAATTCTTCACTAGTCACTCCTACAAATCATTAAATAAATGATTCATAGTGTGCAACTTCAGAAACATAATCCATCCCATCATCACTTGTAAAACTAGAATCCAAGTCCTCCAACGAGGAAGCAAACTGACAATCACATGAATATAACAGACCAGTAGACTACTATAGGATAATAAAGTCATGGTTAACAGTAAACCAAACATAAAATAGAATGATACCGATTTGTTTCACACCGTGAACCACCACCAATCGAACTATCAATAATCAAACCTAAAATATAGAAAGACCAAACCCCAAAATGGATAAATGGGATTCGAATACTTCCCTGACATATTGTAGCTGATCATCTTGTTCCACACACTATTCTTGAGATGCAAATATTACCTGACAAATTAATTTTCAAAGCAAGCAATTAGTTTTCAAAATAAGGGATTTGAAAAAAAAATTTGGGAAAAAAAAGTTAACAAAATTATACCTGATTCGAAGATGTCGGGGTGGAGAAGAAAGGTGGAGTTAGGGTTTCGAATGGGTGGGTTTCGATAGCAGCCAAACCCATCAATAGACCAAAATCAAAAACCAAAAACCCTAGTTTCGAAAGAGATAGAGAGAACGGGAGAGATGAGCGATGCATCGAAGAGAGAGAGATCACGATCGGGTGGGTTTCGATAGCAGCCAAACCCCTCAAAACCCAAACACTCCATTTGCCATTAAAATGGACCCAAATCAAAAACCATAGCATCGAAATGCTCAGGAACTGAGATGGGCGACGCATCGAAGAGAGAGAGAATAGGAGACATACAGTGACGCATCGAAGAGAGAGAGAGAATGGGTGAGATGGGCCTTCGAAGCTAGGGTTTTTGATTGGGGCGGGGGGATTTCTTTAGATTCGTGAAAGGAGAGAAAGAGAGAGAACGAGAGAGAGTAGCTCAGATGAGAAAGAGGAGAGCTGAGAAATCAGCGACCACATCCAACCATCGATTTCACCATCGCAAGTATGCAAAATCCAACCATCGATTTCACCATTGTGCTGTTTTTGTGCTTGGGTGTGCTGTTTTTGTGCTTTTTTGTTGGTTATTGGGTATTGAGAGATTTGGGTATCTTTTAGATAATTTGAGAGATTTGTGGAAGATTTGGAACAAGGTGATCATTCTCCACCTTCCCCATAGAAAAGAAAAAGTCGAATGATGGAAGATTGACTAATTTTTGTACAGAATGAATTTGTACATATTTTTTGGTTCAAC
Source organism: Hemerocallis citrina (assembly GCA_017893485.1). Classification (NCBI taxonomy): domain Eukaryota; kingdom Viridiplantae; phylum Streptophyta; class Magnoliopsida; order Asparagales; family Asphodelaceae; genus Hemerocallis; species Hemerocallis citrina. Next base: position 278,661,394 of record CM030363.1, on the reverse strand, counting down.
AATGAATTTTTTGCTGCTTTTGGTTGAACAATGAATTTGTACATGTACATAATCTGAGAAAACTAATGAGGAATACAACATAAATTTATACTCCAGAAATATACTCCATAAATTTATCTTTCGCTAAATAGTTCTTTAAACTATATGCAGAATACAACTTCACAACTGTAATCATTTTGTTTTTATTGGTTGTTGGTTGTTTTTGGTTGCAGGTACTAACTAATAAGGAAGTTGCTATTAAACTGGTAAGTATTGGGTTGTGATTTTATTACATTTTTTAAGTTTTAAATTTCAATTTTTTAGTTGATTGTGTGAATCATCTTTCTGTAGCATCAATTTTTTAGTTGATTGCATTTAGTGGGTTTGTTAAATCGACCCAACGTCTTCCCCTTTCACCGCTCTCTCTTTTTCGACCAAGCGAACCTAGCGAACCCCACCGAAGCTTCACCGTCTCCCTGACCACTAACTGATTTCTGAAGTGGATCGTTTGGAGAGATCTATTTATGTTTGTTCTGAGTGGGAATTTGATAAAGTTTTGGTCTTTAATTATTTAGTTTTTTTTTTGTGATTGGTTGTTGGTTGTTTTCTGAGGAAATTGCTATTAAACTGGTAAGTATTGGGTTGTGGTTTTATTACATTTTTGAAGTTTTAAATTTCAGTTTTTTAATCAAGTACATCCAGAATTTGCATTATTATTTAATCAAGTACTTATGTTGTTCAGGTTTACAATGGAAACCCAAAAGCTGTTGATGGTTGTGCAACTTTTTTCCGCAGAGACAAATTTTCACATGTTAAGAAATATGAGGTAGTTGTTCTTCCTTTCAGAAGTGAACTTTTCGTTTGGTTTCAGTTTTTTCTAATTGTTTCCTTTCAGGTTGAGTTTAACAAGGCTGCACAGTCTTTGACTAATGCAGTTATTGCAGCTGGTCAGAAGAAAGTTGCGCTGAGCAGATTGATTAAGGTAGCTGTCCATTTATTTAATTATTATTTAAATTATTTTAAAAAGATTTCTCTTCAACTACAGCCTTATTTAGTTTACAATTTTAGTTTTGCTGTATAGGACAACATTGCTCTGATTGTGGTGTTGGAAGCAAAGGTCAATAGTGATAACCCTAGAAAAAGGTAGCTCCTGTGTGTTGTGAGTCTCTATATTCTATCATCAGTTTATGTAATTAATTGTTACTCGGGCATACTTAAAAACAAAAAGACTAGCAGATTTGTAATTCCATAGAAGTATATGTTCTTGGCCTTTTGGTTTTCTTTCCCTCCTCTGACACCTGCCAATTATTTTGCTAATATATGCCACCTTAAAACGAGAAAACGAGAAAAGTGGAACCACACGCGCGCTTACCCACCCACCTGTGGGCGCGCCTCTCCTTCGGTCGACCTCTTGCTCACTACCGAACCTCTTGCTCACTACCAAATATGCATGCTTACCACTGGTCCCTCGCATATGTTCACTTCTGACCTGCATATGTTTCAGGAATTTGTATGTACTTTTGTGCATTGGGTTAGGAATTAAAGTTTCTTTTTCTTTCATTCCTATCGCAGGCAAATACACATGTCAACGTCCATCCGGATCACAAGGATGTAAAGATGTGGCAGGTCTGCTTTCATCTATATTTTTACTGTTGTTTTACTTCACATTGCTTCCATATTTCATTCCAATCACTTCCTTTACCTTATCATTACAGGTGCATACTCTTTTGAAAGGTCTGGAGAAAATTGCTGTCAGTGCAGATATACCAATGTTAGTATGTGGAGATTTGAATTTCGTTCTAGGAAGGTATACACTTTGTTTCTGATCTCACTTTATGCATATGTTTGTGTATAGATTATGATTTTATAATGAGAATATGTCGTATGTCGAATGTAGTGCTCCTCATACACTTCTTGCAATGGACAAGATTGATCAGATGCACCCAGACCTGGCAGTAGATCCTCTTAATATTTTACGCCCTGCAAGCAAATTAAACCACCAGCTCCCACTGGTAAATATTTGTTTATCATTTACTTGACTTGAAGTAGATTTCTCCAAAATGATATATAACATCCAACAGGTTAGTGCATACTCATCGTTTTCAAGAATGTTTGGGGCTGGTCTTGGGGTGGAGCAACAAAGAAGAAAATTGGACCCTTTAACAAATGAACCTTTGTTCACTAACTGTACTAGGGATTTTACTGGCACCGTTGATTACATATTTTACACAGGTATTCTATTTTTCCAGCTCTTTGCTATACTATGCTTCAAAATTTTCGATGATTTATTTATGAGGGATTATGTTTGTATAAGCAAATTGGTTTGGCATTTAATGGCTTTTGCTAATCTTTTCTGTGTGTATTCTCATTGGACACATTGACAGTGGAGTCACCGTTGGAACTCTTTAATGAGGAAAGCTTACGCAAAGATACAGCCCTCCCTTCACCAGAGTGGTCATCTGCTCACATTGCCCTTTTAGCTGAATTCCAATGCAATCCGAGGGGTCGGCGATAAGGCCAGAGGTACACATAAATTGCTTTGTTTTGCAGCTTCTAATTAGAATGATGTTCATTGTGTTTGAAGCTTATTTTTTGTTAGAATACTTAGAATGCAATCAGAGGGGTAGGTGATAAGGCTAGAGGTACACATATATTACGTGATAAGTCTAGAGGTACACATAATTACTTTGCTTACAGTTTCTAATTAAAATGATGTGCATTGTGTTAGAAGCTTATTTTTTTGTTAGAATACTTAGAAATTCTGACATAGCCGGAGCTGTTATGCATGTATTATCTTTATGATAGCCTCCAAGTGGTACTTGGCAAGTAAATGTGTCCATGATTTTGCATTAGAATATAGGATAAGATTAGATTGGAAGTAGCTAAACAAGTGTGGTTTTTTGTGTAATTTGAAATGATATGACAATGGAACTAATTGAACGTGCATTATGAGAATTTTTGGAGGCTGTAGAATAAAGGAAGTTGAAATGATTTGACAATGGAACTAATTGAACGTGCATTATGATAATTTACTGCACTGAAAGATTTTTTAAAAAAAATTGTCACACAAATCTGTATTATTTTTTTAGGACTGGATCTTTGTTTTGTACTGGATTTAGACTGGATCTTTGTTTTATATCCCTACTTTGAAGCAATAGTGATGATCTCTAAGGCAGCTACTACAAGAGTGGTCTTGAAAGAGACCATATGAATGTTTTTGCACGCTTAGAACTCACACCTGCATGGATTTTTAAAGCATTTCTCGATCTTCAGTTTTTATTGAACTATATCGTTCTGCATGCAACCTGTCCAAAAGTATCTGAAGAAAAAAGTGAGCAAGAGAGAAACTGAGTCAAAAACTACTCAATAAGCGAACACCACAAACAATTGTGATGCAAATTTACAATGATTGCTGACAGGTTTCGGGAAAGGAAATTTAACCGACTTAATAGAAATCTTTCAACAAGCAAGCATTGTTCTCAGACAATCAATAGATACAAATGCTTCTGCAAAGCTTCTAATTAAAAATTGTAAGCACCGACATAACATTAGCAGTCAGTATACAATGATTGTGATTAACAGCAAAAATTGCTAAAGAAAAAACAAAATTAAACGTAGTTTAACTGAACAGCATATTCGAGAGAAAATATATGCTGCCATTTACACTTAATACAAAATTAACCGAGAAAAATAGTTAGCAACTTTCTATTGTTGATGACTTGGTTGTATAAGTGGGGCGATCAGCATTGTGGTAGAATTGCAAAATTGCAGATTACTATCAGAGGTCGTCGAGAAGGGAGCACAGCATGAACATATATCAATGCCAGCAACCTCCATGGCATTACAAACCCATTCAGGGACATCGCCCTTCGGGAACTATGTAAAGAATGAGAGTCAAATAGTACATTAGTGAAAATATGGATGAAATAGAGCTGCATACAAAGAAATACAAATTTAAAACTCAGACCAAGAAATTATGACCAGGACAAGAAATTGGTTTATGATATATACATTTGTGCAAAAATAAACACAAGGTAAATACACTAACAAACAATAGCCACAAAGCCGGAGTAACTTCAGAATGAATGAACAAGATATGCACTGAAAGATTTTTTTCGAAGAAGGTTCCAAAAAGTTGACTCATTTTGTATTATTTCATGTAAAGGTTTTTGTTTGTTGTTTGTTGATAGTTATTATTTGCTGTTTATTGTTAGTTAGTTTCAAAACTCTCATTGTTATGATTGATTATTGTAAACTCTTACTATTTGTTTCAAAACTCTTACTGTTTAAACAATTAATTAAGAAAGCTAATATGGAACAATTGGTTAATTTACCATATAAGAGACAACCCTCTTTCTATTTCAAATAAGAAATCAATAATGAGCAAGCAAACTCTTCAAATCAATTAACTTTTCAGTAATGAAATATTGACACCATATATAAGAAGAAAAAAATAGAAAGAGGGTCGTCCACATGATTGATTATTTTTTCTGTAATGAAACAAGATGAATTGTATATGACAGATTTATATATGATAGATTTACCTTACTAAAACTTATTTTCATTGTTGTTTTACTTTTGAACTTTAATAGAACTGGGAAGCAGCTGACATGGACCTCAAATTTATAAATGCAACTACATTGATGAATTGGGGTTGCAATAAGGTAAATTTCTATTTACTACAACTACACCCTATGTTAACCGTTAATTGCTGCTAATTTAATGTTTCTTCTTCTTTTCCCAGATTGTCGTCCACACTCAAAACCGTCATGTGCATATTGACAGTTTAACTTTTTGTAGGGTGATGAGGAACATGTTTGGTTGAAGCCATTGTTCTATTTGAAAGGTAATGGTTTCAAAACTATTACTATTGTTTTAATTGTTTACTGTAAACTCTTACTATTTGATTCAAAACTCTAACTGTTTTTTTAGGCTCACTGTTTGGTCCTATTTTGAAGATTTCAACCATTGCGTTCTCCTACAACCATGTAATTTTTTTTTTCATTCAGTTGGTTGGTGTTTAGTATGGTGGAGGATGTAATAGTTGTAATAATTGTAATATTTAGCATTTTTGGAGATGATGTAAGTAACTGTATATAATAATGATATAATATAGTAATGTTAATACCCGTACCCACAATTTTGTGGAGTATTGGGTTCTGTGTTTTGTTTTTTAAATGTTTTTTGAAAGTTTTTCAAAAAAATTATTACATTTTCAAAAGAATTTTTGGTTTTTATTTTGTATCTTGCATTATATTCTGATTTTTTTCCCCAGAGCCTTATATATATGTTGCCTGTGTGATGTTGCTCGGTTGAGCCTGGGGAGGATTGATATTTATTGCGTGTGATGTCATATATTTAATTGTTAGCAGAATTCCGTAAGGAATTTCTGTAAAAGGGCTAATATTTTAGGGGAGGTTCTGTCAAAATTTTTACTAAATTTTTTAAAATCTATAATGTTTTCAAACGATATCTTGGTTTTTATTTTGTATCTTAGTCATATGAAGATTTTTTCTTCCCAGAGCTCGATATATATAATGTCTATTTTGTGTCTTGGCCTAGGGAAGATTTATATTTCTTGACTGTGATGATAAATTTTTAATTGTGAGCAGAATTTCGTAAGGAGCCTAATATACTTGAAGCTTCATGTTCTTTTACTACTTGAAGCTTCCTGTGAGATTGTGAGATTGTGAACATTTTGTGAACATTTTCTGAACATTTTGTAGGTACTTGAAGCTTCTTGGGTACTTGAAATTTTGTAGGTACTTGAAGCTTCATTTTCTGAACTTGAACATTTTGTAGGTACTTGAACATTTTGTAGGTACTTGAAGCTTCCTGGGTACTTGAAGCTTCATTTTCTGAACATTTTGTAGGTACTTGAAATTTTATAGGATTAGTTTGAAGCTTCCTCAGAGAGAATTAGTTTCCTGGATTGACCTACACTTGAAGCTTTCTTTTACTATTTTTAAATATACTTGAAGCTTTCTTTTACTATTTACTTGAAGCTTCCTCAGAGAGAATTAGTTTGAAGGATTGACCTACACATTACATAATGCAATCACCCACCATCAATCATGTGTAACTTAGATGCTAAAGTTAGTAATACATGAAATACCTTAAATAAAATGTTAGTCTAATGTTAGTAGTTTCTTGGAACCAGTACAAACTCCTAATGATGTAACTTTCGTATCATACTCCATGGAGAAACAGAGGTTCCCGATTGTATGTGAGGATGAGTACGAACTAACTTCCTTCTAAAGTTCATAGTTTTAAACATGTTCCTGAGTGTCTATCTTTCTAAGAAATAAAACATTCAAGTTCTTTATTTTCTGTTTCAGTTTGTTGACCACATCATGAAGTATCAAATTTTGTTAACTCAGAACAAACAGAAAATGAACAGCAGAAACTGAACATGAAGTATCAAATTGTGTACGCTCAAGACAAACAAAAGCTGAACACATCATGAAGTGTCAAATTGTGTACGCTCAGATCTACGGTTAGGGTTTTCTTTTTTTTGGTTTTTTGGGAGAGCTTCTCTCTTTAGAAATTCTAGAGAGAGAAGCTAAAAGTATGCCAAAAATAGAATTGTCAATCTTTATAGGTGTTAAAATAACATGATACGGTGGTTAACCTAATTCAGCTGAGAAAGGTTTAACCTGTAAATCCAAACTGGAATCTTTGAGTTAATTATTCTTTTCAGAATGGGGAGGATGTTGATGCTAACATCTTAACATCTGCGCCCTTTGCGCAACCAGCAAGATCTCCTGTCCTCTTCAATTCATTCAAAAGCCGGGCAAAGGCTACCTAACAAAATTCACCCTCTGTAATTTTGATCGATCACAGTTCTAAATGTAAATTTGGTTACAAATGACAAAGTGCGATTGAAGAAATTAAATCCCTACTCATTGGTGATTGAGAATAAAATCCTTCTAATCGTTATTGCAGCAGACAAACTAGCAAATGCAAAAGATTCATGTGTAAAATGTAAGATTCATCATCTCACTCACTCAAGCATCAAGTAGTATATCACTATCTCATTAACATCATCAGTTTAAATTTCTCATCTCATTGAACAAGTATCAACAATCAGAATGTATTCTAACCAAAATCAGTGAATCAAATGGCGTCTCCAATCGCCATTCCCTCTGTTTCTTGCTGAGTGGTCTTCCCTTTCCTGCCTGCTTTCTGTTTATCTTCACAACAGTTATACCCCTAGTGCAATGGCCCAATTCCAGGTCGTAGGAAACGAGCTTGAACACACCATCACTTTCTTGAGGGGAAGCAGAGGTGTCTTCACTGATAGTATACCTGACATACATTGGCTTCTCTTTGAACCTTTCAAGCTCTTCTGGAATTCGAATAACTCTTTCTACACCAGGAGAGGACACCTTGAGGGAACACAAAAAATTATCATGTTGTTAGCTAAAACAATGAAATGATGCATGTAGAGTTGGCAACAAAATAGTAGCAAATATAAATGAAGGACACCAAAAGCCTCGAATAATGTCGCGTGCTGGTTATCTAATTGAATGACATTACCTCTTAAAAGTTTTGTTGTATATAGGAATAACTGAACAAGCAAAACATAATGAGAACTAGAGTTATACAAAAGCAAATAGAAATGTGATAAAGTGAAGCTCCCAAAATGTGATAAATGTGTATAAATGTGATAAATGTGTATAAATGTGATAAAGTGACAAATGTGATAAATGTGTATAACATAACGAGAACTCGAGTTATACATGAATTTCTCTCTCTAGAAAATCTAGAGAGAGAAGCTCCAAAAAAAACCTAAAAAAGAAAAGCAAACCCTAGGTCTGAAGATGAGGGGAGGCGGCTAAACCCAGAGCCAAAGGAATAATATTTCATGAGATATTCCATCGAAATTTTTACTAAATATTTTAAAGAAAGTTAAGACGTCGCGATAACATGCTGTATGAAACATTTTAAACACCCACCTTTTTTGTTTACACCCACCTTTTTTGTTTTAATTTTTTTAGAAATTTATATGCAGTCCCGAATACGTGTCGTAGGCACGTCCCACGGGCAATCCTAGTATATATATATAACACAGTCGTACTGAGCAAGAGATGTTCAATACTACTATAGATGACCTGGAATTGATGGAGCTGGAGATTTCAGATAGAAGATTCACTTGGTCCAATATGCAACAAAATCCAATCCTAGCTAAACCAATAAGAGTTTTGGTGTCTAATGAGTGGGAGGATTGGTTCCCTCTGGCAAATGTAAGATACGCAGTTCGATTCACGTCAGATCATCAACCTCTTGTTATTGACTGCGAGCTCGATAACAAGAACAAATCCTTCCCCTTTAGATTTGAGAAGTCTTGGACTACTATAGATGAAACTCGTCAGGTGATTCGAAACTCGTGGATACGTACAACCATGGAAAATTCAGCAATGGGTATCTGGGTGGAAAAGACGAGACGTCTTAGGAGGGAGCTAAAAGGGTGGGCAAAACAAAAATTTTGCAACATCAACCGAACAAGAGAGACCCTGGGCTATAAGATCCACGAACTGGAAAAATGTCAAGAGGACAGGGATCTGACATGAACGGAAAAGGAAGAGTTGACAAATGGGAGGTTAGAATTACAACATATACAAACTATGGAGGATATTCATTGGAAGCAACGTTCGAGAATACAGTGGCTAAAGGAAGGGGACGCCAACACTAAATTCTTTCACAAGGTGGCAAACGGAAGAAGAAGAAAAAATCACATAGTGGGTTTGGACGTTGATGGAATTTGGACAGAGAACGAGGAAATCGTTAGAGGACATTTAGACAACAAGTATCATGAGCTGTTGGGTAAAAGAAACCCCGCTAGATGTACCCTAACAGAAGATATGTGGAGCTCCTCATATTCACGGAAGAGGTAGTTCGCGACGCTATCAAGCACTTGGGTCAGGATAAGGTTCTGGGGCCGAATGGGCTGCCTATTTTATTTTACAAGACCTACTGGCAGATTATCAAGGAGGATCTAATGAACATATTCAAAGAGTTATACGACGGAATCGCAAATCTGGAAAGGCTAAACTATGCTTCTATTATACTTATCCCTAAGAATAGGGAAGTGTGCACGGTGGAAGACTTCAGACCGATTAGCCTACTAAATGGGTTGTTCAAAATAATCACCAACGTGTTGGCCCTAAGATTGGCACCTTGTCTAGAAGACGTGATCGCGCCGTCGCAAAGCGGATTCATCCGGGAAAGAGACATCATGGATAGCATAGTTGCCGCCCACGAGACGATTTTCAGGGGCAACAAAGAAAAAGCGAATGGCTTCCTACTCAAGCTAGACTTCAAAAAAGCTTATGACTCTGTCTACTATGACCGTTTGGATGAAGCACTTAAGCTCAAAGGCTTCGGAGAAAAATGGAGAGCATGGATACACCAATGTGTACAAGAAGAAAAATCGTTCATACAAGTAAACAGATGGCAAGGCAGGAATATACGTTGCAAAAAAGGCCTCAGGCAAGGAGACCCACTTTCGTCTCTGTTATTCGCTATCATAGCTGATGGATTAGCTGAAATGATTAAGAGAGCGCAGGATAACAGCATCATTAAGGGAATTGAGATCAAAGGAATATCTCAGCCTATGACTATTCTACAGTACGCCGACGACACTCTCCTTTTTGGAAGGGCAAAAGTCGAAGAAATCGTAGCGATTAAAGCAGCATTGGATTGCTTTCGAGGATGGTCGGGTCTGAAAGTAAATCTTCAGAAGAGTTGCGTGATCCCAATTAGTGAACAGATGTCGCTCACGATAAACACTATCACTGCAATTCTAGGATGCGAAAGTGGCAATTTCCCGATCAAATACTTAGGGACGCCAGTTAGGCCGGGACCATTGCTGAGAGAGGATTGGTCACCCCTGATTGAGAAGATTGCGGAGAAATTGACAGGGTGGAAGAGTAGATATCTATCATTAGGGAAAAGGAGCACACTACTCAACTCGGTTATTAACGCAATTCCTCTTTATCTCATGTCGATCTATGAACTGCCGAAGTGGGTCATTAACAAAATAGATCGGATAAGAAGACTATTCTTATGGAAGTGAACTAATGAGGATAACAAAGGGTTTCATCTCGTTAAGTGAGATAGAGTGTGTAAGAGAAGAGAATTCTGAGGGCTTGGAATCCTTAACCTTCATGACATGAATCGAGCACTACTGAGCAAGTGGTAGTGGAAGATCTACAAACGAAGAAGAGGATGGTGGTCCTACTCGTTCGATCTATTTTGTAAGAGGAAAAAAATATCGTTTTGGGGGGCGGAGTGCGTTCGGAAGGGTGTCGTTTCTCTGGAAAGGGGTGGCCAAACAAGGAGAGATTTTTAACACTAACACAAGGTGTAGGATCGGAAACGGAAAAAAGCACTAGATTTTGGAGGGATAAATGGTGCGGGAATAGAACCTTACGAAACCTATTCCCGCAAGTCGTGGCAGTTGCAATCTACTCTGACGCATTAGTGGCAGATGTCTGGAAAAGGGGGAAACTAACTTTGACAGTAGCAGAACGATTGACGAAGGAGAGCATCAGGCCGTTCGAAGAGCTAAATAGTCTTGTACAAGCAGAAGGAGGTCAACGACGAACGAGGTTGACGAAAGATGTTGGAACATCGAAGAATCGCAAACCTTCTCAGTGGCATTAATGTACAAATGGCTCAACGATGGGGGGCTAAGATGCAAAGAGGAGAGCCTAATTTGGGGTACTCAGGCGCCCCTAAAAGTTAAAGTCTTTAGCTGGTTGGTGCACTACGATGCCATTCTAACCAAAGTCAATCTTAGAAAAAGAAACATGCAAATTGATGCCATATGCGATACTTGTTTAGATGCGGACGAGGACACTACAGACATATTCTTCACATGACCTAAGGCAGTATTTACATGGGAAATAGTATGTAGGGGATTCGGGTGCGTACGTTGGCCCACCTCAACCTCAGATGTGTCGGGATGTTGGAGGGACAACCTCATTAGGATAGAGGACAAGCGGGCATGGGATATAGCAGTAGTGGCAACCCTGTGGAGTCTATGGCTAGATCACAATGATTCATGCTTTCGAAATATTCATTACAGATTTCCTACTTCTATACATAAAATTTTTCTTCTTATTCATGATTGGGCAGGATACGTGGGAGCTATGAAGAAGCTGAAGATGAGCGAGGAGGAGTAGAGCATCAGATCGTGGACCTGAAAGCATGATTATTTAGATGATAAATGTTGTGCTTCAGCTACTGCTTGTAATGTATTTTCCTTTTTTTGATGTTTTCATGTTGTTATTAGATTCCAACTATTAATGTAAGTGGACGATGTATTAAGGGGACATTAGGGTCCTGTTTTGGAGTTATATTTATACTACTTAATTTCGTTAATTATCATTAATGAAAGGATGACATATGTCATCTTTTTATCAAAAAAGAAAGAAAGAAAGAATAACCAAACTTTAGCATAGTCAGAAAGGTGACCAACGATAGCGCATCTTTTTAAGAAAGAAAAAAAATAAAATAAAAATAAAAATAAAACACAACTTCAAACTTCCAAGAGTCTTGTAAGGCTAGGCAGATCGGTCTTAAATAATTATAACAAAATAATAACCCAAACAACCTAGGTAAGATGGACCAAATTTAAATACGTCATAGTCAAAAGTCAATCGTTAAAATGAAATATCTTCATCTAAAAACGAACTAGTGATGCGAGGATGCCATGACCACTTACAAAAACATTTTCAACTCCAAAGAAAATAAGATGCATGGATTGTTAAATTTTCAGAGTTAAAGACAAAAAAACAATGAAAGTTAGAACATTGTACGTATAGTACTCATTACTACTATTTTATATGTACTTAGAGCATGTGATATGGTATAGATGACGTGATACGGTATAGATGACGTGATCCCATCAGGACCATTATATTCCTTCAGATTTTGCTTCTCCATGATCATCAAGTTAAATAAGTCCAACGGGTTTCTGCCATCTCAGGCCCACTGGCAAGCGGGTCCGACCCGGCCCGTTACGGTCTTAGACCATTTCCCCCCTCCCTATCAATACCAGACCCCCTCTCCACTTTCAAAGGTAATAAAATTTTTCCCACTTGAACCCTAGCCACTGTTGCTTTCTCAGTTACTGACTAAATCGTCAGAGGGCCAATCGCTGAGACTTTTTCCGGTATTTCTAGGCAGTGTGCATGTACAAAAGTCCGAGCCGAGCTACGAGATCCGGCCTCTACCTCCCTCCTGCTACCCTCGAGTCGGTCCTGCAGCCGAGGATTGGATCAGCGCCAGTACCGCATCTTCCGCTTCACAAATTACAAAAACGCACACTTGTTGCCCCCACACCAAAAAATAAGCATGATCAGGTTGGCGCCGTCTGTGGAAAACATTAGGTACTGACGTTGGTCCGATCCTAAGTAAGCATGCCATCTCGAATCCAGGCTCTTTCATGGCTCCCAAAGCCAGAAGGGCCGTCACCTCTGGACGTCGTCCTGACCCTCCTCCCTATCACAGCAGCGTGGACGCCCAGGGCTCTAACCAACCGTGGGCCAATGGCGCAGCCGTACCCAGACCAGGCGCTTCTAACTTAGTTGCGACTGATTTGCGGTGCATCATCCAGAATCAGCAGGCCAGTCGAACAAGAGAAGGGGCCCCTTCCAACTCGGTCCCGAACCATGGCAGATAGTCGACCCCAGAATGGGAACCAGGACACAGCCACTCACCTCGAGGACCTCCACCCTCGCGTGACCCGGTGGAGCAAGCCCCAGTCACGAGGACCGAGGTCCAAAACTTTAGGAACGGGGTCCTCTAGGCAATCTGAGGCGGTCCTAGGACCGAGGCGCGCAACAACTCCTACCTCAGTCAGAAGTCAGGGGCGGCGAATCCCAAAGATCGACCAATCCACTAGAACAAGAAGACGCCATCCTTCGACGCCTCTGGGAGATGGAGAACCGCCTCGCCCATCTCGGTGAGGGCGGGCCGATGCCAGGCATGGTTACAGACCAAACCGACCTCCATTCTCTACTCAAATCACGGAAGTCGAGATCCCCAGAAATTCCAGGCCTCCCCAATTCGAGACGTACAACGGCGAGGGTGATCCCGCTGATCACATGGAAGGGTTCAAAACCCTCATGCTAATTCACAGCACATCGGATCCTCTCCTATGTCGCGCTTTCCCTACCACCCTGTGTGGTCTGGCTTGGGAATGGTTCTCGAAGCTCATCCCCGGCTCGGTCTTTTCGTTCGACCAGTTAAAAGCACGCTTTCTAGCCCACTTTGTGACTAGCAGAAAGGTCGAAAAGACGAGCGCGTCCATTCCGCAAGTTCGTTCGGAGGTTCACCGCCAAGGCGAGGTCGATTTTCTCTCTGGACGCGGGCGTCGCTTCCGCAGCTTTTCGACACAATGTTCGCTAAGGCCAGCTCAAGCCCTCCTTAGCCAAGAAACCACCCATCGACTTTTCCGACCTGCTCAACAGGGTCAAGAAGCACATTCGGACGGAAGAGGACCTACACCCTGAGGGCACCGAAGAAGCCACGACCAAAGGGAAGCGTAAGGCGGACGATGCTGAGCCCGCCAGGAAAGCCATGAAAGATGCAGCTGGTATGAAAAGGCCTTCTCCAGTCCCCCGTTTTGAAAGATATACGCCGCTGACCTAGAACGTGTCAGCCATCCTCTTGGAGATCGAGGACAAAGGGATCGTTTGACTCCTTCCCCGACCGAGCAACAACAAGAAGTGGGACCAGAGATTCTATTGCCGCTTTCACCGAGACAATGGGCACGAGACGGATAGTTGTCGTGCCCTTAAAGACGAGATCGAGGCCCTCATCCAGCGAGGGTACCTGAGGGAGTTCACCAGGGCCAACCCAAAAGACCGGAGGGATTTGAGGAATCCGAGGCCTTCACCTCCCCCTCGAACGATCAACTGGCAATCCGAGCAGGACCCTGAGCCCGAGGAGACTGGAGGGCAGGCCATCCTACAATGCGTCCATGGCAGACCCATGAGAGGGGAATCCAACACTTTCCGTAAGGCCTTCTTGAGAGAAGTTAAGTCTGTCCGAGACCATCCCTCCCCCCAAGTTCAGCAGCGGGCAGTCTCCTTCTCCAGAGAAGACCTGGAGGGCGTCAGGCTCCCGCACTGCAATGCCCTCGTCATGGCAAACTTCGAAGTTCACCGAATTCTCGTGGACAACTGAAGCTCAGTAAACATCCTATTCTTGAAAGCATTTGAAAACCTCAAGCTCCCCCGAGATAAGCTAAAATCAGCCGGGTACACTCTTCATGGGTTCTCGGACGTTTCCGTACAAATCAAAGGGATCGTGACACTAGATGTAACAGCCAGTACGACCCCCATCATACGGACAGAATCAATGGATTTCATGGTGGTCAACGTCAAGGCGGCATACAACGCCATTCTCGGTCGACCCGGTCTCTGCTCATTTCAGGCAGTCCCCTTGGACTACCACTTGAAGCTGAAGTTCCCCACTGACTTTGGGGTCGGTGTTGTCCGAGGGAATCAGGAGTCTGCACGTTCGTGCTACATGACAGCAGTAGGAGGCGGGGTGCTTTCCCTTGACGCAGTTGAGCTTCCACCTGAAAGAAACAAGTCCAAGTCAGAACCCGCGGACGAATTGGAGGAGGTCTCATTCGAGGCAGAAGACAAGTCTAAGTGGTTTCGTGTGAGCTGCTACCTTTCCCCCGATCGAGACCAACCCCAATTGATTGTATCGCCGCAACATCGACCTCTTCGCTTGGACCCGGTCCGACATGCCCGAGATTTCCGAGGACCTAATCATGCACAAGCTGAGCGTCCACTCGGGTTCCAAGCCGATCCATCAGAAGCGACACAAGTTCGTCCCGAAGAGGCAACAAGTAGTAAACGTGGGGTGGAAAAACTGTTGTCCGCCAGGTTCATACAAGAGGTCAGCTATCCCGAATGGCTGGCTAACGTCGTGATGGTAAAGAAGGCCAGTGAGAGCTGGAGGATCTGCATAGACTTCACAGACCTCAACAAGGCATGCCCTAAAGATCCTTTCCCCCTCCCAAGCATCGACGCTCTGATCGACGCAACGTCGGGTCATGAGCTACTGACTTTTATGGATGCCTTTTCAGGCTATAACCAAATCCGGATGTTCCCTCTGGACATCGCAAAGACGTCCTTCGTTATCGACCAAGGTCTCTACTATTACCGGGTCATGCCCTTCGGGCTTAAGAATGCCAGAGCCACCTACCAGAGACTCGTCAACCGAGTTTTCAAAGAACAGATCGGTCACAACATGGAGGTATACGTCGACAACATGATCATTAAGAGTCAACAAGAGCAGGACCATGTGGCCGATCTCAAGGAAGCCTTTGGCGTCTTTCGGTCCCACAACATGAGGCTCAATCCCGCCAAGTGTGCCTTCGGCATCTCCTAGGAAATTTTTTTCTGATTCTTCGTTAGCCAGCCCGGCATAGAGGCAAATTCCGAGAAGATCTAGGCCATAATCGACATGGCCCCGCCCAGAAATATTAATGAGGTTCAACAGCTCGCGGGAAGACTGGCGGCCATCGGCCGCTTCCACTCCAAGTTGGGAGAGAAGTCACTTCCTTCTTCAAAACTCTGCGATGAGCGAAAGGCTTCGAATGGGGAGACTCCCAGCAACAGGCATTTGACCAACTAAAATCCTACCTCGCCACCCCCCTCACTTCTGAACAAACCCAAACTGGGCGAACCCCTCTTGCTATACCTTTCAACCTCGTAAAATGCACTCAGCTCCGTGCTCGTTCGAGAAGAAGATGGGGTTCAGAAGCCTCTCTACTATGTCAACAAAGTCTTACTCTCGGCTGAGACTCGATACGCAAAGATGGAGAAGGTTGCCTACACCATGGTCAAGGCTGCACGAAAGCTCCATCCTTATTTCCAGGCCCACTCGATCCAGGTCCTTACGGACCAACCCCTCAAGGCCGTCCTCCACACGCCAGAAAATTTCAGCTGCTTAGTCAAGTGATCGATTGAACTAAGCCAGTACGACATCAGCTATCAACCTAGGATAGCCATTAAAGGGTAGGCCCTCACCGAATTCATCACGGAGTGCACCATCCCCGAACCGTTTGAAATTCAAGTAGGAGATCCGATTTGGGAAGTCTATGTTGACGGCTCATCTTGTGAAGTCGGAAGCAGCGTGAGCATCATCCTCAAAGGTCCCGACAACTTCATCCTCCAGTATTCCCTATGCCTAAACTTCTTCGCCTTTAACAACGAGGCAGAATATAAGGCTATGATCGCAGGGCTCACCCTGGCACATAAGGCTGGGGCAAGACAAGTTAGGGCCTTTAGCGACTCTCAGCTTGTGGTTAACCAGATCACCGGGGATTATGAGTCTCATGACGCTCGGATGGTCCGATACTTGTAACTAGTCTAGCAACTCCTAACTACCTTCGATTTCACCTCGGTGGAACGAACCCCTAGGGAGCAAAATGCCCAGGCTGACTCCTTGTCAAAACTCGCCTCATCGTCCTTCGAAGGCCTCGACCACACCATCCTAATCGAAGTTCTCCTCAAGCCTAGCATCGACCTCCCTGAGGCCCTCTACCTTGCCATCGAACCTCAACCGGACAACTGGATGACTCCCATCCAGAAGTTTCTGGCAGAGGGCGACCTTCCTCAAGAATGGGTCGAGGTAAGAAGGACCAGAATCTGTTCAGAAAGATTTATCATAATCAACGGGACACTCTTCAAGCGCTCAAACACAATTGTAGACGGAAGACCTTACCTTCGCCGCCTGGCCCCCGATGAGGCCAAGTACGCACTGAAGGAACTACACGAGGGAATCGGGGGGTGCCACATGGGGAGCAGGTCGCTCGCCAGAAAAGCCCTAAACCACGGATACTACTGGCCGACCATGTTACAAGACGCCCACGACCTCGTTAAAAGGTGCGGCCCTTGCCAAAGATTCTCCTTGGTGAAGCGCCTTCCACAAACCAACCTCTGCTCCCTGGCCAGTCCGACCCCCTTTGCCATGTGGGGGATGGACTTGGTCGGCCCCTTTCCAAAAGCAAAATTCCTGGTGGTAGCCATCGACTACTTTACTAAGTGGATCGAGGCCACGATCACAGAACACCAAACTCAACAATTTTTCTGGAATCACATCATTTGTTAATTCAGGATCTCGCATGTATTCATCACCGATAATGAGACCCAATTTGCGGGCAAAAACTTTTGAAAATTCTGCGAACACATCGGTGTCCCGCATGCTTCTCATCGATATGTCATCCTCAATCAAACGGCCAGGCCAAAAATGCGAACCGTCAAATCCTTGACGGCCTCAAGAAGCGGTTGGATAATTTACCCAAGGGGTTATAGGTCGACGAGTTACCGAGCACAACTTAGAGGATCCCCATGGGAGAATCACCATTCAACCTTACCTACGGCTCTGAGGCAGTCATCCCCTTCAAAATCGAGCTCCCTTCACCAGGATCATGGGTTTCAACGAGGAGACCAACTCAGCAGACCTCAGAGCAAACTTGGATCTGATCAACGAGGTCCGAGAAAAATCTGCCGTGAGAAGGAGCATATGCCAACATCGGATCGAGAGATTTTATAACAAGAAGGTACGCCCCACCAACATCAAGCAAGATGACCTCATGCTAAAAAAACTGTTCTTATCCGATCCTGGCAAAAAGAGAAAGCTGGCCCCAACTAGGAAGGCCCATATAAGGTCTCTAAAGTAGTATGCCCCGACACGTACCGACTCGCAGACCTGGGGGGAAGAATAGTAAAGAGGCCCTTGAACACGGAACACCTCATCAAGTTCCTCGAAGGGGAGGACTAAAGTCTTTTCGTAACTGAACTTATGTAACCGACCCCCTATAATCAGCACTACGTGCCCAGCTTTTTGTGTAAACGTAGAATGGTAGAAAAAATAAAGTGTAATCTTTGTTTCTTCCCCCTTTTAAATTTTTTTTCTAAATTTCTTTGCATTCGGCATACGCTGCGAGCAACGTCCTAGCTTTCTCACAAGCCGGGGGGCTCGACATTCAGCATACACTGCGGGAAATGCCCTATCTTTCTCAAAAACTAGTGGGGCTCGACATTCGGCATACGCTGCAGGCAATGCCCTAGCTTTCTCCAAGCATGGGGGCTCGACGATCGACATTGACCATGAGCCATGCCCTAGATTTCTCTAGCTGTATGGGCTCGACGCTCGGCATTGAAATCGAGCCACGCCCTAGCTTTCTCACAAGCTGAGGGGCTCGACATTCGGCATACGCTGCGGGCAACGCCCTAGCTTTCTCACAAGCTGGGGGGCTCGACATTTGGCATACGCTGTGGGCAATGCCCTAGCTTTCTCCTAGCATGGGGGCTCGACATTCGGCATACGTTGTGGGCAATGCCCTAGCTTTCTCCTAGCATGGGGGCTCGATGATCGGCATTGACCTTGAGCCATGCCCTCGCTTTCTCAAGCTGTATGGGCTTGACGCTCGGCAATGACCTCGAGCCACGTCCTAGCTTTCTCACAAGCTGGTGGCTCGACATTCGGCATATGCTGCGGGCAACGCCCTAGCTTTCTCACAAGCTGGGGGCTCGACATTCGGCATACGCTGCGGGCAACGGCCTAGCTTTATCCAAGCATGGGGGCTCGATGATCGGCATTGACCTCGAGCCATGCCCTAGCTTTCTCAAGCTATATGGGCTCGAAGCTCGGCATTGACCTCGAGCCACACCCTAGCTTTCTCACAAGCTGGGGGATCGACATTCGCCAATGACCTCGAGCCACGCTCTAGCTTTCTCACAAGATGGGGGATCGACATTCGGCCCGCACCGCGAGCAACGCCTTAGCTTTTTCAAGCTTTATGGGCTCGACGCTCGACATTGACCTCAAGCCATGCCCTAACTTTCTCAAGCTGTCTGGGCTCGATGCTCAGCAATGACCTCGAGCCATGCCCTAGCTTTCTCACAAGCTGGGGGCTCGACATTCGGCCCGCGCCACGAGCAACGCCCTAGCTTCATCACAAGCTGGGGGGCTCGATACTCGGCATGGAATTCAAGCATCCACGAGAGACCTTTCAGTCTCTCGATCCCTAGCCTTCTGCTCGGACGACACCCGCATGGAGATCAAGCACCTAGGATGAATTCATCAAAATGAGTCGGTACTTAGACGTTCGGCTGAAACTTCAACTGAACTTGGTACCCAAAAGCTTCGTTAATATTTACGGTCCTCGCCCACGGCGAAGAACCACCAGACTCCCGGACCACGAATCGACTCACCTTTCACCTGCTGGCAACTGGGGATAAACAACACATATAGCTGTTACCCCAATTATCAAGGGATGGGAGAAGAGCCACTAGTCCAGGGCTCCGAGCAAAGGTTTCATTTAGGGAACTCGCCTACGACAAGTGCCCCGAGCCCCGTACTCTGAGATCGACCCTCCTTTCACCCGCTGGCAACTGGGGATAAAACAACATCATAGCCGCTTACCCCTAATTGTCAGAGGGTGGCAGGAGAGTCACCGGCAACGAGAACTCACGGCGAAGTGAGGAGATTTCTGATGAGGGGATGAGGGTTATATAGCCCTCAGATTGGGCGCATTAATGACCTGGGGATGACTGTAACACCCAAATTTTTTTTTTTTGAAACTAAGTCTCCAAATTCAATTTTTTCAATTTCTATATCACTTTGATCATAAACTAAGAAAGTTATATTTCAGGAAAAATTTTGGCAGAGTCTCCCCTGTAAATTTTGCCCCGAAACACAAAAAGCTTACAGAATTCTGCTCAAAATTCCGTAGCTCACAATCCACCCAATCATTTCACGGGCTCCCCAGGCCAAAATGAGCAGAAACATACAGGCAATATAATATAATGCTCTGGGGGCCAAACTCATAACGGATTATTAAATATCAATTAAAAACTATAAATTTCTTTGAAAAACGAGGTAAAATTTTAGAAAAATCTTTGTAAAACCTACCACAGAGCCCGGTACTCCACAACGAGATGGGTACGGGTCACAAACATACCATACCACCCCACACTATACTCATCATCATCATATACATGCATATACATTCATATTACAATTTAAATCATAAATTTTACTATTCCTATAACTAAATAGTACAAATTTTTTAAATTAAAACTGCATTCTACCAATCCACGCCTCACCTCTGCACTGATGACAACCTGTAACAGTGGGGGTTTTAGGATAGTCCTCAGACTCCCCTAACCCCCCAAACACTAAGGGGTTAGCCATTTCTGGTGTGAGTATAGTTATTAATCAAATAACAAATTAAAATAGTATAAAGAAAATAATTTAAACTTACGAATACCAAATTAAGATAATGCAACCTGAATCCTGAACACAACAACATCGTCAATTCAATGATATATCAAATACTCTGCCAATCCCGCATTCAACTATTTAATTATCCATAATTTCCCACATTTCATAATATACTTCACATCGACCTCGTATATAAATATTCTTATTTTCCATCCGCATAGAACGAATACACATAATACACATACTCTCTTAATAACCAATTTCATAACCAATCTCATCATACAGGTATTTATTTTATTATGTCTTATCAAGTATCACTTCTTACAAATGCTTCTATTCTCATAATACCATATTTATTCATGTCTTATGATGCAAATATAACATCTTATTGCTTATTGCAATACTCTCACATTTCATTACATCATTAACACATCACTAGAAGAATGCTTATACTTATTACATCAAAAACATGCTTTACGGTTCATTCCCATCTCATTATACCGCTTTAGTAATTTCTTTTTCTTACAAACAATAAATCTTATTATCATTCTCACTGAATCCCCAAACACAATTTGGGGTCACCACATATCACACCCCATAGCCGATAGCTTGGGTATCAATCACCGCACCCCAAACACACAGTTTGGGTAATATCACATCACATCTCAAGCCGATAGCTTGGTTATTAATTTACTTCAATCACTTATCATCTTCGCTTTATTTAATTCTTCATTTCCATTAATCCTTACCACTATCATACCAACTCACCCTGCGAATTATGCCAAGACAGGTAGTTCCCACCATTTCCACAGAAATAGCGGGCAGGTAGTTCCTTGACACAATTCCAAGGTACAACTCATATCAACTGTATACTTTACTTTAATGACCACATATATAGTACAATTACTTCGTACTATACATAAGAATACATGTCTCTTTTATTATTCTCATTTTAAATTAACCACGTACTACATTTATCACTTCTTTTCATACAATAACTCATAACTCGTTTTCTTTCACATTTACTTCATTCCCAACCACTTTCTTTCTCATGCACAATTCACAATTTACTATCCACTTTCTGTACTACCACATTTATTATTAACACTTATTTATTTTATTAGTTTGTCGACCAGTGAGCCACAGTATCCCAACATACTGAAAGCCGACAGCCCAGTAAAACACGCGGACCGATGCTCACACAGAGTCTTACTCGTTCGAGGCTATGTCTTCCTCCTAGCCGAACTAGCGAGGGAACACCGCACCCCAGATAAACTGGGTACTTCCTCGCGACGTCTGTCATCGAGGGAAAAACACCGCACCCCAGGTAAACTGGCTACTTCCTCCCAGCCGATAGCCAGGAGGGAAAAACACCGCACCCCAGGTAAACTGGGTACTTCCTCGCGACAGCTGTCATCGAGGGAAACCGGGCCTCAAGCCGATAGCTTGGGCAAAAAACACCGCACCCCAGATATACTGGGTACTTCCTCCCAGCCGATAGCCAGGAGGAAAAAACACCGCACCCCAAGTCGGTCCTTGGGTATTAGGAGGTCTAGCCCAAACCCCCAGGATTTCTGTAGGTACTGGTCAATAAAATCATCTGTTATTAGCATTAATCATTTCATCTTTTCAGCTTACTTTATCAACACACACATTTCACTTATGAATTCAATAATTGCCACAACCTTGACTTTAATCACGTGAATTAATAACACATTTTATTAACACGTACCATCTTATCTTTTATCTTACCATTTAATGCATATCCAGTGTCCACAATATTAATCATCACATCATTATACCACATTATGCATACATTCTGTCATTCAACATATAAAACCATCATATCATATCAATGCATATTATTAATGCGCCAAAATTATAATAGTAATAAAAGAACTACATTATGTTATTCCATATCGTAAAAGTATCAAAATGTATACTTCATCACATTATAATATCAATTATTATCCATTAATTCACTTCGAACATAATTATAATGTAAACATATACCCACTTACTAATTTCATCAATTATCACATCCCGAGTCAATATCATTATATATATATACACAAACATACACCACACATGCGGGTTTCCAAGAAAAGGGGCCAAAATCATTTATTTCCTCTAATTAAATCTCATAATATCCAATTATAGCATACTAGCTCATACATCATGTTTTATATAAGTAAAATTACCTATAAGGGCTTATATGCCCCAAAACATGCACAAAACGTGCGTTATAATTACACGGATTTTCAAAACATGATCACAATCACTAATTTCATCTAATTACATCTTATAACATCCATCCATAGCATGCTAGCCCATACACCAGGCTCCGCATATACCCAATTGCCTATATCGGCCTATATACCCCAAAAACATGCACAAAACATGCATGGGGTAAATATATGCATAAACGATTTAATATATTTAATTTTTATACTTCAACACGTCACATTAATCCATAATATAGGTTTTATATACTTAAAATAGTTAATTTCACCACATATCACAAAAACCCATTTTCGGGCCCCAAAAAATCCGTATTTTCATTGAAAATCAATTTTCGCTATATCTTTTACAAAATATATCAAAAAGCTACGAAATTTGGTCACAATATAAAATATTTATAAATACAACCTACTCACCTGACGGATCGAGCAAACGAAGTCCCACGTCCGCCCTGTAGCCTGTCGAAGTTCGACTTTTTCCACCTAAATAAAAAATTATAGGACCGATTAGCTTAAAACTCAAAACTCGACCTACGAACCTCCAAATTCGAATCCGTCTTCACCTACGTATCACAAATGACCTAAGTAGCTGAGCTACATCGACAGATTTCGAATTCGGGTCCCAATACAAACATTCCCTTATTGATCGGAGGCTTTCTCATAGGAAAATTTCCTAATTTCTAATTTCTTTAATCTTCTTTTTCCTAACCTCGCATATTAAGGTTAATAATAATAATGAGACTCAACTACACCTCCGAATTCATCAAATTTTCACCTAAACCTCGCTCGGGCATTTCACCGAACCCCCGGCGTGCATACATGGTATACCCGTATTTTTGAGATTCCGACGGGTTTCTAACTCCATAAAATTTTCACTACACCCATTATAAATTGTTTCCCCTTAATACACAACAATTTCTATAACTCATACTTATCGATTATTCTATTTATTATCCAAATTCTAAAGCCAACACACTAACTAATTAACAACTTACAAACTAATCAATTTCTTAACAATCTTTCTTCTCTATATTTACCAGCACCACCTAATTACCCTACTATATCATTTTCTAGCACTAAAACTCAAAATCATATATTCACATAAAATAGGGTTTCACAATTTCTCACCTTACAAAACATATCCTTGCAAACGGACTCCAAAATTGAAGAGAGCACCTCAAAAATAGCCTAAATCCTCAATTTTTCTTCAAAAATTTGTTGGAATCACTAGGGTTTTGGAACCCAAGTCATGGTCGGTGGTGGGGGCTTCTTTTGCTGGACGAACTGAAGTGGGAGGGGGAGGAGAAGGAGTATGGAGAAGTAAATAAAATGGTAAAATTCAATATAAGTCCCTCTTTTGACCATAGGGTTATTTTTATACCCTTCTAGTGAACTTTTCTAGGGTTTTTCTTGTAAAAATCACTCCATAATGTACTTAAATCCCTCCCAAACATAAAATAAAATTAGAAATGCATTTCTATGCATAGTTGTAATTAAAATCATTAGCTATGAACAATAGCAATACATATAAACATGTATATATACGAATATCGCAATATTTTTGAAAACTACTTTCAATTTCACACTATAATTTAATAACTCGAAAATTTAAACCCCCTATCATGAACAAATGCCCCAGAAAAATTTCGAGTCAAATCGGATTCATCTCCTTCGAGAAAACTCATCTCAAAACTCCTATATTTTCAATTTTTCCAGTTTACCCCAAAATATCAATTTAACCATTCTAATACCAATAAAATCAATTAATAGGGGTAAATATACTCAGAAACATATTTAAAAATAATTTAAATCAAATAATTAAGAAATTTAAAAAACATATGTTACAATGACGAAACGCCTGAATGCCATTAATGACACTGGAAGACGAAACGTTCTCTATTACCATGCTCTCCGGGTCCCTCCACCCAGTTGTCAGCCTTTGGCTTGATTTCCGAGCCAAAAGTGGGGCTCCCTGGCCCTATGTCCCTGCTATTTTAACCACAACTAATAGTCAGAAACAGGGGATTGGGCATTATCTCGTCTCCCCCCGACCTTTCGACTCCAGATTTCAAAAACAAGTTGAGGAGGGTCAGTAAAATCAAATTTCATTTATCATAACGCCTTGAAAGGCCACAGTACAATAGGAATTATTACAACTATTTTTTATCCCAACCTAAGTGTTTCTCGTGGGACTTTTTGGGCTTACACGGGCCATCTCGATCTCCACCGAGCGGGTCCGCCCTCCAGTGAGCTCGTCCGGCCTCGTCGGCATCACCAGTGTAGATGTTCCAGCAACGGAGCTTTGCGCATCCGTCGGCCTCTCTATTTCCAAATATAGGGTCGGGGAGGGACCTACGACGGAGGGGCCGCCTCCCCCAAAAGGGCAGGATCAGGATTCGCCTGTACCAAGCATGACCTTCAACCTTTGAATCTTCAGCTCCTTCTCCACCATGACCTCACGAAGAATGGACTCAGAGGTCGGCCTCCTAGTAGAGGCATTAGACATCGACCAGGCCATCTTGGCACTCCCCCAGTCTCGGTCGGCAATAGCCTTCTTCTGGCGTGCTGCCTCTAAGCTGAGCTCCTTGGACTTGTTCATGAAATAGCTTACGACAGCTTCCCGATCCCGGGCCTATTTGCAATAGCAAATCAAGATAGTCCCCTTGGACTCTAGCCTGTTCTGAAGGTGCCTGACCTTAGTTGAACTGAGGTCGGCTCCTAGGGTCTCGTCCATCTGACACAAAAAGAGGAAACATGATTTCACTCCAAGATTTCCAAAACAAACTTTTCAAAAATGACAAGTCATACAGTTCGGCCAAAAATATATGTATATATTGGTTTTCCCAAAAATCGTTACAAAAAGCGGTGGCCAGTCCGCGCTCGGCAAATACAGAAAAGAAGAAAAGATTAAAACTACATCTTAGGGGGGATCTGTGCCTCTTCGTCGGCCGTTGCTCCCCTGCCTCTTTCTCGAGGGTCAGGTCTTTCTCCACCTCATCACCTTCTCCTTCGAGAGTCAGCGGAAGCACGGGCGGCTCCCAGCCGTAGTGGAGGTGATCGATCTTGGCCTAAGGATAAAGAATCCAGAAGTGCTCCTTCGCCCGATCATAGGCCTCATCTTAGGCACTCATCACCTCCTCCCTCGCTGCGGCCTGCAGCTTCTCGTACTCCGCGGCCGCTTTCGCTTGGACCTCTGCCAAAGCATGAAGATGTTAGTCTTGTTCGATCGCAAGGTCGGCTTGAAGGGTCTGCGCCACCCCTTGAGCTGTCGTCAGCTCGGCCTTTAGATCCTTTGCTTTGGGCAAGAACCTATCGGCATTCCTCTTTTTGTCCCTCACCATCTTCTCGTAGCACCTCTTCAGCTGTGCCCCGGCCATTGATGCCTGTGATTGAGGAGTAATAGACGAAAATTAGAAACCGATGTCATTAAGTATAAAATTAAATAGACAAATGAAAACCTACCACCACATGGGCTTGAACCCACTTCATGTAACATGTCTCGACCGTCTCGGTCACCAGGATAGACCGGTCGCACATCATGGCAAGTTTGTCTACGACCTCGACCGATATGGGGCCCTCTGCTAGTGTGTTGACCTCTTTCACTGACTAGTCGAGGGCAAACGATCTGAGCCCCCTCTTACCCACCATCGCATGGGCATCGGGCGTAAGGAGGGGGTTCTGGCCTTTAGCACCTTAGCAACCTTGTGGCTGCTAGAGCTCGGTTCTGTCTCGGGCGCTGCTCTGATGGAGAGGGCCTTCGCCTTTTTATGAGGCCGTTCCGAGGGGCCTTCGGCGTCCCCCCCCCCCCCCGAGCGGACCCCGCCTTCGGCATCGCCTTCTCGGACCTCCTCTTCTGGGCCAGGTCCTTCAAGGCCTTCCGTGCATCAAGCTTCTCCTGGTCCATCGCTGCAGGGGAAAAGAAAGAATGTTAACATGAAGACACAAAGTTAAATTAAAATGAAACGAAACATACAAGGGTCGGCTGGGTTCAATCCGGTCTGGGCCAAGTGCAATTTGGTCACATTCGTCCAGCCAATGCTGTGTCCCTTAACGATCTGATCAACATCAGCCCACTCCACCTCCTTCAAGTCTCTCCGCTTCGGGAGTTTGTGGTTCGGCTTGTAAAAATTCCAAACGGTAAGAATTTTCCAAGGCACCTCGCTTCGGATCACGAAGTATTTAGCCTTCCACCCCTTGATGGAGTCTGGATGCCCGTGCATCACCTTCTTGTGGGGTGAGGCGATATATAGTATATGCCTTCCTGATATCCAAGCGAGCTCACCCCTAGGACAACCCGGAAATACTTCAGTCTCAGGGGCACCTTCTTCTCCTCACATTTCAGAATGAAGCAGCCCAACTACTTCCAAGAGTTGCGACCATACTGCATCAGACAGAGGTCCCCCCACCTCAACACGCTATCACGCCCCGCTTCCCAGAATACGGGAACACAGATACGTAACTGAGGACCAGCGAATGATGCGAATACATCATTCATAAGCTGTATAATTAACTCAATAACAAGATAACAATATTAACCACGCAAGTATGTAAAATCACAATAGGATAACAAAGTACATGACATAGTACATGACATAATACATGACATAACCAACAACTGGAAAAGAAACATAGTTACAGGTCAAACACGCCCGGATTACAACAAAGAGTACATGAATAAAACATAAACTAGAATAACATGAAATTAAACAGCACTAAAATCTTTAACACCTTCGGGTAATTCTCCATCTGGGCCTGCAAGTATTTTATTACAAAGGAAGAGACAAAAAGGTACCCGTTAATGCAAGTCACGAGCCGCAAGTGGTACAAGCAATGGGATAATTATAAAATAAAACAAAAGCATGGAAAGAACAAGGAATCAAGAATCATATAATAGAGCAAATACAACATGCAACAGGATCAAGAACAAGAACTCATGGAACAAATAACATGCATGTAAACAAATAAATAATCCATAGGAACATATAACATGTGAACGAGTAAGCAAGTAAATGTGTTAACATGAACGCGTAACATATAAACAAATAAACAAGTCATCATAACCATGTAACATGTAAACGGATCATGCAAGTGTACGTGTTAATGTCATGTGTTTTATTAATCTAACTAGGTAGCACTTCATGTGTCCCATACCACATGGTTGCTACTCGCAAACAAGTGAACGTTTAGACCAGTGATGGATTCTATAGGTCACGTACTCGGAAAACATATCAAGTCAAGTCAAGTATATCTTGTATCAAGATACGTGCAATGTGGACATAGTGTAACATAGCGTGAAACATAGAACATAAAATTTGTAAATTTGCAATTTGCAACTTGCAATTTGCATCGGGGAACCACGAGCCCCCGTCCGAGTACGCTATTCTATATTGCCCACTACTAAATCTTTTTCCTTTATACCCTGGCTTGTTATCTTTTTATTATAATCAAACATGAACAATAACTATATGCAATAATAAGGATGGGCAACATGGCAAGGGTAACATGACAGGATCGAGTATCAAGACTTATGCAATGCAAGGAATATATTTCAGGATCTATAAAACATATTGATGCGACTAATGGCATGCATAAAACTTAATCAAGAATGAAAGATATTATAACAACATACAACCTAGTAACAAGCAATTCATGCACAACATCTTATATAGTTCTAAGAGTATATATGTGTATCATGTTCATGCCATGCATAGGGTGACAAAGTATTCGTGATCTTGTACGAATACGGGATCAATAGATTATATAAGATACGAATAGAGTCAAAAATATAATTGCAGTATTTTGCAAAAGAGCTTGTACTAGACCAACGAATTTGTACAAGAGGATACTTGCCTGTTAGTTGACGATGATTAAATTTAAAACAGAATAACGGGATCAGTATCCCGGGCAGTAGAGCATGTGCGAGATATTTGGCAGCCACGCCAAAACAGCAACAACAACTCCACAAGGCAAATTCCAAAATAGCAGTCAACTCCTTCTCAAATTCCAAGACAGCAAACACCCCCCAACAACAACTCTACTACAATTAGATTCCAACACAACAGTAAACCCCCAACACACTAGCACACCAAACAGCAAACTAATAACCCCAACTTCACTTCACAAACACCAACTCCAATGCACCAAAACCCAACAGCAACAACAATCCCCAACTCACTTCTTCTTCTTCACGGCAAGACAGAGAGAGAAGGAGAGAGAGAGAGGGAGAGAGAGAGCTCGCAGGAGAGAAGTGAGCGGGAAAAGGTTCGGCAGCGACTGGAGCGACGGCGGGAGCAGAACTGGCGCGACTGGGCTCGAGCGGGAGAGAGTGGCCGCTGTGACTGGGTGGCGACTGTGGAGAGTAGGGGAGGCGGCGCTGGTTCTTCGACAGAGGTTGACTGGAGCAGAGGATGGCGATGACTGTGGATGTCGACTGGAGGCTCGAGCGAAGGCGGCATGGCGACATGACTGAGTGATGGGCAGAAGGCAAGGGCGGAGCGTCGAGGAGTTGGAGCGGCGACGG
The DNA here is from genome assembly GCA_017893485.1 of Hemerocallis citrina. Taxonomy (NCBI): domain Eukaryota; kingdom Viridiplantae; phylum Streptophyta; class Magnoliopsida; order Asparagales; family Asphodelaceae; genus Hemerocallis; species Hemerocallis citrina. The sequence continues at coordinate 278,632,390 of CM030363.1, read as the reverse complement.
AGTGATGGCTATCGACGAGCTCGAGGGCGAAGCTCGATGATAATGGCAGATGGAGAACTCGGGGGTTCTCGAAGCTGGCGATCGGAGGGGAGTGAGCAACTGGGAGGTCGCGACTAAACCGCGAGGCGGCGTGCTCAGGGAGAGACGAAGCATGGGAACTCGTGATGCACAGGCAAACTCGGCGACAACGGAATGGAAGATGGAGGAGGCGCTCGAGGTCGGGGCAAACACAGGTGGAGGAGACGAGCGGGAGATGGATAGGGTGCTGAGCGGGAGGCGCTTCGGGAGGAGGAATGTCGACGGGGCTTCAATGGTCATTGGGAGATAGAGGAAGAGTGAGCGGGAGATGGAGGAAGGAGATGAGTTGAGTTGTGGGTTCGATGGAGGAAGAAGGAGAAGGAAGAACGGGTTCTGTTCTTTTTTTTTTGGGTTTTGGAAATCATAGGAGGAAGAAGAGAGGAAAATGGGGAGGGAATTTTTATAATAGAATAAAATAAAGTAACGGGTGAGAAGAGAGTGGGGGTAGTTACTAGGAGGTCGGGAAATGTGTAGGTACAGGAATTGAAGAGTGGAAAGTTGGAGTACGGGACAGAAAAGTGGGGGTGAGAAGAATTTGTATACGGGTAGGGGGTCTGTACAAATATGGGTTTTGGATTATTGGATTTGGGCTTGGGCTTGAAAGGGGCTCCAAGTAATTAAATAAAATAATTAAGATGTTGGGCTAAATTTTAGGCTCAGGTTAAAAGTGTAATAAAAATCAAAATATAGAATTGGGCTTAAAATAACAATTAAACAATTGGGCTTCGGATTAATTTAATAAAATCAAATACGAATTTGGGTTTAGGATAAACAATTGGGTTTCAGAATAATAGTTTAAATAAAATTGATTAAGGAAGAACGGTTATGAGATACTGATGATTTAAATACGGAAAAATACTTTTAAAAAAATACGTATTAATAAAAACAGGGGTTACACACGCTCTTGATAAACGGGTGCAACAGCAGCCTTAGCCGTGAAGCAAAGGCGTCCTCGGGAAACATGCAGAAACCGGGGCCCAACTCGGTGGTAGGGCAGAGACCAGGGATTGGGATCATCAGCTAATACTCCTGCCCAATGAAATAACTGGCCCTTATCACGGGCAGGTAGTCGGCCGTCAGAACGCACTGAAATTTGTCCATTTGTATCTGGGTCCGCCTTGGCGAAGATATCTCCACCCTAAATTGAACCAAGTTCTCGATGTCGCCAGGATACATCCTGATAGACCGCAGGTTCTTGACGCACGAGACATCAAGCCCATGCTTGTGCCCGAACTCGTCCGGCATCCCCAGACTGTCCGGAAGGCTCCACTTCCTCTTCCTCTTTCAGATACGAGGTGCCCTCAGAGGAGACGGTGTCGCTAAAGGCGAGAGAGTGGGGAGAACCTTTCTATCCTTACAATCCTCCTCCGCCACTCCTTCCTCACTACCCTCCTCTGCCACTCCTTCCTCATTATCCTCCTCTGCCACTCCTTCCTCGACTCCCTCCATGATTTCCTGTTCCACTGCTCCCTCCTCGACCTCTTCACCTAGTCTTATGCCTCACCAGTGGAACCGCTGGACTCCACCAGATACAGCTTGCGACTACGGAGTGGCACTACATCCAAAACTCGGTTGTCGAAATCCCAGGACGTGGAGTCCGATTGACGATCCCCGTCATCCCGACCAGAGGCACTCGCTTCAGAACCGGACTGAGATCGCGACATAACAAAAGCAATACTAACTTGGATTTCGTTAAAGGGATGTCAACGAAAAAGTTGTCGCCGGCGGCTAGAGAGAGAAACTCCAATTTTTAGAGAGAGAAAGCAAAGTAAAGAAATGGAGGGGGGTGGAGGATTTATAGAGAAACTATCGATGCCTAGAATTCTGCGTTGGAATCCTGACCGTTCAAACTTAATCATCAAGATCTAACGGCTGATAAGATTTCAATGCCTCGATTCCCCCCCCCCCCCCCCCCCCCCCGTGACGTCAGCATCACACATGTAGCACCCTTGTTTTTCCAACAAGCAGCAAGGGCTCGACGCTCGGCATTGACATCGAGCCACACCCTAGCTTTTCCAACAAGCTGTATGGGCTCGACGCTCAGCATTGATCTCGAGCCACACCCTAGCTTTCACCAAGCAAGGGGGCTCGACGCTTGGTAGTGTCCTTGAGCCACATCCTAGCTTTCTCATAAGTTGGGGGGCTCGACGCTCGGCTGTGTCCATGAGCCACGCCCTAGCTTTCTCATAAGTTAGGGGGCTCGACGCTCAGCATTGACCTCGAGCCACATCCTAGCTTTCTAACAAGCTGTATGGGCTCGACGCTCGGCATTGACCTCGAGCCACACCTTAGCTTTCACCAAGCAAGGAGGCTCGACGCTCGACAGTGTCCTCGAGCCACGCCCTAGCTTTCTCACAAATATAGGGGCTCGATACTCGGCATTGACGTCAATCCATGCCCTAGCTTTCACCAAGTAGGTGGACTCGACGCTCGACATTGACCTCGAGCCATGCCAACTTTCACCAAGCAAGGGGGCTCGACACTCAGCAGTGTCCTCGAGCCACGCCCTAGCTTTCACCAAGCAGGGGGCTCGATGCTCGGCATTGACCTCGAGCCACGCCTTAGCTTTCACCAAGCACGGGGGCTCTACGCTCGGCAGTATCCTCGAGCCATGCCCTAGCTTTCTTACAAGCAGGGGGCTCGACGCTCGGCATTGACCTCGAGCCACACTCTAGCTTTCACCAAGCAAGGGGGCTTGACGCTCGATATTGACCTCAAGCCATGCCTTAGCTTTCACCAAGAAGGGGGGCTTGACGTTCGGCAGTGTCCTCGAGCCATGCCCTAGCTTTCTCACAAGCATGGGGGCTCGACGCTCGACATTGACCTCGAGCCACACCATTGCTTTCACGAAGCAAGGGGGCTCGATGCTCGGCAGTGTCCTCGAGCCAGACTCTAGCTTTTTCACAAGCAGGGGCCTCGACACTCGGCATTGACCTCGAGTCACACCCTAGCTTTCTAACAAGCTGTATAGGCCCGACGTTCGGCAATGACCTCGTGCCACGCCCTAGCTTTTTCAAGCTATATGGGCTCGACGCTCGGCATTGACCTCGAGCCGTGCCCTAACTTTCAGCAGGCAGGGGGCTCGATAGTCGACCATCGACGCTCGACCTTCGACGCTCGACCTGAACTCCGAGCTAATTCCTGGCTCTGTCACAGGATAAGGCTCGATGCTCAATGCTCGGCTCTCGATCCTTGGTGCTCGACGCTCAGCATTTTTACTCTCAGGGGATTTCCTTCGTCCTACCCCATTTACCTCTCTGAGACTCTACAAGTCATACTCGCCGAATACACCGCTCCACTATTCCTACAGAGATAAACTACTCCTCCCCTCCAGGAGTGGAGGGCTACTGATATGGTGTAGATAATTTGGCCCCATCAGGGCAATCAGATCCCCTCAGATTTCGCTCCTCCATGATCATCACGTCAAATAAGTCCAACGGGCTTCTGTCATCTCAGGCCCACTGGCAAGCGGGTCCGACCCGACCTGTTATGGTCTCAGACCCGTTTTTCCCTGCCTATAAATACCAGACCCCCTCTCCACTTTCAAAGGTAATAAAATTTTTCCCACCTGAACTCTAGCCACTATTGCTTTCTCAGTGACTGACTAGATCGTCGGAGGGCCTGTCGCCGGGACTTCTTCCGGTGTTTCTAGGCAGTGTACAGGTACAAAGTCCGAGCCGAGCTACGAAGATCTGAGCCGAGCTACGAGAACGGAGCCGAGCATCCTGCCTCTACCTCCCTCCTGCTACCCTCGAGCCGGTCCTACAACCGAGGATTGGATCAGCGCCAGTACCGCATCTTCCGCTTCACAAATTACAAGAACTCACACATGTTGCCCCCACACCTAAAAACAACCAGCATCAGCATGTATAGTCGTTCTCTATATTTTTAAAATTTGAAAAATATAGGTAACGAGACACTGATATCGTTTTCTATATTTCCAAATTTTGAAAAAAAATGAACAGCAGCCATCTATATTTGAGAGAAGATATAGGAACTTTCCAAATATAGGAATCGCAAGATCATCTTGCATCCATTCTAAAAAAATTTGTCTCGGACGCAAGATGATCTTACGTATAAAGAATTAAAAAATAAATAAATAATAAACAGGTCAGACGCAGGAAGATCTTGCGTCCGATCAAAAAAAAAAAATTTAAAAATGTGTCGGACGCAATATTATATTGTGTAAAAAAAATCGCTGAGGAAATCAGACAAGCAAAATTAAAAAAAAAACAGGAGAAAAGGGACGGACGCAACATTTGCGTCCTTGAGATTTTCCCCTCTTTTTGTATTTTTAATTTCTATGGAATAGAGCCTATAAGATTATTTATGCATATAAAGTTAATTTAAGATTGGTTTGATTATTTGTTCAAGGGATGAGATGGAATTGGCCTATAGGAATAATTATGTGTTCGTATGGGTACAATTTTTTTAATAAATGTTTTGAACTCATTTTTTTATTATAAAAACCAACGATTGATATTCAAAATTAAAATGAACATTCACCGTTGGACCAAATTTTGAATTTTAACGACTACAAGCTCAATTCAAAATTGTTATATCTAAAAGTCAAATATGAAAATTTTGAGTGTGAACGCACTACAGATGCTCTTAGAGCATCCACAATGGTGTTTCTCAAATATGAGAAAATGGCAAAATGAGAAATAAGAAATAGGTTGATAGTCTGCAGTGGTCGTTTGCTATCAATTTTTCAAAAAAATAAGCAGATGGAACATGTTGTCGTGTCCCTTCAAATTTAATTTTTTTTTTTGCGTGGGGCAGAACATGTTGTTCCATCTCGTAAGATTTTTAAATAGTTAGTTAATTAATTCGTGATTAAAATAATACTAAAATAATATTAATACTTAATTAATTAGTGTTAAGCCTAATTAAGGGGTTAATTAGCCCTTGAAAGTGACATATTTGATTAATTTTGAGATCGGATGTCCTCGTCCCGTTCTATTAAAAAAAAAATTAAATTGAGACGGAGCAACTTATTCCGTCTGATCTTTAACAAAAAAAATTATAAAAAATTCAGGACCAAATAATATGTTTCGTCCGATGAGCTTAAAAAAACAAAAAAAATTGGGACGGAACATGTTGTTCCGTCCCCTATATACTCAATTAATTAATGTTAAGCCTAATTAAGGGGTTAATTAGCCCTTGAAAGTGACATCTTTGACGAATTTTGAGATCGGATGTCCTTGTCCTGTTCTATTTAAAAAAAAAAATTAAAATTGAGACGGAACGACATATTCCGTCTGATCTTTAACAAAAAAGATTATAAAAAATTCAGGATGAAACAATATGTTTCGTCCGATGAGCTTAAAAAAACAAAAAAAATTGGAACGGAACAACATGTTCCGTCTCCTATATTTTGAGAATTTTCAGTTCGTTTCTTAAATTTAAAAAGTGAATGTAGCGAATATGGCAAAATAGCAAACGATTGCAGACACTCAATTTTCAAAATATAAGAATTTGTCAAAAATAGCAAAGAAATGTGGATGCTCTTAGCTTCCTCTCCTTTTATTTTCTTGTCCCCGTGTTCACATTTTTTCATCAACCTTTCACTTTCAGCGTATGCACGTGGGATTGTCAATCATCAGCTGCATGTGGCCAAAATCCATGCACGACCTATTCTCATAACACGTGCTTGCACCCTAATTCTCAAAGGGCAACGCATACATACACGGACCATCATTTTCAACCTCATCTCTAGCTTGTACTATTTTGGAGCCAACATTGAACATTCTTTTCAACTTTGTTTTTTAAATAACGTAGATAGAACTGAGTCAAATACATAGTAGCTGGAGCTTTTTTGCCTACATAGGCCACTTTTTAAAAATATTTGTGTTTTTAGACCAGTTTTCCAACCATTAGCACTTTTGGCATACTTTCTGCCACGTTAGCAGCGGCCACTATTCCCATTAGCGGCCTCTTCATTTCAAGGTCGCTAATGGGAATAGCGACATATGTTTTAATTCTCATTAGCGACCTCAAAATGAAGATGCCACTATTAGCACTGGTATAAATACCCGAAATCCGGATCCGGCCCGGACCCAATCCGGATCCGGCATTGGACCGGAACCGACCCGGCCTATCCGGGTCCGGGTCCGGGTCCCCTCAAAAGAGACCCGACCCAGACCGGTTAAAAAAAACTCAAAAGTCAACATAAAAATAAATATTATATCCCCATCCCTCCTCATCTTCATCTTCAATTCTAAATCTTCCTCTTGCAAACTCAAAACACATGTCTTTTTCTTCTCTACTCTATTCTAAATCCTTCACTCGCCGGCTCCGCTTACCGCTCACACTCTCGCTCCTACCCGAATAGGTAGGAATATTTTAATAGGATCCGGACCCGGAACCGGACCCAGTCCTTCCGGGTGCGGGTCCGGGTGCGGGTCCAATTTTTGGACCCGTAGGGGATCGGGTCCGGGTCCGGGTCCGGGTCCGGGTAGTGAAGGACTCGACCCAACCCGACCTGACCCGATACCAATGCTAGCCACTATTGAGAATAGTGGCCGCTGCTGATGTGGCACAAAGTAGCCCAAAAAAGCTATTAGTTGGGAAACTGACCAAAAAACGCAAATATTTTCAAAAAGTGTCCTACGACAGCAAAAAATTCTAGTAGCTGTCTCAATTGTTCCCCTCTTCCTGTGCTCTTATTGACTATTCTACAATTAACTTGTACTATATATAGAGAAAGCTAGCTCCTTCCGTATCACTGGATCATACCAACACTCAAATATTTTCGAACTTCAAAGAGATCGAGAGTAGTCCTTGGGTTTGTACATTTGGATGGGGGAGCAAGTCAAAGTTAAGGTTATCGTGATGAAGTATGTGGAGACAGAAGCATCGGAATTCAAGTCTGTGGTGCAGAGCCTCACCGGTAAGGATTCCGTGGTTGAACTTGAAAATTATGGAAAGGAGAAGGAAAGGCCGAGGGGAGAGGAAGATGGTTTGGTGAAAGGAATCGTGACCATAGAGACATCGCCGTGCCTAGAAGAGTTGTATAACAAGCTAATGGAGGAGTATTCATAGATCGAGTTTGGTATTATATCGATGGTAAATGCATGCGCAACCGATTTTCTGTTCCATTGATTGGGGAAATAGTGAAAAAGGTTTATATATATTTCACAATTATTATGTATGAGAGCGGATCGTTATTTCCTAATTTTACTTCTTGTAAAATTGGTTTTTGTATGCTATTCTTTATTTATTACTATTTATTTTTGGAACTGGAGCCGTAAGGCTCTATCTGTCTTTTCAAAAAAAAAATTGTATGAGGGCAGATTGTTCGGGAAACTGGATCGTGCTACAAGAAACATGTGCATGACATACAGATCGGCCTGCTTAGGTTATTGTACTCATTTTTTTCAGATGGGCTAGGTCGAGTAAATTGATATTGTAATTAACTTGTAGATTTCTACTTGCTCGATAACTAATACATTTTTATCATTTGAAGCTACAACTGCACGTACGCTCTAATTTGAACTTTTTTGTGATTTGGAGCTACCGATTGCACGTTCTACTTTGACACTTTCATTATCTCCTGAACTTCACTACCTTAGGTGGCACACTCCAATGGGTAGGAAAAAATAGAGTAGGTGGAAGAATTCTCCAATAGGAGTATGCCACCTAAGATAGAGAAGAGAATGGTAGTGAAATTGGTAGTGGCTCAAGCATTACTCCTCTTGAAATTATTTAAGGATTATGTAAAGGACTTGGAATGTATCCAAAAGTAAATTAAATTAAATTAAATTAAAGTAAAATAGATGAAAAACAAAATAAAATAAATTTTACGAGACTTGGTTTCTGAGGAGATCTGAAGGCAGCCCTGTGTTTCTAGGGTTGGAACCCAACTAGGACAGGTTCGGATCGGGTCTGAGTGGAAACCGGGCCGGGTTGGAATTGCAAAAACTCGACCCGCCCAACCCGCGAACCCATTCGGGTCCAACTTGGGTCAGGTCAGGTCGGGTCGGGTCGGATCGCGGCTTGGCAGGTCTAATTTTTTTTTTAAACTTAAAAAATATAAATTTAATAATAATAATAAGAATCAAAGAGTGAAATTGCCAACAAAAAATGTATATATTATTAATATGATTTCTACTTATACAAGTTTCCAAATTTTTAATAAGAAACAAAGATTTTCTACAAATTTATTTTATACAATAACAAATTTCTTCGATACAATTTCAATTTTCTTCAATTATCCTATTTTTTTATAACAAACAAAGATTTTATACAGTTTTTTTATATATTTACAATTTTTTTTAATTTGTTGGTCTTCAATTTGTTGTTGTTGTTGTTAGTCTTCAATTCTTCATGTTGATTGTTATTATTGTTGTTATTGTTCTTCTGGCGAGTTGCTTCCACTTGTAGACGTGTCAAACCCTTTTCCTTGAGTCCTATCTTCGGCCTGCATCCAGTCTTCCGTGCAGACGAGCATCTCCAACGATTGAGGCTTTAAGTGATTCCTGTAATCGGTCAGAACCCTGCCACTTGTAGAAAATGCACTTTCTGAAGCAACTGTAGAGACATGAGGAGTTAGTAGATCTTTGGCCCTATATTTAAGAATATATAAGTATGTTCATGGTCTTTCCACCATTGTAAAATATCAAGTGTAGAAGTAAAACTTTCAGAATTTTGTTCATTATACCAATGTAATTCATTTGCTTGATTAGTTCTAAGTTTTTTTGATTAAAGTTGTGCAAGTAAATTAAATGTGGCATCATCTAATTTATTTTTACTCTTATCTCTAGAAGTAGCAGAAGAAGAACTAACTAAACTAGTTGTACTACTAGATGCAAAAATTCTATCATAAAAATCATACAATTTATTTAATGGCGATTCAAAACTAGTTAAAAATGTTTGGCAATCAATTTCAGATTCATCTCCTAATAAAGTAAAAAAATATTTCAATCAGACTCTTCGTACCATCTAATTTGATACGAGGATCTATCACAGTAGCAATACAATACAACATAGGAGGTGGACTAAAATACTTCAAAATTTTGGTATATGTAGGTTTCACAATATAACCAATAAAAGTATCATCGATCATTTCTTTGAAAGTTTGCATCATAGTAACTATCGAAATAAAAATACTACTAGAAGTAGATTCAGAAGATATTGAAAATTTTAAAGTTGCGGTTTTAAAAGTTTCTAAAAATTTTAACAAAGATTCGGTAAAATACAAAGCTTCGGGAGTCATTTAAAATTTTGGCATATTTTTTGTCATACAAAAATCATTTATACATGCTTTATATTCAATAACAACATATAGCAAATCAAAAGTAGGGTTTCATCGGTGTTTAACATCCTTTAGAAATTTTCTAAAATGTACATTTTTAAGCCTACACCATGATTTCCATTCTTGAAATATGGGGCGACTTAATGCAATAAAATGTACACAATTTCTAATGTTAACTATATATGGGTCGGCTATTTTTAATGCATCTTGAACACATAAATTTAAAATATGATATGCACATCTAATATGAAAAATATTGTCAGATGGAAGGTTTAATGCAGTTTGTAATATACTAATTGATGCATTGTTCTTAGAAACATTATCAAAACTTATACGCATGATTTTATCACGAATATGAAAAAAATCACAAATTTTTAAAATACGATTTGCAATTTCATACCACTATGGGGATAGGGCAACGCGGCAAGTGATATGATCCTTTTTTGAAGAATCCAATCACTATCGATCCAATGACAAGTTCATTGGAATATTGTTGCAACCCTTCCAACAGTCGGAAGTTAAAAAAACTCTACAAGTTAAACTCCATAAAATAGCAATAAAAGCTTCTCTCATTTCGGTGTATATTTTAAAACAATTTGACTTTACAGTATTCCTAGGGATTCTTTTAAAATGAGGGTTTAATGCGGTTTGATTAAAAGTTTCTAAGTCCCTACTCTCGGAATAGAGAAATGGTAATTCTTCCTTAATTACTAGTCTGGTCATTTCCCGACTGATATGGCTAAAATTGGGGTTAAATCGGGACCGTCCAGATCGAGCACGAATCTTGAAGTACGGGGGTAAAAAGGTAATTTCACATACAGATGGATCCAAAACGGGTATTGGGTCTCCGCCTCACGAAACCAACCACCCGCGAATAGATCCACTCCAACTGGGCGCGGGTTCCGACCCGATACAAGCCCGGTCCACCAAGGGAGAATCAGGCCACTGATTTGATTAGATCAAATCAATAAGCTTGATTTGCTCTCACCAGGGAATCAAGGCCTACTTTCCTAAAACAGAATAGGAGGATTTTGCTCCTAACTGTTAGGCAGGAAATCAGGCCCCAAATCATTCCAAAGGCGACTATAAATACAGCCCCTCTACCACCAAGACGAGGTTAATCACTTTTTCACCACTTAAGCTCTTTCTTAATCTTTTTCTGATTACTGACAAGAGCGTCGGAGGGTGCGTCGCCGGAATCAACCCCGGTGTCTCGCACTTCCCTGCAGGTTGCGGCGGGAGCAAGAAGGCCGAGTCAGCTGTTCAGGTTTTCCTCGGATCCACAAATTCTATCTGTTTACCCCCACACCGAAATCAGCGGTAACAGATTGGCGCCGTCTGTGGGAAAACCACACGAACAGTCTCAGTCCATTCTCCGTCGTCATCTACAGCCATGCCGCCGAAGAAGAACCGATCCAGAGGGTCGAACTGTGGGGGCAACCCCACCGATCCGGCAAATGAAGCTCCGGTCAATCCTATCCTTCAATCCGACCTCCCTCCGCTGACCCAGCAGGTCCCACCTCCTCCTCCTCCCAAGCAGCAGCCCAACAACGGTCCGTCCGGTCCTAATGGTCGGAAGGAGAAGCAGCCTGTCAATCCGGGCCACGTCTCGGTCCACAATGGGTCCTCGGACTCGATGGCTTCCCATCACCCCGACCTCCGCATCACACTCCAAAACCGCCATAAGGACGACGACCTCCGTACCCATCTTGACGAGAGGCGGGCCCGAGAGGGCGCCTCCCGCCAGCGTCAAGGTGAGCGGTCGCCACGTCGTCGGGACGGCAGAAGGTCCCCGGAACGCAGAGGCCGAGCGGCGTCCCCTGAGCGCCGAAGGAGGAGGTCCCGGTCCCCCAGGGATCGGCGCCATCCGAGGGACCGAGATAAGCCCATCAGCCGAGCCGAGTTCCTCCAGTTTCAAGAGACCGTTCTGCAGGCCCTCAATCTCCGACAGAACGGCCAGAATGCTCAGAGGGTTCCGATGCCGCCCAGGGATCCCAGTCCCCGGTGCCGAACCCGGAGTCCTTCCCCGGCTCCCAGCCGACAGCAACGGCAACAGAGTTCTCGGCGCTCCCAGGAGTACCGGCGCCGCAGTCCACACTCCCCCTCCTACGAAGAGGAGTCCGGAGGGTCGTACGACTACCAGCGGAGGGACGACGCCCTCATCCGCCGTATCCATGAGGTGGAGAGGCGCATCGGCCGCATGGACAGGGAGGAAGAGTCCCGAGCCGGAACCTTCCGTCCCAGCCGACCCCCCTTCTCTCGGTCGATCATGGAGGCCCATATACCGAGGAACTTCAAACCGCCACAGTTTGAAACATACTCTGGGGAGTCCGACCCAGTCGACCACGTCAAGAGCTTCAAGACCCTGATGCTGATCCATCAAGCTTCCGACGCAGTGCTCTGCAGGACCTTCCCTGCCACCCTCCGGGGGTCGGCTCGGGAATGGTATTCTAGGCTCGCCCCCTCGTCCATCTTCTCATTCGAACAGTTTAAGACACTGTTCATTACTCACTTCGTGAGTAGCCGACGAGCCGAGAAGACGAGTCTTTCCTTGCTGAACCTGCGGCAGGAGAAGCAAGAAAAGTTACGGGACTATGTGAAAAGATTTACCGCGGAAGTCAGGTCAATTGCTTCCTTGGACCAGTCCGTGGCTACCGTGGCGTTCCAGTCGAACGTCCTTAACGCCAACCTCCGATCATCCCTGGCCAAGAAGCCCCCGCATGACTTCGCCGACCTCCTCCTGAGGTGCGAGAAGTACATCCGGGCGGAGGAGGCCGAAGCCCTTCCGAGCTTCGGGGGCACCGCCGCGGGGTCAAAGAGGAAGGCGACGGGAGAAGAAGGGTCCAAGAAAGCTCAGAAGGACATGGGCGGTCAGCGCTGCCCTCCCCCCAGGTTCGAGAAGTTCACTCCCCTCACCACTAATGTCTCTACTATCCTCATGGAGGTAGAGAAGGAGGGAATCATCCCTCCGGCCCCGAGGATGCACACTCAGGCGAAGAGGAGGAACAAAGATAAGTGGTGTCGTTACCACCGAGACCATGGGCACGACACAAATGACTGCCGAGCTCTGAGAGATGAGATCGAAGCACTCATTCGGAGGGGGCAGTTGGCCAAGTTCGTGAAAGGTAACGATCGAACAGATCGGAGCTCACCTCCCCCTCGGGGGGCTAACAAGCGCTCCGAGCAGCGCGAAGAGACACCCGAGTTCGAAGAAGAACGGGTTTTGCACCTGATCCACGGAGGCCCGATGGGGGGCTCCTCTAATTCCTCCCGAAAGGCCTTCGTCCGGGAAGTCAACTCGGTCCACAGTGCCCCTCCCCCGAAGGGTCTCGGCGTCCCTGTGTCTTTCTCCGATGCCGACCTTGAAGGAGTCCGAACCCCCCATTGCGATGCCCTCGTCATCGACCTCCGCATGGCCAATTTCAAGGTACAGAGGATTTTGGTGGACAATGGGAGTTCGGTCAACATCCTATTCCTCTCGGCCTTTCAAGGCCTGCAGCTGTCCCGGGACCGTCTGAAGCCGGCCGGCTATACTCTCCACGGGTTCACGGGGGTCCCGGTAACCGTCGAAGGGGTGATAACCCTAGACGTTACTGCGGGAAGCACCCCTACTACCCGGACCGAGCCGATGGACTTCATGGTCGTCGACGTCCCGGCAGCATACAATGTCATCCTAGGCCGTCCCGGCCTAGCCGCTCTTGAGGCTGTCCCCTCGGCATACCACTTGAAGATGAAGTTCCCCACTCGTTCGGGGGTAGGGGAAGTCAGGGGAAGCCAGGAAACAGCTCGGAAGTGCTACATGACTTCCACCGGGGGACCAGTGCTCTCGCTCGAGACACTCGAGATCCCCGAGCCGAAGGCTCGCCCAACGTCCGAGCCAGCGGACGAGTTAGAAGAAGTACTCTTCTCCGACGAGGATGCGAGCCGAAAATTCCTCGTCAGCAAGTCCTTGCCGACCGTGCTATTCTCCGACTTGGTGAGGTGCATCCGGGATAACCGTGACCTATTTGCTTGGTCGGCCGCGGATATGCCCGGCATCTCCGAAGACTTGCTCGTCCACCGCCTAAGCGTCGAACCGGGGTGCAAACCGGTTCAGCAGAAGAGGCGAAAGTTCGCTCCCGAGCGACAGCAGGCAATCAAGGAGGAAGTGGATAAGCTGCTGAAGGCCAAGTTCATCCAGGAGGTAAATTATCCCGAGTGGCTATCGAATGTCGTGATGGTCAAGAAGTCCAATGGCTCGTGGAGAATATGCATCGACTTCACCGACCTCAACAAGGCATGTCCGAAGGATCCCTTCCCTCTCCCTAACATCGACACACTCATCGACGCCACCTCGGGCCATGAGCTCCTCAGCTTCATGGATGCCTTCTCGGGGTACAATCAAATCCGGATGTTTCCTCCGGACATCCCGAAGACCTCCTTCGTCACCGACCAAGGCCTCTACTGCTACCGAGTAATGCCGTTCGGGTTGAAGAACGCAGGCGCCACCTACCAGCGCCTCGTCAACAAGGTTTTTCAGCATCAGATCGGCCGAAACATGGAGGTGTACGTTGATGACATGCTCGTCAAGAGCATTCGCGGCACCGACCATGTAGCCGACCTCCAGGAGGCTTTCGGTGTGTTGAGGAAGTACAACATGCGGCTAAACCCGAACAAGTGTGCGTTCGGAGTCTCCTCGGGCAAGTTCCTCGGTTTCATGGTGAGCCAGCGGGGAATCGAAGCTAACCCCGAGAAGATTAAAGCCATATTAGACATGGCCCCGCCTCGGAACGTCAAAGAGGTGCAGAAGCTCACCGGTCGGCTCGCAGCCATCGGTCGGTTCCTCTCCAAGTCAGGGGAAAAGTGCCTCCCCTTCTTCAAAGCACTCCGGGGCGCTAAAGGATTTGAATGGGGCCAGGCACAGCAAGAATCGTTCGACCAGCTGAAAGCCTATCTGGTGAACCCCCCTCTGCTCAGTAAGCCAATCCCGAGCGAGCCCCTCTTCATCTACTTGGCCGCTTCCGAGCAGACCTTGAGCGCTGTTTTGGTAAGAGAAGAAGACCGGACCCAAAGGCCCATTTACTACGTGAGCAAGGTGCTTCGGGACGCCGAGCTCCGCTATCCGAGGATAGAGAAGATAGCCTACGCTTTGGTCTTGGCAGCAAGAAAGCTTCGGCCCTACTTCCAATCTCACTCGGTCGTCGTCCTCACCGATCAACCCCTCAAGCAAGTCCTCCATAAGCCCGAAACCTCGGGCCGGCTGATGAAGTGGTCTATAGAGCTGAGTCAGCACGACATCTCCTATCAGCCTCGGACGGCAATTAAGGCACAGGCTCTCGCCGACTTCATTGTAGAGTCCACCATCCCTGAGGTCGGCCACGTCCCGAATGGGCCCCCCATTTGGACAGTCTTTGTAGACGGATCCTCTTGCAGTGAAGGAAGTGGCGCCGGCATTATCCTGAACGGCCCTGACAGCTTCGTCCTGCAGTATGCGATCCGCATGAACTTCAAGGCCTCGAACAACGAGGCGGAGTATGAGGCTCTCATAGCTGGCCTCGGACTCGCACGAAGTGCTGGGGCGCAGCGCCTTCGGATTCACAGTGACTCCCAACTAGTCGTGAACCAGGTCTTGGGCGAATATGAGGCCAGGGACGAGCGAATGGCGAAGTACCTCGCCAAGGTCCGGGACCTCATGGGCCGGTTCGAAGAAGCCATCATCCAACGGGTCCCCCGGGAGGAGAACTCACAAGCTGACGCTCTTTCCAAGTTAGCCTCGTCTTCTCTGCAAGGTCTAGAACAGACCGTACTGATTGAAGTCCTCTCTAAACCGAGCATCGAAGACGAGACACCTCGCTCGGTGGAGTCATTGCCGGTCATGCTACAGGACAATTGGATGAAGCCACTGGTAGAATTCTTAAGGGATGGAGTTCTGCCCTCAGATCCCAAAGAAGCGCGCCGAGTCAGAACCCGGGCCGAGCGATATGTCTTGATCGAGGGCATTTTGTACAAACGCTCATTCTCTCAAATAGATGGCCGACCGTATCTAAGGTGCCTCTCTCCGGAACAGGCCGAATATGCCCTACAGGAGCTTCATGAAGGCATCGGAGGAGCGCACTCCGGATTTAGGTCTTTGGCCCGGAAAGCTTTGAACTATGGGTACTTCTGGCCGACCCTTCTTCAAGATGCCGAGCGACATGTTCGGCAATGCAGCTCCTGCCAGAGGCACTCCAACATCCGACGTCTCCCCCAGGCCAACCTCACCTCCCTATCGAGCCCTATCCCCTTCGCGATGTGGGGAATGGACTTACTAGGGCCTTTTCCCCCAGCTCCGAGTCAGCTCAGGTTCTTAGTCGTAGCCATCGACTACTTCTCGAAGTGGGTCGAGGTCGAGCCCCTCGCCACTATAACCGAGAACAAGGTGGTGCAGTTCTTCTGGAAGAGCATCATATGCAGATTCGGCGTCCCCCGCGTCCTCGTGACGGACAACGGGACTCAGTTCACTGGCACAGCATTCCGAGCACTATGCGACGACCTCGTCATTGAACAGCGCTTCTCGTCCGTCTCACACCCTCAGTCGAACGGACAGGCCGAGAACGCTAACAAGCAGATCCTCGCGAGAATCAAGAAGAGGTTGGACAAGTGCTCCAAAGGATTGTGGGTCGACCAACTCCCTAACGTGTTGTGGAACTACCGCACAAGCCAGCGGACGCCCACCGGAGAGTCCCCTTTCAGCCTTACTTATGGGGCCGAGGCCGTGATACCCCTCGAGGTCGGAATACCTTCCCTTCGGCTCATAGCCTATGACGAAGCGCAAAATGCCAGAGACCTCAGAGGAAACTTGGACCTGATAGATGAACTCAGGGAAAGGGCATCGATTCGGCAACAGAATTACAGAAGGAGGATCGAGCTAGCATACAACAAGAAGGTCCGACCCGCCAACCTTAAGCAAGGAGATTTGGTATTGAGAAAGCTAGCTATATCCCTCCCCAGTCAGAGGAGCAAGCTAGCTCCGAATTGGGAAGGACCGTACCGGATCACAAAAGTCGTTCGGCCTGGAGCGTACCGACTTGAAGACATGGATGGCAAAGAGCTTCCGAGGACCTGGAATGCCGACCACCTCCTGAAATACCAAGAGAGCGCTCCGGCGCCTCTCTAAGTAATCCGAGGTGTCGAACCATTCCTCTCCTCTAACTTGTAACCTGTCCCATGAATTGTACTATGAAAAACGGTTCGCCGTCAAATATCAATAAAGAAAAGTTCTATTATATTTGTGAATTTGCATGTTTCTCTCCCCTCTTATTTAACTAATGGTTTGGAGTCCAACACTCGGCTCGACTTTACCTCCTCGGCTCGTCTCCGGACGAACCAGGGGTAGATCGCCGTTCGGAATTGCTCCTGCAGCCGTTAAACTATACCGATGGTTCGGAGTCCAACACTCGGCTCGACTTTACCTCATCGGGTCGTCTCCGGACGAACCAGGGGTAGATCGCCGTTCGGAATTGCTCCTACAGCCGTTGGACTATACCGATGGTTCGGAGTCCAACACTCGGCTCGAATTTACCTCCTCGGGTCGTCTCCGGACGAACCAGGGGTAGATCGCCGTTCGGAATTGCTCCTACAGCCGTTGAACTATACCGATGGTTCGGAGTCCAACACTCGGCTCGACTTTACCTCCTCGGGTCGTCTCCGGACGAACCAGGGGTAGATCGCCGTTCGGAATTGCTCCTACAGCCGTTGAACTATACCGATGGTTCGGAGTCCAACACTCGGCTCGACTTTACCTCCTCGGGTCGTCTCCGGACGAACCAGGGGTAGATCGCCGTTCGGAATTGCTCCTACAGCCGTTGAACTATACCGATGGTTCGGAGTCCAACACTCGGCTCGACTTTACCTCCTCGGGTCGTCTCCGGATGAACCAGGGGTAGATCGCCGTTCGGAATTGCTCCTACGGCCGTTGAACTATACCGATGGTTCGGAGTCCAACACTCGGCTCGACTTTACCTCCTCGGGTCGTCTCCGGACGAACCAGGGGTAGATCGCCGTTCAGAATTGCTCCCACACTCGTCGAGCTCCAGCGATGGTCCCGGGGTCCAACACTTGGTTCCTAGTCCATCTAAACTACTCCGGTAGGTCGATGCCGGACCTTCGTTCGAACGCAAAAGTCCGAACCCCCTAACTACTAGCCGAAGACCGAAGACCCACAAATCCGGTCGGCTTCCGAGCAAGTGGCTTCCCGAGCGTGTAAACGGGGAAAACACACTTTCCCCTCAACTTTCGTACGTGATCTCGATCAGACGGCTCAGATCTAGCCATCTGCGCAAAACGACAAGATAACGTTTTCTTGGGAACTGAGCCGCATCGAGATTCGCGCTTACGTTCGATGGCTCAGATCTCGCCACCTACTCTAAGCGACAAAACAACACTTTTTTGGGTACAGAGCATTGCCGTACCGTGTCAGATCCACTAAATGACAAAGAGCCGCACTCCTGGAGATCCCTTCGGCTAAACAGACGCTCTCGGCTCAAAGATCTCGGCACGACCGATACAGTTACAAGCAAGAACAAACATACAAAGCAACGAAAGGGAATTTTATTAATTGTCGGCGCATAATACAAAACATTCCATTACAAAGTGTCGGCAAACAAAACACACAATGCCCGACCCACTACACTTGTCTCTCATACAAAAACATCCTCACTAAACTGTTCGTCCTCCTCGGCTGACACCTCCTCCTTCTCCCCCCGGAGCCTCGCCATCACACCACGCAGATGCCCCATCTCTGAGAGCAGGTCATCCCGCTCGGAGACGATCTTCGACTGAATGTGCCGAATGCTTTTGACCCGAAGAGCGTTGCTGAACGCGGTCTGCGAGTCTTCATCCTCCCCTGCGAGGTTCAGCTCGACGATCTTGTTCTCCAAGCGTTGGATCTCGGATTCCCGGAGACTGAGGACCAACGAAAGGTGGTCCCACTCACTCTCGGCTCGGCGTAACTTCATATCGGCGCTCCTAGGGCTCAGAACCACTGTTCCAGAGGTGGCCTCGGATTCAGAGCTATCATTCGAACGCTCGGAGTCCGTGCCATGGACCGTCACAACGAGCTGAAAAGAAGAGAAAACGAATAACACAGTTTCAATACAGTGCCGGAGTCTAACACTTGGAAATTTTTCAGAATTATTTGCATTCAGACATGATAGCGTTACAGACGGTCGGTCGACCCTACAGCTAAGTTGTTACAACAATCAACAAAAATAGAAAAAATGACAGAATCAGAGCCTCTTCGGAAGGGGAATGCTTCGGTTTAGGGAAACACGAGGACGGCGAGGCCTGCCCTCCGAGCCCGACCTTAAACCTACGAAGCGTGATCCCCCTTCGCTACTAGCTCTAACGGCGACGCCGGCCGAAGCCCCGCTCGACGAGGCTGTCGCGCTGCTCTGAGCGTCGGCTGGACTCCGCCTGGTCAACGGCGAGCGCATCGCAAGTTCATGAAATGTTATCCCCCTCTCGCTTTCTTCGCGAGTACACGAAGTGCTGCGAACGTTAGCCCTGACCGGTGCCGGCTTGAGCGACGCGATCTCTTCCTCCAGTTCGATAATCCTATCCCTCAAGACGTCGTCCTTCGCCAACTTCTTCGGTCGCGGAGCCGACAACGAGCCCGAGGCATTGGCGTTATCAGTCGCGAGTCGTCGGTAATGGGTGACTTCAATCCCCCTATCTATTGTGATCCTTCTGAGCCTGTCGACTTCGGCCGATAGCCTCTTGCGCTCGGTCGACGCTTTCTCCAATTCGGAAGCCAGTTTCTCCCGCTCCGCCGAACACTCTTTTTCCGCCAGCTCCAAGTATTGAACCTCGGCCAAAAGGTCGTCATTCTTCTGCTCGGCGGCGGTAAGCTCTCTACGGAGGTTCTCAACTTCGCCTTCGGGATGGGGGGCTAAAGGGCGCTTCCGGTACTGGTACAGCTCGCGACCATACCTCCGCAGAGCCGCCTTCGTATCCTCCAGCCTGCCGAGCAGGAGATATCGCTTATACCGGCTCTGAGAGAGCTCGTCCTTCGTTTTCACCAGCTCCTGCCGAAGGTATTCGGCCTCCGTGATCGGACCGAATCTCACCTGAAATGCAGAGATAAATCCGAGGCCCAACACTTGGAGAAAGTTACGCCAAAACAAACACTAGGTCCGAGACTCAACACTTGGGCAAATTTTGGCCAAACAAAACATTTTTTCATTCAAAAATCGAGGAGTTCTACAACAGCGGTGGCCAGTCCGCAGTTAGGCTTACAAAAACAAAAAAAAGGGGGAGAAAAGAAGACAACCGAGTCAGGGGTCGACCTTTTTGTCGTTCGGGTTCGTCGACCCCTCGGCCTTGTCCTTGCCCTCGCCTCCGCCACCTCCTTCGCTCCAGCTCTCCTCCTCCTCGGAGTCGTCCTCCTTCTCCTCCTCGGACGCGGCCTTCCACGGGTCCTCGACGGGTTCTGTCTCCCCCTCGGGGCCGATCAACTCCTCGGGGACAACCTCCTCCCCTTCTACGAGGTCATAGAAGTTGTAGGTGGACGTGTCGAAGCCCGGGTTCTTGGCGACCACATGTTGCAAGGCACGGCCGTAGGCGTCCAGCATGTTCTGGGTCATGTGCATCGCGGCCTCCTCCTGCACGGCTTTCTTCACCCTCTTCACCTTCCTGATGTGTTTGGCCTTGATCTTCTCGGCCCTCTTCCGAGCATCCTCCGCCTCCGACCGAGCCTTGGCCAACTCCTCCCTCAGGTCGGCAACCTCCTTCACCGATGCCTCGAGCTTGGCCGCCGAATCCTTCAGCTTGGAGACCTCCTTCTCCGAGGCCTCGAGCTTGGCCGCCGCATCCTTTGACAGCTGAACAGCATCGGCCAGCTACTTCTCCAGCCCCTTCACTTCGGCGGCCCTCTTCGTCGAAAGAAGCAACTCGGAATCGAGCCGCTTCGCGACCTTGATGCGCTCCGTCCTCTCCTTCTCCTTCTCCTGATCCTTCCTCGCCATCTCCTCGAGCAGGAAGTTGAAGTGGCAAATGATCTGAAGGAAAGCAACAGAGTTACAATCCGAATCCAAGTACTTAGAAAATTTTCTAAGGAAGAAATTCAGATGAAGAAGAAATCAGCCTACTTACTGACATGGAATCCCGGGCGATCTGCATCACGGCGTCCCCTGCCATCCCGGCCTTCAGGGTCGCTCGATCCTTCGGGGTCGGCAAATGCCTTATCGCCTCCATGCAGATGTTCCCGTCGCCCAGGAAACCGTCGGCGTTCATCACCTGCCAGTCGGGGACGAAGATCTGCTTGTGACGCTCGGTTAAGATCTTCTCCGCCTCGGCAGTGAGGGGCGGAACCGGCATGGACAGCGCATCCTTCACCCCGAACACGCCGCTTGACGAACCCGGAGCGTCCGTCCCCGGGGTCGGCACAGGTGCATCCGAGGTAGGGGGATCGGAGATATTGATCTCCCCCTGCTCGGGGACCACGACCTTAGTCGGAGAGACGAGGACCTCAATCTCCCCCTCCTTCAGGACCGCGACCTTCGGTTGGTCGGCAGTCTTCGCGACCGAAGGCTTCTTCGAGGCCCGGCTGTCCTGAGGCGGTGCCGACGGCCTCTTCTTCTTCTCCTGCTCTGCCCGGCCCTTCGCCACCAGAGCCTTGTAATCAAGCTTCATTGTCTCTGCAAAAGCCGGATGAAAAAACTTAGAAAATTTTTCATGAACTTTAAACGAGGATTATAAATACCAGAAGCATACGAGGGTCGATCGGACTGAGACCCCCACGGAACAGATGCTCCTCCGTAATATCCTTCCAGCTTAGCGCTGGCAGGGCGAGAGCTTCCTCTGGACCTCAGCCTCCTCAGCATTCAGCGGGACGTCCTTCTTTGTACGCTTAGGCAGGCCGTCCGTCGCCCAAACTGTCGGTATCACCCACGGCGTCAGATTTTGGACGAGGAAGTATTTATCCTTCCAATGTTTGATCGAGTCCGGGTTCTCGATCAACTTAACTCCCGTCCGAGGAGAAAGGAAAAACCTCTGTTCATGACGCCTCGGCTGGCAAGGTTTGAAAAGACTCCGAAAGAGGAACATAGTCGGCTTGGCGTCGACCTCTTGACATCGGAGGAGAAACGCCACGACATGCCTCCAAGTGTTCGGCATCAGTTGGGCGGGACTCAGACCATACCAGACCAAGACTTCGACCACGAACGGGTGTAGGGGAAAGCGGAGCCCGGCGATGAGGGAATCGACCGGGAAGACGCATATATCCGGCGAGGACTTTGTGTTGGCTCGGAACCCCGGGCCAGGAAGAAGCAGCGCATACTCGAGCGGGATCCGGAAACCCTCTCGGATCGCGCGGAGATCGGCCTCGGTGAGAGTCGAGATCCTGTGGTCGACCTCGGACAGCTCCCTCGGCTCGTTCTCCTCCACCAGTTTTGCCGTACCTTGAGTGACCCTCTCCAAGTCATCCTCGGCGTAATCTCGGACGCCTCCCACGGTCGATACGGCGATGAGCTGCCGACCAAACACCCCCGCTCTCTTCGGCGTTTCCACTATTGTGATCACGGCTTTGCCCTTTCGGGACTCCGCCGCGACCTCCTCGGGCACTTCGGCCACTTCACCCACTTCACCCTCTTTATCCGGACGAACAACGTCTTGCTCGCTCGGCTCCATCACTCCCTTCCCTTTATCCCCTCGGCCAACGGCTTGCTCCGAGGCGGGGGTCTCAGCCGAAATCATAACCATGTTTTCCTAAAAAGAGAAGGGAAAGAAACTGACCTTGAAGCGACAGGTACGGTCGGAAAGTTCACCGGAACTAAGAACGCTACCGCGACAGCTAGCAAGGCCACCCAGGGAGGTAAAAACTGCGAAGCAAAGTAAAAACGGAAGAAAGAGAGTAAAAGTGAAAAGTGAAGACTTGGTCTTGGGGGGGTGAAGATTTATAGTAAAATTGGAACGTCCCTTGGACTTCCAATGAAACTTTGCGACTTTTGGGCTACTCTCGAAACGTCACGAAGGCCCATCACCACTACTCCTCTCACCAAGTCAACTGCTCGGCCCCGAAGTATCCAAATCCGACCTACGAGCAATCCGAACACGCCGACGGCAGGGTCCGGTCGGAATCCGAGCAAGTGCCTTCCCGAGCTGGTAAATGGGAAAAACTCACTTTCCCCTCAACTTTCGCGCCCGGTCTCGATCAGACGGCTCAGATCTCGCCGAGAGCACTAGACGACAAGATAGTGTTTTCTTGGGAGCTGCGCCCGTCTCGAGATGCGCGCCATCATCCAGCGGCTCAAGATGCGCCACGTCGCTCGGACGATTGGACCCTCGGACGCCTCACCTATGCTTAGAGGAACCTGGAAAAATTTTGATTCAGTTTTGAGGCGCCGCCTTCGGCGAACACCCCCCAGGTCCCGTGCATCAGTCGGTATCCCGCCGACCACGAAACCCGGTCGGGAACAGATAGGCACTCCCCCCATCTCTAACTTCCCCGGGCTGACATCCATCAGAAGCCATCAGCCCGGAAGGAAGACAGAGATGAGAGGGGACCCATCAACACTTAGAAACCAGGAGAAACACACCGTCCCGAGCTTGTTGTTTACAACTGGAAGGCGCGGCATGTCAGAGGACACCGACCGCAGCGCCTTCACAGTTGCAAACAACGGGCTCGGACGGTCCAGAGGACCGAGCTGCAACCCATGATAGAGAAGCGCGCCATCCCGAGCTAGTTGGTTGCAACTGGAAGGATCAGTTCGTCAGAGGACTCTGACAGCGGCGCCTTCACAGTTGCAACAAACGGACTCGGATGGCCCGGAGATCGGCATCGGACATGGATCGTCCTTCTCCCACCAAGACCTCCGCCTGCTTCGGCACTCACTTCGGAGCAACCAAAGAAGGCAGAAGATCTTGGTGAGAGAACGACCACCCGTCCTTCCGAGAAGGCCCATCCCTCGGATCCGGACTATGGTCGTCACCACTCTTGCCTTATTCTCCCCCGCTCCTGACATCCACTTAGGGACCGTCCGGAACGGGAGAAGATAAAGGTAAGAGAGCGACCACCCGTCCTTCGGAGATAACTCATCCCCCGGCTTCGGACTACGGTCGTCACCACTACTACCTCGTTCCCCCTCGCTCCTGACATCCACTTGGGGGCCGTCGGGAACAAAGGAAAAACCAGGCAGAAGAGCGACCACCTCTCCGAACCTCAAGAGAGAAGCTACCCAAGGCAGATGCCCCCGAGGTCTGGAACTCAATTTGGCTGTGACGAGAATGACAAAGGGAGTGGAGTACTTATAGCCTGCCTCCTAGAGCCAGCCATTATGACCCTCGGAAATCGAAGCGCCGCGTTTTAATTAAGGGAATTACTGATCCTCGGAAGCTGAAACGCCACGCATTAATTATCCTTAGTGACGTCGGGAAGGCGAAACGCCACACAAGTCACGAAGCGCCATTAACACCATGGGGAACAGAGCCATCTCAGATTGCCAAAAACCACAGGCCCTCGGTCGGCTGCCGAGCAAGTGCCTTTCCGAGCGTGTAAACGGGGAAAACTCACTTTCCCCTCAACTTTCGCGTCTGATCTCAATCAGACGGCCCAGATCTCGCCGAGAGCACTAAAAGACAAGATAGTGTTTTCTTGGGAACTGCGCCCGTCTCGAGATGCGCGCCCACATCCAACAGCTCAGATAACGCCACGTCCCTCGGCCTGCCGAACACCAATGCCTTCGGTCGGCATCCGAGCAAGTGCCTTCCCGAGCTGGTAAATGGAGAAAAAATGGCACCGAGCTACGTGGACCACTAGATCTCTCAAAAATTCGCGCTCCCAATGATGAAGAGCCCAGATCGCGCCACGTGCGCTAAAAGACAAGATAGTGTTTTTTTGGGAACTGCGCCCGTCTCGAGATGAGCGCCACCATCCGACGGCTCAGATTGCGCCACGTCGCTCGGAATGCCGAACCCCCTAGTCTCCGGTCGGCAGCCGAGCAAGTGCCTTTCCGAGCTCGTAAACGGAGAAAAACGCTGCCGAGCGGTAACGACCATCAGATCTTTCCGAAGTTCGCGCCTGTCCACGATCGATGGCTCAGATCGAGCCACGTCATTAATCAGTATTTAAATCATTTTTTATTTATTTTAATCGTTTTATTTGTTTAAAAATTGCGGGAAAATTGCTAAAAATTCGGGAAAATTAGCTAAAAATTCTGGGAGATAATTGAAAATTCGGGGACACACTTCCGAACCCCGGAGCGAACAATTATTGCCCAGAATGCACCGCTAAAGCCCCCGAACGATTAGCAAACACATCGCAGAATTAGACAAATACTTCGAAAAAAGTAGATAAAAGGCTGTCAGATACCCGACGCAGCTCAAGAACAACACGCAGCGCCAAAAGTTACCTCACTACCCCCTTTTCTAGATTCAAAATCCCACATTTGGACTCCGATACAACTCCACCAGCCACTGAAACTGCTAAACTACTCCTCAAAGCCTGATCACGCTCAGCCTTTAGGAGTGGGGGGCTCGTGATATGGCTAAAATTGGGGTTAAATCGGGACCGTCCAGATCGAGCACGAATCTTGAAGTACGGGGGTAAAAAGGTAATTTCACATACAGATGGATCCAAAACGGGTATTGGGTCTCCGCCTCACGAAATCAACCACCCGCGAATAGATCCACTCCAACTGGGCGCGGGTTCCGACCCGATATAAGCCCGGTCCACCAAGGGAGAATCAGGCCACTGATTTGATTAGATCAAATCAATAAGCTTGATTTGCTCTCACCAGGGAATCAAGGCCTACTTTCCTACAACAGAATAGGAGGATTTTGCTCCTAACTGTTAGGCAGGAAATCAGGCCCCAAATCATTCCAAAGGCGACTATAAATACAGCCCCTCTACCACCAAGACGAGGTTAATCACTTTTTCACCACTTAAGCTCTTTCTTAATCTTTTTCTGATTACTGACAAGAGCGTCGGAGGGTGCGTCGCCGGAATCAACCCCGGTGTCTCGCACTTCCCTGCAGGTTGCGGCGGGAGCAAGAAGGCCGAGTCAGCTGTTCAGTTTTTCCTCGGATCCACAAATTCTATCTGTTTACCCCCACACCGAAATCAGCGGTAACACCGACGAACAAGTTCGGGATCATAAGGGTCTCTTCTGTATTGATGGAGGAGGGAGGGGTATAGCTACCTTTTTGAACTGTGATCCCCTTACTCGACCGGTCCTAGGGTGAATTTTTTGTTGGCCGGGTGGGTCTACAAGAAGTTCTTTATGTACATTTTGGATGTATCGTTTTGTTTTACCCGTCCCCTCACCCTTCTTCCATTTGTATGCTTTCGAACAAGTTTTAGAAATTTTTATACCTACACTCGAATTTTCTTCGTCCGGAACATAGTCATAAAATTTGTGTCAATCACATGTTTCCCTTCTAGTTTTCCTATTACTACTCGGTTGTATTGTTTCGATTGCTTGTGTTTGTGGTTCTTCTTCTATGTCTGTCTCCTACAAACACATCGTGTGGACCAATGTGTCCGGTCATAGGGTAATCTTCGGCGGGCTCAAATTCTGGGACAATAGGAGGCATACGAGAAGTGCCGGTGGAATCTTGTCCACTTTGGCTACGGCCACTACCTCGTGATATAGACATGTTTATATAGAAGTGCACGTGAAAAAATTAAATACAATATAAGCGAGATAAGTTTTTAAAAAAAATCTAGAAAACAATAGGAGGATGGTGAGAGAGAAGATCAAAAAACCAACAAACAAATATCTATATAATAAAACACAAAGAAAGCTATCAAGTGGTTCTCCTTCAATCCCCCAAAAAATCAAAGACCCAAATCTATTCTCACAAAACATATTTTCCCCACAAAAGTTTTCCCCAAAAACTCAAATTCAAATCCTCTAACCAAAACTACTCCTATATTTATTTAAATTTTTTTTTCTCTCTCTCCCTCCCTCTTCTATTCAAAAAATTAAGAAAATAAAAATTTTTAAATTTTTTTAAAAATTAAAAATTAAAAAACTAAAAAAATGAAAACTCCAAAAACTTTTAAAATAATTAAAAAAAAAAATAAAAAAAATCATATAATATGTTTTTTGTTCGTTCCCCAAAAGTTTCTCATATAATATTTTTGCTACTTCAATTAATTTGCTGGATCTCCAAAACTATTTTATATGATCAAACAAGGTGCACCGTTCCGAAGACGTATCGTAGGCACGTATCAACGGGCAAACCTAATAATACAATAAATTTATACTACAAAAAAAAATTCAAAACAATAGGAGGATTATGAAATCATATGGACAAGTGCTCATTTCTAAAAATCATAAGCTCAACTGTGGTTAAAATTTCTACCTAGTTATGGGCCTAACCCGAGACAAGTCAAAACCTCTTAAGTCTCAATATGTTGACTGTGGGCTCATTCAACGGAATTTTTTCCCTAAATGATCCTTTTTATGAAAGTATGGACACAAACGACCTGTTTTTTGAATTAATTCCATAAACGACTCACTCGCTTTTTGAAAAAACGAGTGTGGTATAAACCATCACGCTTTTTCAAAAAACGAGTCTTGGGGTTCAGAAAATTTGTAAAAGCGAAGACTCGCTTTTTGAAAAAGCGAGTGTGGTATAAAACATAACGCTTTTTCAAAAAGCGAGTCTTAGGGCTCAGAAAATTTGAAACCTAAGACTCGCTTTTTGAAAAAGCGTGATGGATTATACCACACTCGCTTTTTCAAAAAGCGAGTCTTGGCATTCTCCTTTGGATCATCGCCCACTACAGATCGAACTACACCTATTTGCTCCTCCCTCGGTCTCGGCATCACCTTCTTCTCCTCCTCCTCCTTCTTCTTCATCTTATTCTTATTCTTATTCTTATTGTTGCTATCATTATTTTTATTCCCCATTAGACTATATATATTACGTTATATTGGAGAAGAAAGCATCAATCAGCAAAACCCAAAATCTCAAGACTTTTATGAAATTTTATGAAATCTCAAGACTTTTATCTCAATCAGCAAAACCAAAAACATATGCACGCGCTATATTTATATAGAGAGAATATACTAATATATTCAACAATAACTAGTGTCAATCTAACAATTATAAATGCCAAGTCTATAACAGATTGCTGAGCAAGGAAAACATATACTGACAACATTAAGGTATTACAAACATCTAGGTTGCATACATTAAGAGATGGAGAAAATGTTGCATACAAACATCTAGGTTCACTGAGATATTAGATTGATCTTATTTTTGAAGGCTTGGGTATGTACAATTGAGGCTAACAATGGGGCTAATCTGATGAACTAATCCATAATTATTAATTTATATAGTTAGTGTAGCAAAAACTAAGAGGTGACCCATTTAAGATTGAGGTGACAGGTGTTAATTTGGTATGGATAACGGTTCGTTAACAAAGACTGAATGGAGATTAGAGGAAAAGTGTTCATGAGCGCCAAGCCAAGACTCGCTTTTTGAAAAAGCGAGTTTAGTATAAACCATCACGCTTTTTCAAAAAGCGAGTCTTAAGTTTCTTATTTTCTGAACACTAAGACTCGCTTTTTGAAAAAGCGTGATGGTTTATACCCAACTCGCATTTTCAAAAAACGAGTCTTCGCTTCTTCAAATTTTCTGAACCCCAAGACTCGCTTTTTGAAAAAGCGTGATGGTTTATACCACACTCGCTTTTTCAAAAAGCGAGTGGGTCGTTTATGGAATTAATTCAAAAAACAGGTCGTTTGTGTCCATACTTTCATAAAAAGGGTCATTTAGGGAAAAAATTCCATTCAACGTCTCTTCTTCGAAGTCCAACCATTGACTGCAGTTGGTCAACTAACACAAATTCAGTAGATAAAGAAGAAGAAATACATTTTTGAGAGGCAGGACGAAAATTTTGCCGTACTGACCCAATTTTTGAAAATATTTGGAGATCGGATTCACTTCCGAAAATAATTAGCGATCTGATCTTGTTTTGAACACGTCACATAAATTATTATTGAAAATAACGGCATAGGTTATTTACGTGCCGTTATTTTCAATAACAGCGTCTATATTTAAAAAA
Organism: Hemerocallis citrina; assembly: GCA_017893485.1. NCBI lineage: Eukaryota > Viridiplantae > Streptophyta > Magnoliopsida > Asparagales > Asphodelaceae > Hemerocallis > Hemerocallis citrina. The sequence continues at coordinate 278,604,023 of CM030363.1, read as the reverse complement.
AATGTCATGCCGTTATTTGGAGTAACGGCATAGATTATTTTGTTTTTCGACAGCTTGTAGTCTCCATTTAGAGAAAAAATTATAAGTGTGAAAACCTTATAACAGATGCCATTATTTCAAATAACGGCATTCTCAATACTAATGCCGTTATTTGGAATAACGGCATCAGTAATATTTTTTTATTATAAAAAAGTAACTTATTATTCATCCTTTTGACAAATAAGTTAATTTTTTATAATAAAAAATTTTATAACCGATGATGTTATTCCAAATAACGGCATCAGTTATATTTTTTTTCCTTTTAAAAATTAACTTATTATTCATCTTCTCTGTTTCCAAACAACGACAAGAGTTCATTTATATATAACTGATGATGTTATCTCCAATAACGGCATAACTGATGCTGTTATCTCCAATAACGGCATCAGTCATTCGAATGCCTATATTGGGGATAATGACATTATTTATAAGCTTTTTCACACTTAGAATTTTTTAAAGTTGGAAGATTCATACTTGTAAGAGAAATATACTGATGCCGTTATTTCAAATAACGGCATGGAAAAAAAATATAAAATAGATGTCGTTATTGAAAAATATCGGCATGTAAATAACCTATGCCGTTATTTTCAATAACATTTTATGCTGACGTGTCCAAAACTGGGTCAGATCGCTAATTGTTTTCAGAAGTGGGTCAGAATGCCAAATATTATCAAAAAGTGGGTCAGTACGGCAAAATTTTCAGGCTCGACCTCCTATCCTTCTCAAGCTTTTTCACTGCGATGAACAAGTAACTACATTTTTGATCGAGTAGGCACTAGACTTCTCTCCTTTTCTTCTCGCATTCTAAATAATCGTGGAAAATGAAGTTAAATCAAAATTTCAAATGTACATATATATCGACAATTTAATCTCAAAATTGTATACTGAGTTGTGGCCTTTTCGTTTTCCTTACCTGAAACCCAACGATGATGGCGGATCCATGCCTTTCTCAAGGAGGGAAATTGCTCATCTTACGATTTGGATAATTGTATCAGGAGTAGTATTATGGTTACTAATGAGATTAATTAATACATTTATTTTAGTTTATTTTGTTTTATTTTATTTTATTGTGAATATCGATTGTTTATCCTCAAAATTATAAATAAATAATAATTGGCTTCTCTTTACCCTTCTCCGTCACCTTTTATACATCTCACTCAGCGCCTCCTTCATCTCCTCCAAAGCTTCTCTAACTACAGTGCCATGAACGTAGTTTTCTGACCTGGAACCGAACACACTGGTTCACGAAGAGAAGTTGCCGACGTAAAAGGAGGAGGAGGAGGAGGTGGTGGTGTGGTGTTGATAAGGTGGGGAAAATTTGATGATACATTGTACTTGTAGAGCGAACAGAGAGCGAGAACGGGAATAATTAATGAGAAACGTTAAGAGCATCTGTAGTCGTTATCTATATATTATCTATATATCGATAATATGGATAAATGGCTAAAAAAACCGCTGCACTCGTTTGCTATTTATCCATATTATCGATAAATCGCTACAGTAGATTGCTATATATGAGAATACGTATAACTTTTATCCATATATGAGTGATGGTACTTCGAGTGCCCCGTCCGACAAAAAAAAAAAAATATTTTATTCGTCGGACGGCATTTGAAGTGCCGTCCGTTTCATAAATTAATTAGTTTGTTGAAATAAAAATTGCCAAAACGAATAAAAAAATCCGAAAATTCCCCCCCCCCCCCCACCCCCCCAAATTTTTCTCGGACGGCACATGATGTGCCGTCCAATAGGTTTTTTTTTATAAAAAAATTGAACAAATCTCGACTGATTCATACTGCCAATATGACCAGCTACACTCACAATGATTGAACAAATTGACCAGCTACACTCACAATTGACCAGCTACACTCACAAAAGACCCAGGTTTTTTTTTTTTTTTTTTAAACGGACGGCACTTCATGTGCCGTCTGACGAATGGGACCCGGTTTCCCTCCGACGGCACTTCATGTATCGTCGCTTAATATTATATTATTGATTGCTATAAAATAGCTTTCGACGAGTGCAGCGTAATCGAAAATCCTATTTCTATTTATCCATATATGAATAATTTTACCATAAACGACTACAGCTGCTCTAATATGCCACTCGATGTTTATACCCAAACATTGAACTATATTTATTTTAAACACCAAAGAGTTCTGTCAGGATGTTAGAGCATCCACAGTCGTTCAATATAAAAAATGGAAAAATGCATATTTTGCCCATCCAATTCGATAAAACGCTGTAGCGTCGAATGGCAAAAAAATGCATAAGGCCGTTAAAAAAGAAACAGACGAAACATCATGTTTCATCTGTAATTAAAAAAAGGAAAAAAGTTTTTTTTTGTAAAAAAAATTTGCAAAAACAATTTAAAAAATAGTTTGTAAATAATATTTGCAAAAACAATTTAAAAATTTGCAAAAACAATTTAAAATTTTACAAAATGTGCAAAAAAATCACAAAACTGGACGAAACATGATGATTCGTCCGGATTTCGCGGAAGTTTTTTTTGCAAAAAAAAAATTGCAAAAACAATATTGAAAAATAATTTGTAAAAAATATTTGCAAAAACAATTTAAAAATTTGCAAAATCAATTTAGATAATTGCAAAAAAAATTTAAAATTTACAAAATTAATTTTTTAAATAAATTTTTTTAAAAAAATTGGATCGGGACGAAACATGATGTTTCGTCTCACTTGGGACGAAACATCATGTTCATTCCCACGCTTAAATTCATTTAACCGGTTATTTTATTTGGTTTTTATTTTTTTTTACTTCGGACGAAACATTTCGTCCGATCAATTAAAATAATAATTAAATAATCCAATGTTTCGTCTGCTATAATATGCATTTTGCTATATCGAATGCTATTTTTCCCTTTCTACTGTAGCCGATTTGCCAAAAAATGGCAAAATAGCTCACGACTGTGTGAGCTACAGTAAAAAAAAATGAAAAAAATGGCAAATAAGCAAACGACTGTGGATGCTCTTAGGATGTTTATACCCAAACATTGACTGATTTGAGAATGTCAGGATGAGACTTTATTTGAGGTAGGGGTGGCAACCGGGTCGGGTTTACCCGCGACCCACTCACCTCAACCCAGTTCGGGTTTGGGTTCGGGTTCGGGTCGAACCCGAATTTCTTATCGGGTCGACCCAGGTTGAAAGAATGGTGATTTTGACTCGTAAAACCCGGCCCGCGAATCCGATGATCAAGTCAAACCTATCCACCAACTCGTGAGTTTTGATCCGTTGGACCCGAACAGGTCGAACGGTCAACCCGCGTGGGCCCGGCGGACGGGCGTTCCTGGATTTGAGGCTTGAATTGTTGTGAGAAGATAAGACAATTTAGTGTAAGTTTCTTGAAAGGAACCATACAACCGCTTAATTGCTTTATGTTTCGTCTTCCAATCTTTCCTGTATGAAATAGTGTAATTGAACTGAAGCTTGACACTCTCAATTATGGCTCTTGGTGTTACTCATAGTTGTGTATTTTCAACATTCAATATCATCGTTGATACAATTGTAGAATCAATTTTACTATGATCTTGATTCAATATCGGATTCACACATGTATGCGGACCTTCAATGTTCTTACCATGAAAAAGATCGGCTTTTGGGAACAATTGCACACAATCGCCGTGGATACCACCACATTTACAAGTTCTGGATTTTCTGCAATCTCCTCGGGTGAATGTTTGATCGGTGCGTATTTATATTTGACATAGTATAAACTAAGGGTTCATTTCACCGTCACAAATTCTCGATGATTTTTTACGGAGTACATCTTTACTTGATGTTGTATACTATCTTTAGTAGGAAATCTTTGACCTATGGAGAGTTCATCCGTGTTCGAAGAACCGACAGAAAACTGTGCATGTTCATGTACGGTCGCAAGAGACATCCATTCACTCGATTGAACCTCATGTATAGATGCACTAATGGATTGATTCGGCAACACCACATTGTTAACCGACACATGAACATTGACATCATTAACCGGAGCTTCATCAGCATCCTCCTCCTCCTCAACTTCAAGACCGTGATCCTCATCTTCTTCCTCTTCTACCAAATCGATATTTACAATGGCGTTGTCAAAGTCTTATATGAGCATGTCGGTGTTGACAATATTTTGTGTCGAGGTGAACGGATGTACCGACTCATATTTAGTGGTAATAGGTTCTGTTGGAGTTATGCTAATGTCTTATTGTGTATTTAGTATTTGTAACTCTGTAACCATTTGTAATACGTCGCCCCAATACTTAGAAATTTATTTATTTATTAGTACAACTGCCCACCGCAGACTACCCCTAAAAAAGTTAACCAATTAGGTGACTCTTGATCATAGGCAATATTATTTATTATTAATTAATCTTGTTAATTCTCTGATGTGGGATTAAACTGATCCACATCCGGTCTCCTCTTCGCATGCTGCACACACCCCCTCAAGTGGGCCCCACCATTTGCCAGCACACACAGGCCACTCCTCCCTGGACCCACTCCACGTCATCCCAACGTTAGGGGTGTAAAATGAGCAGGACGGTCCGTCGACCGTCCGAGTCCGGCTCGAGAAATGGCCTGACCATGGGCCATCCGGACTGTTATACGAACAGAGCTTGAACAAATTATTAGGTCCGATGTTTTACCGAGCTCGAGCTGGACATAAGTCTGTCCGAGTATTATTGTGGTACAGTGCCTTACCGAACCGAGTCGGACTATAAAGTTTTTGTTCGACCTGGACCGAGCCGGACATAAGTCCGTCCGAGTAGAATTTCTGTTCGAGCTTGAACATATGGCTGTCCGATCCTGTCCGGTCCGATTTACAGTCCTACCCAATGTGAAGCCAAAGCCTACATCCAACAACCCTTCACAATTCATCATATATTTCATACAATACCCCCGTAGAGATCTCTACAGGACACACCTCCAATTCTTTAGGCATGACTGTATAGTACAGATATTACGTGTATCATGTCTTTAAAATTGTGTAATATCAGAACCTACGCTATTCTGCTTTGGGCACAATTCTTCCCAAAATTCTTTTGTTTTCGCCATAATTGTTAGGGGAAACCACCATCGTCACTTCTTTCCTAGCTGGTAAGTAGAAACCTTATATCCTTCAATCTACTTTTTTTTGAACAAGGTATTTTTTCATTCTACTGTAAGTACTTCAACATCCCTCCACCTTCGGCACTCTAAAGCCATGAGACATGCATTTTCCTTCTAACGTTCACTACCATTACGCTGTCCTTCTACTTTGTAGGGAGAACGTCATATTTACATATTCATTTGCTACTACTGTCCCACATTGAGCTCTTTAATTTCATTGATATATTTTGTGCTGATTTATTTAGTAGCAATTTAAATTCGTTTGAACAAATATCTGTATATAACCCAGTCGAGTATCTTGTAATTTGGGAGTAAAGGTTCATTTTAGTGTTCCTATATGGGTAAAAATAGAACCAAATTGGGACCGTTCAAATCAGGCACGAATCGTAAAGCTCTTAGAGGTAACGCGGTAAATTCAGCTAGAAACGGGCTCGTAAATGGGAGTTGGTCCTCTTTTAAGCCCAATAACCCAAAACAGACTTGTCCAATTGGGTTGTCATAACAGCCCAATATGAATGAGTTCATAATTATCTAAAAATCACTCTAAACTCGTAATTATCTATAAAAGACGGTTCAAAAACCATCTCTCTTCATAAGAGAAGGGTCCTAACTCTATCTCCATAACAACTTCTATTTCTTCATGAAGAATAGAGTCAATTATCCCCATCTCTTTGCCAAGAGAAGGGTAACCGACCATATCTCTTCATGAAGATGATAATAACCAACTTTATCAAAACACCGGAAAGTAGAGATATATCAATATCTTGAAACAACCCCAAAGCGACTATAAATACCCATGACCTCCACAAGAACCCGGTAATTAATATTTTGCCACTAAAAACCTCTCATATATCTTTGAGTTTTGACTTGGGTCAACCCTGGTGTTTCAGACTTTTGCAGGTCAATCGAAGCAATAGTTACCATCCAGATTAGATCCAACGGTTCAAACGAGTTAGATTCAGGAGCCAAGATCAGTTGGAAATAATAAATTTCGGTGAAAACTAAAAGTTCAGTTCTTTTTATTGTTTCTAAAAGAATTCTCAACATCGGTTTGCTCCCACACAAAAAAGCAGCAACAGTTCCATTTGAGGAGAGCACTCTTTTTTGTCTGCTCTTTCTTGGGTAGATAAGGTAATCTTCAGAGAGTATCTAAGCTTTTGCAGGAGCAATTGTATCTGTGTGACAGCTTGTTGTGTTGAATACATGTAATCGACATGATACTAGTATTTTGAAATTAAATTTTCTGGTTGATGTAGGAGTGACTCAGAGTATTGTCTTACATCTTGTTTGTGTCCGTGTCTCGGATAATAGAAGAAAATATGACACTGTTCAGTCATGCTGACCATCCTTTTCTTTGAATTTTTTTCCAAAATGACCCTATTTTTGAAAGTTTTTCCCAAACTGTCCTGCTTTTTTTTATTCCCTAAACGCCCCACTCGCTTTTTGAAAAAGTGAGTGTGGGTTAAATCCCCTCGCTTTTTCAAAAAGCGAGTCTTAGGTTCCAAATTTTCAACCTCTCAAGACTCGCTTTTTGAAAAAGTGTGGGGATTTAACCTACACTCGCTTTTTCAAAAAGTGAGTCTGGACCTTTTTTGCCCAGCAACACTCGCTTTTTGAAAAAGCGGGGGGAATTATCCCACACTCGCTTTCTGAAAAAGCGACTGTGTGGATTAGGCGAAAACCAGAGAAGGCTTGATCTCTGGATAACACTGGACTCAAGACTCGCTTTCCGAAATATCGAGTTATTTTGTACCAAACTCGCTTTCTGAGAAAGCGAGTCTTGGGCATGCTGATAAAAACCTACAGGCTGAAGACTCGCTTTCTGAGAAAGCGAGGAGGTATGTGAAAGACTCGCTTTTTGGAAAAGCTAGTCTTGGCTAGGAAAATGAAATCTTTATATTAGATTATAATACTCATCACGCAACAATCACACTCTGACGTCAAGAATTGATACAAACGATTTTTCAAAATAAAACTTTGTAATCTCTTTCTTCATAATTTAGTACAATTACAAATTCCAAATTAAAAAGTACAGTTACAAGCATACAATGGTTAATTGTTTTGAATTCCACTATTAGCGCATCGCCGCTTATTGTGTCCTTGCAAACCGCATTTTGAACATTTCATCTCCGTACCACGGCTTGACCTATCTCTCACATCCATGTCATTATGAATTATGGTAGATCTAGGCCTGCCATTTCTTTTACGTCGCAAACTAGCATCAGGTACGAGTTTTGGTCCATCAATAATAGGCCAATATGCTGGATCTAGAATAGGATAAAACACAGGAGCGTATGTTTGTGCTAATGAAGTTATAAGGTAAAATCTATCAACAAGATGCTTGTGATCAATTGCACGATATGCACAAGTTGCCAGTACATGAGAACATGGAATATGGTATAGATGAAATTTCATACATGTGCATGTTTTTGTTCCCAAATTCACAGTGTGCAAGTTCCCACCCTTCCTTTCTCCACTTACCATGCGTAGACCCGTTCTCACGGAAAAAACTCCAGGTTGATGATGGAACATTGTAACCTCTTGTCAGTTTGTTCTCTCACGGCGACTATCGATCAGTTCATGTACTCTTCGAGCAAAAAGCGTCCCTTCAGATAAAAGCTTACTGGCTTCCTGTCGACGAGTAGTAAAATAAGAGTTCAGACGTAAGAAGATCGTCTCAACTATCGCAGTTACTGGCAAACTACGGACGCCTTTCAAGACTGAATTGAAGACTTCTGACAGGTTCGTAGTCATTATGCCGTATCTTCGACCTTCATCTGCATAAAGTGCCCATTTCTCAACCAGCTTCTCTTTCAACCAATTAGCCGCTTCGACATTGACGGTTTCAAGTTCAGCAAGTTTGGCCATAAACTTTTTGGGTTGGCTTTGACATGCTATAATTTTGGTCTTTTTCCGCAATGCCTTGCTACCAAATTTACTAAAGAAATTTGTAGTAAAATGACGCATACAATAACGATGATATGCATTAGGTTTGTTCCAAGCTCCATTTTGTAAATCCATAGCAGACATTATACCAGCATGACGATCCGAGATAATACACAACTCAGTGCGATCGGTGACATAATATCGAATGTAACTCATGAACCATGTCCAGGTATTTATACTCTCTCCATCAACCAATGCAAATGCAAAAGGAAATAAGCAATCATTCACATCTGGGGAAACAGCAATTAGCAAACAACCATTGTACTTATCGTACAAGTGAGTTCCGTCAACACTGATAACAGGTCTGCAAGATTTGAAACCTTCAATCGAAGGACCAAATGCCCAAAATACTCCCTTGAATGTTTCCTTGGTAGGACTTGACTCATATTTATCCCAGTGAACAACGGTTCCTGTATTTGCTGCTTGAATTGCTGTGAGTAGAAAAGGCAACTTCGTGTATGCTTCTTCGAAGGTACCATACAACCTCTCAATCGCCTTTTGTTTTGCTATCCAAGCTTTCTTATACGAAATCTGATAATTATATTGTAATTTCACTGTCTCAATAATTGACTGCGGTGTTAAACCGGTATCCTTCTTCACCACATCAACAATCAGATGACAAACAAGGTTGCAATCAATTTTACGGTGATCCTGATTCAACGTGGAATTCGTACAAGTGTGAGGCTCAACTATCTTCTTCATCACAAAATTCGGTCCGCCTTTTGGAACCATTGCTCGTAACCTCCAAGGGCAGCCACCATCACTTACTCCGGGGGGACCTTGCATGATCTCCTTAATGGTACGTTTTCTAGGTGCCATTTTGCATTTAATAGTGTACAGTGACGGTGTAGATTTCAAGGTTACGAATTCACGATGTTTTTTGATAGAATACAACTTCACAGCCTGTTGAATCAACTCCTTACTTACAAACTCCTGTCCAACGTACAATTCGTCTACATTGGATGAACCAGACGACTCTTGTGGAACTAGGTGTACTCTAGCACCTTGAGCCATCTCCTCGGTAATATGAGCGTCAACATTGGCGTAGCTATAAGTAGCTCTGACTTTATTAGAACTGTTGTTCGTAGGATTTACATTTGCTACATCGTCATCTTCATCTCTGTCATCATTTTCAACACTGTCATCAAATTCATCGTCTGTTTCTTTCTCTTCTTCATCATCGTCTAATAAACTGTTGTTAATGACTGCATTTTGAAAGAGTTCAAATATACTGTCATTTGGAACATAGTCAGGAACCGGACTAGGTTGGCGTGGCAGCTCAACATATGTAGAATCCGGGTTTGTTGTATTTGGGAAGGTGTTCTCCTGTGAGGACACTGGATTTGGTTGTGAAGATTGAGCAGGGTTAGACCTCATCTGCTGTGTAGGTACCACTCTTACGAAGCTTGAACTAGGAATATCATGTGGCTGAGCATTCAAAATTTGAATTTGCTGAATATATAATTCTAATGCAGACCAAGAACAATTGTGATCAAATGTCCTAGCAATCATTGACTTCATAGCATTATCAGTAGATACGGGCACTGTCATAAAATACTGACCATCTCCTCTTCTTGTTGCGTATCGAGCAAAAATTTTCACATTTCATTGATTCCTATCCCAATTAGTAACTTCATATATTTTCTCAACTACTTCTTCAAATGTAATGGTACGAGGTACCCAAACTATTTCCTGATCCAACACACTATAACAACAACCAATCTTTGGATCACGAATTATTTCACCACCAAAATATAACCAAATAGGAATCTCCAAATCCATACATACGTTAATTTATACCAATATACGAGTTATTATCTACCCATAAATGAATCCTAAGGAAATTAACAAAATAATAGGGCAATAAATATCATACCTTCACAAGATTATTTGGGTCAAATAGTTGAAGTTGCTTTCCTCTTCAAGTATACCAAAATTCCAAAATTTTAACCTCTATCGGAAGATGGGTTTAAGGTTTCCAAAGCAATTTTATGGGTTAATCCACAAATTTCGGTGGTACTTTGATGAATTTGAGATGAGAGATGGGTTAGGGTTTCGGGGTTAGAAGAGGAGGAGGAAGATAGAGAAATAATGAGAGAAAGTGAGATCTATTTGGGAGGGGGGGTTTAAGTCCCAAACGACACTCGCTTTTTGAAAAAGCGAGTGTGGGATAATTCCCCCCGCTTTTTCAAAAAGCGAGTGTTGCTGGGCAAAAAAAGTCCAGACTCGCTTTTTGAAAAAGCGAGTGTGGGTTAAATCCCCACGCTTTTTCAAAAAGCGAGTCTTGAGAGGTTGAAAATTTGGAACCTAAGACTCGCTTTTTGAAAAAGCGAGGGGATTTAACCCACACTCGCTTTTTCAAAAAGTGAGTGGGGCGTTTAGGGAATAAAAAAAAACAGGGCAGTTTGGGAAAAACTTTCAAAAATAGGGTCATTTTGGGAAAAAATTTCTTTTCTTTTGACATTTTAGATGATAATAATTTAATATAGTTTTGCTTAGAGATGTTGGCAATTGTGTGCATTTCCTTCCAGTATTAGCTGCAATTTTTGGTTTTACGGAACATACACTTAGTAGATATATATGGTGCTCCCTAGTCTATCCAAAACACACCATGATATATTGCATTCTTTGCAGTTGCATCATAGTTCTCTAATTGTGCCTTCCACATACACAGTTCATTGTTTATTCTTATCAAACTACTACCAAATGCTCCTTCATTTTGTATGTTACTTTGCCTATTGAGTACTGTTACCCGCTAGAAAGTTTCCATCAACAGCCTAATAAATTAATTTTCAAAGTTGAACTGTAAGTGGGAAGGCCCCTTTTGAAGCACAAAAAAGCTTCATATGTCAGCATTGCGTGAAGCATTTCTCTTCATCGTTCTTGGCGCAAGTTCACCTTATTGCTGTGCTATTTCAGTATAGTGCATGTTTTTCGGAATGCCAGCTTACTCTATTTTCTGCAATATAACTAGGGAATGATATCCTGTGGAATTGGCGAATTTATCATATATTATCAACTTTTGTCATTTGCTAGTACAGAAATGGCTTTTATCTATAGGTTCTGAACTTTTATTCCATTTGCAGCTGGATAAAGCTGCATTGCTTGCCGAAGTTATTGGTCACATAAAGCATCTAAAGAGCGATGCAACTGAAATCAGGAAAAAATGCTCCATCCCATCCGACACGGATGAAGTGAAGGTGGAAGATTTTCTATCGGCGCAACTCTCTGCTGCAAGGACGGTCCGGATCTCCTTTTAGATTTACTGCAAACTCTGCGGACTCTAAAATTGAAGCCAGTGCAAGCAGAGATGTCTACTCTGGGCGGCAGAGTAAGCAACACATTTGTGATGACTTGTGAAGGGGATTCCAGTGATACTTTAACAGCCAACATCCACCAGGCACTGAAGTCTATTCTAGACCGGGCAACCTCATCGGAATTTGTGCCCACAACCTCCAATTTTTACATCAAAAGGCATAGGATATCAATGGTTTGAGTTGTGCTCCTCATCGTCATGACCGGTTCTGGTTGTGCTTGTTGTGAGTTTCTTATTATGGCAGTCATTGCTGCAAATGATGTGGTGAACTCGGTGGATGTATTATTTAAGGTACTACTGAAAGTGTAGGTTGGTGTGTAAATGATGTATCATACGATGCAAGTTATAGAAGCAAATAAAAATCAGAGAAGCAAATTGTAAAAGTAAATAAAGGAAGTCTAGAGGCAGGGTGTTAATGACCCTACCAATGGACCAAAACTTCGAAGTTGTAGAAGGGTTAAGGAAAATTATACTTGTATTCTAACACGTCTCCTCAGGTCGAAGGCCCATTTTTTTATGGGCCAAAGTAATAAGAAAAATACCCAACAAATTGTGGGACGAGAGAGATTTGAACCTGGGTTGCTCTGATACCATGTGAAAGTCCCTATCACTATGCTAAAACTTCGAAGTTGTAGTAAGGGTGAGGGTTCTAACACAGGGATACTCCTTATGCTAAAACTTCGAAGTTGTAGTAAGGGTGAGGGTTCTAACACAGGGATACTCCTTAGAGGGCTGACAAGAATAATGCAGGTTGAATTCCTTTCTGCACAAATGAGTATATGTAAGACTACTTTTTTGTTTTACTAGAAATGTACAAGACTCCGTGATTTTGTATACAAGATTCATGAATAATGACGCATGTTTGGTACATTCACAAAATAGAAATTATTGTAAACTCTAGCTCAGTAAATGATGAAATCCATCTTTTGAAAATGAAAAGCCGTGAAATGAAATGAGCATTGAAGTTTATTGAGGGTCAATTAGAACTGAAGAATTTTAGCAATCTAAGCTCTAGCAATACCTTTTTTGTGAATAAAAGAGAGTATCATAGTCTGCTTTCGAATCTGATATCTCACTTTATCTTTAATCTCTAATATTATAATGTGAGAAGACCTTAGTGTCATTTGTAAATCTACCAACGCGTGTATTGCACGTGCATAACTAATATGAAGGAGGTCTCATGTTCGAATCCTCACTACGTTAGATTTTTTACTTTAATTTTTTTTAATATATTAAATGTGCATCACACGTGTAAATTATTATCTATCTTTCCATCTATCTGTAATATAATATATAATAACTATTATAATGGAAGAATTGGAGTTGTAAATCTAACTACTTACGTGCAACTCCAACTCTCTCATTATAGTCTTCACATTTATTTTAAAAAATATATAATCCTATTTATCAATACATGCATTGCACGTGTAAATCGGAGTTTTCACTTTAATTTTTTTGTTAAAATTAATATATGCATCGCACACGTGTATGTATATTACTAGTTCATATAAAACCATAACAACTTAAACAACAATTTGGTAGTATTTTATTAACAAACACATCAAATCTTTTTTAACAATATAAAATTTGTTGCTAGAATTCAATAAATTAACTATTACCAGTGAAGAAACTGTTTTTTTTTTTTTTTTTGGATAAAAGATGACTAACGTCATCGCTTCATTAATGATTAATGAATGAAACAAAGAAGTTTCCACTACATCTTACAAACTCCAATACTCAAAATCTACTCAAATGCAAAGTGAAGGTCTACGACCTAAATAAACAACATAAAGTAAAGATACAGATATAATCCTCCAGTGTCTAGCCCTGCTGCGTTAGACTACTCCTCATCAAGACGCTGTCGCTTCTTTCCACCTGTCATAACAGTCCAATCGTAAATAAGGGAGTAAATCTTATGCATCAGAAATGAAATTCTATGATTAATCTGACGGAAACAAAAATTATTTCGATCCAACCACAATCCTCACATAGTGGCAGCTACAGTGATATCCCAAGCCGATCTATCTTCTTTCTTAATTCTATCTAATCTGGTTGTTCTCCAAGCCTCGAAGCTCTATCTAGGACACAAATTATCTCCAAATCCTAGACTCACTATCTCCCAAATTATTCTAACTCTAGGACAACTGAAAAGCAAATGATTTGTGTCTTCTTCATCTTGATTGCACCTGTCGCATAGTATTAATTATCATCTACCAGTGAAGAAACTGTTGTGGTCCAAATTATTTCGACCACATATAAATGACTTTTATTATGGCCAAATTAAAGATTCTATATAATATTCTCAAAAAAAATATTCGATTCTCTAGCTTATAAGTATTTCTTAGCCAAAATAAAACAAACAAACAAACAAAAGGCTTATAATATTTCGAACTTTTTCCCAAACTGGCCCACTTTTTAAAAAATTTCCAAACTGACCTACTCCCTATCTCAGATAGTGAGTCGAGGCAAAATGCATTCGCTATCTGAGATAGCGAGAATATGTTGAGAGGAGGATTTCTTGACAAAATAAAAAATTGAACAAGTGTAGACTCGCTATTTGCACAAGACTCGCTATCTCGCTATCTGAGATAGTGAGTCTTTGTTGAGATTTTTTTTTTGGCACGGGGTGGGGTGTGTTCAAGTTGGCTTGGCATTCGTGTCCGCAGGACGTGCGGGCGCACAAGCCGCATGTAATCCAGTCTGAGATCTGCACCCCCTGCGAGCGCGGGAGAAAGCCTCTTAACTTGCTATCTTACAATGCTAAGAAATAGTTTAATATATATACCCTTCTAAATCCTTTGATTTTTCCGATTTGGGACTAAAGTCCTTCAACCAATTTTCAAACATCAAGTGTCTCATTTTGGGAAACAATATCTCATTCATCCGATAAACGTTTTGAGCAAATAAATATACGATTTTGATCTACTAATGAAGGAGAACACAAACCCATCAAGGACTCTCACTAATTCATAGAGGATCTTACTCAAAAATTTGCTCTAAAACTTGCTCAAAAATTGGTTCGTAAATGAGGTTAAGTAACTCAATTTCTAACGAGTACACAAATCCATCAAGTAATCCAATTTACGAACCAGTTTTTTAGCAAGTTTTTGAGTAAGATCCTCTATGAATTAGTGAGAGGTCTTGTTGGGTTTGTGTTCTCCTTCGTGAGTAGATCAAAATCATATATTTATTTGCTCAAAACGGTTATCGGGTGATTGAGATATTGTCTCCCAAAGTGAGACACGTGATGTTTGAAAATTGGTTGAAGGACTTTTAGTCCCACATCAGAAAAATCAAAAGATTTAGAAGGGTATATATATTAAACTCTTTCTTAGCATCGTAAGATAGCAAGTCAAGAGGTTCTCTCTCGTGCGCGCAGGAGGGGGGTTGTAGATCTCGGACTGGATTACATTGCGGCTTGTGCGCCCGCACGCCTTGCGGATATGAATGCTGAGCCTACTTGAACACACCCCGTGCAAACCCAAGATAGCGAGTCTACACTTGTTCAGTTTTTTTGTTTTGTCAAGAAATTCTCTCAACATAGACTGACTATCTAAGATAGCGAGTGCATTTTGCCTAAACTAGATAGCAAGTAGGTTAGTTTGATTTTTTTTTAAAAAGTGGGTCGGTTTGGTAAAAAGTTGTGCTTGTGCGCCCGCATGTCCTGCGGATATGAATGCCGAGCCTACTTGAACACACCCCGTGCAAACTCAAGATAGTGAGTCTACACTTATTCAGTTTTTTTGTTTTGTCAAGAAATTCTCTCAACATAGACTCACTATCTAAGATAGCGATTGCATTTTGTCTAAACTAGATAGCGAGTAGGTCAGTTTGAATTTTTTTAAGAAGTGGGTCGGTTTGGTAAAATGTTGTAGTATTTCACAAGTTGACACTTTCCTTTGGAAGCTATTTCTAAGTCTAAAAGCTTGGGCCCACATGAACGTGCCCTTGTGACCATCATTCTTACCCACTCATAACTTGACCATTGTCAAGTCGAGTGTAGTCGAGATTCCTGTGAAATTGGAGTTTAATATTCTTTTTTTTTTTGAAAATAAAATGACCGAGGTCATCTGTTTCATTAATGATAGATTAAAGAAACATAAAGTACCCATCATTACAAAATAACACCATAATCCCCTCTAATACAAAAGTTAGTTATACACCAAACGAAGAGATAACAACATTGATTACAAGAATAAGCACCAAAAAACCTAATCGATATCCATGCCTGCTTTCTCCCTGTTATAGCCTATCCTCTCTCAGACTTGAACCTTCGTCGACTACTGTAACCTTCGTCGAAAAACCTTTGTAAGAGTTTAATATTCTTACACTGAATAAAAATAGGGTTTTCTTTTTATAATTACATAATAATAATAATTAAACATACAATGGAATGCCACCTAAGATCCCAGTGGTAGTCGCAGTTTCTATATATTCTGGGTTACATAATTCAGGACAACCTCTTTATCCTAGAAAGCATAGAAAATAAGAAGAAATTACTCAATTAACCACTATCTTTTAAATATAGTTTTCCCAATTTTTTAAGAATGAGTATTAAGAAGTTTGACCAATATGTAAATGTTAGACTAACTTTACTGAAAGTTTTTATTTTTAAATTTGAATTATCCTAAAAAATTCATCGGTTCTTCATAAATTTTTTTTGTTGATAAGAAAATGATCTCTGTCATCGTTTCATTTACGATGGTTCTTCATATTTTAAGTTCACCAAATTGATGATAAGTTTGATTTTTCTTTCTTTTCCCATGCTCTTAATTTTAACTCCCACAAAGGGAAAATTTATGTTAATTACATATGAAAAAAATACTTTTCATAAAGAATTTATGGAATGTAAATGTTTATTCTGTATTTTAGCTTAACAAGAGATAAATATGCAAAAGAGATATAGATATTAAAAAGTTGGCAAAATCAGTTTCAAATATCACTCAATCAATCTAAGAGTGAAAATATCAGAACTCTTCTAAGAGCATCTACATTGGTTTGCTAATTATCCATAAAATGCATTTTATAGCAAACGACAAGCTGCAATCGTTTGCTATTTATACATATTTTGGCTAAAAAGCAACATTAGATTGCTATACATGAGAGGGGATATGAGAATTATGCATAATTTAAACGATGCAACTTGAAGTTGCGTCGCTCTAAAAAAATATTAATTTAATAATCAGATGGAACTTCTAGTTGCGTCCCTTCATTAAAAAAATTAATTTTTCGTAATTTAAAATGCCCAAAAACAAAAAAAAAACCCTCGGACACAAAGTCACTTTGCGTCCCTCCATTTTCATGATTGTCGGACGCAACTTGAAGTTGTGTCCTTCAATTTTTGTTTTTTTAAAAATTTTTTTTCCTTCCGATGCAACTTCAAATTCCGTCTGAAAATTATATTTTATTAGATTGCTATAAAATATCATTTGACGACTGCGACAAATTGTAAAAATATTATATGTATATATGCATTTATGTATTTTTTCACAATCACGACTGTGGATAAAGCATAAATAATGATAGCTTATAATTTAAAAACTTGATGTAAATGCCGAACGGATTCTAAACCAAAACCCTACTAAACCCTCACCAAACCAAACTCAATCCCTCCTTACAGAAAGGCAAACACAAAAAAGCTTAAATCAAGCCTAATAATATCATCATTATTATTTCTCTCCTAAAAAAACAGAAGAACAACTTGTGGGCCCCACCTTTCCACCAACTTCCAAAAACCGAAATGTCTATTTTAAGTATCGGGTTGGTTTGTTTTCTTTCTCTGCTTTTAAAACCCCAAACCTTCTGTCTCCTTTCATCATCTTCATCATCTTCTGCTGCTTCAATGTTTCCTGCAATCAAAATTCCTTCTTAAAAAAATCACCCTTTTTTGAGGTATGTCTCTCTCTCTCTCTTGATGTTTTTTTTTTCAACTGAAGTATATGCAGTGTAGGCTATTTTTTTTGTTTATTTTATTATGGGTTAGAATTTTTACCTTTTTTCTTTCTTTCTGAATTATCGGTATTATCCTTGGTTTTTCTGATGTGGGTTTTTGATAGATGACTAGTGTTAGTAAATTGAGGATCTTGTTCAGTTTTCGACACAATCGACACAATCAACACAAACCACCAAGCAAAACTAGATCACACTATTACACAAAGCACTAAAGAATTATTCCGGTTTGGGCTTTTGCCTTAATCCAGAGAGGCAAAACCGAGATGTTATTTCAACTAGAGAAAATACAAGAATATTACAATTCTCACCACGAGCCTGTGTCAAGCCTAACTGAAATTTGGTTGTTGTTTTCAATGGAGAAATCTCTCATCCTCTCATATGAAGTACTATCTTCTTCTATTCGGCCTTCAATAGAATCATATCGTTCTGGGAGCCGTTTATATTGTATTTATAGATGTACAGAAACCCTAGTTTGATACACTTGATACATTAACCATCCATTTACCACGGAAAAGATAACCCTGCATTGAGAGCTGTACGATCTGACTTGAAGATGAAGTTGGGCTTCTCACGAATCTCCAAGACCCGATCCAAATAACTATCAGCGCCACGATCGGTTGACCGTACACAACAGATGGTCGATCGTTCCTCTCTTGGGAACTCTGTACAGTTGGGACGGTCGACTGACCCAAAGTGCGATCGACCACAACTTCACCTATTTGCTTCTGCTAACTGCTTTCCTTCGATGCCACGCTTCGATCCATCTCAACGCTTCATCATCTTCTTCACCAGACATGTGTATGCATGACATACAAACCCAATAATCTCCACCTTGGATTGTATACTCATGAATCCATACCTGTATGATTTAAAACTCTTCTAGACATTTCTTCTCCGCTTTGTAAACATTATGTTTCTATGGCTTCTTCTGCTAGTTGAAATCTATCTCCACTTGTTTTTCTCCAGCTGTATGCCCCCCTACAAGGTCACACCTCAGTAGATGTTATTATGGAGATGCCACCCTCCATACGAATTCCACCTACTTCATGGCTCTCTCCACCTTCTAATGGTATTCGAACGTTGCAGTCTCGCTTTGTTAATTCTAGTGATGACTTACAAGATGATGTTTTAGGAACAATGAGCTTCCATACATTTGGCCGAATTTTTCTGCCCCCACAAAGCTGGTAGAGATTATGCTGACCCTGCCCAATCTCTCTCTGACTCTTCATTACCTTACGACGACTATCCCAAACTGTCAAAACTCTACCTCGAGCTGCATACCTGTAGCCACGAGCATCAAGAGTTTCCAAGGATATCAAATTCTGTGGTATCGAAGGAATATGTATGACCTCTTCTAGTATGAACCCTTTACCATCTGGCATCTCTAATTCAATTGTTCCTTCACTCACTACTTCACAAATCTCCCCTCTAGCCGTTCTCACACTACGGCATGTTGACAACTTGTAAGTAGAAAACATCTCCCTCTCGGGGCAAATATGAGAAGAATTTTTTGATTCAAGATACCAACTTGAATCTACATCTGAAGAACTTGAAACAAGAAGACATAGGTCGAAGTTATCAGATTCACCTGATTTACTTGAATCGGTTGCATTGACTATATTGGCTTGATCACCTCCTTTAGTAACACTCTTCTGACGCAACCACTTGCGATAGTCTCTCTTGTAATGTCAATTTTTTTTACAATAGTGACAACGAATCTTATTCTTGTGTCATATTCCTTCCAATTGAAGTATCACCATATACCGCAAAACACCTGCATAAATAGACCTTCATTTATGAGTCTTCTTTCTTAGTTCATCTTTCATCAGACCCTTAATCACTCCGGCTACTGTAAGTGCTCCTTGGCTGACTTCCCGTGTAGCATGGTATCAAGTGGTCATAAGAAGTTGGCAGTGAATAAATCAAGTTGAAAGCTTTATCCGCTTCGCTAAGATCATCAACGTTAATTGCTTTTAGTTCAGATATTAACTTATTGAACTCCACAATATGATCTTGAAGATGGGTACCTTCCTTTATTGAGAATCTAAACAACTTCATCTTCCAATACATCCGATCTAGCAACGACGACCCTGAGTAGTCAATTTTGAATCTCGCCCATAGATTCGCCGCATTTTTCTCCTCAAGAATATTACACTTGACCTCGTCCGCCAATTGCAACCGGATTAAACTCAAGGCCTTCAAACAAATCTCATTCTACTTCTTCTGCTTCTTGTCGGTTGGCTTCTTCTTTTTTAAGACAAGGTGCAAGTCCTTCTGCACCAAATCATCATACATGTTTACTTTCCATAGATTGATGTTGATTTTACCATCAGACCGCTTGCTCTTCGTCTTTTGATTTGTCATCTTTTTCAAGGAACTTGAACAAACCCATAAACTTGATTGCTCTGATACCTGTTAGGAAATTGAGAATCTTGTTGAGGCTTTGCACAATCAACACAAACCACTAAGCAAAACTAGATCACACCAATCACACAAAGTACACAAGAATTGTTCCGGTTTGGGCTTTCGCCGAGATGTTATAAGATACAAGAATATTACAATTCTCACCACGACTCTCTCTCAAGCCTAACTGGAACTTGGTTACTGTTTTCAATGGAAAAATCTCTCCCTCTCAGATGAAGTATTTTTTTTCGGCACTCAATAGAATCATATCGTTGTAGAAGCCATTTATATTGTATTTATTGATCTACAGAAATCCTAGTTTGATACACTTGATACATTAACCATTCAATTACTACAGAAGAGATAACCCTGCATTGAGAGGCGTACAATTTGACTTGAAGACGAAGTTGGGCTTCTCACGAATCTCCAAGACCCGACTCAAACAACCTATCAACGCCGTAATTGGTTGACCGTACACAACAGACGGTCGACTGTTCCCTTCTCGGGAACCCTATACAGTCGGGGCGGCCGACCGACCCCAAGTGCGGTCGACCGCAACTCCACTTGTTTGCTTCTACTGATTGCTTTCCTTCTTCGATGCCTCGCTTCGATCAATCTCAATGCTTCATCGTCTTCTTCATCGGATATGTGTATGCAAGACATACAAACCCAACAACTAGTTTGCTCAGTTTCTGTTTTTTTGTTAAAAAAGTAATTGATGGATGAGAAATTCTACTATTGTTTGTAAGATTGTGTTGGAAATTCATTGATAATTCTGAAGTGGGTTTCTTGTTTTGTTCATAATGATATTGAAAATTTAAATTTTTTCTGGTTGTTTGTGGATGGTTTGAACTTGTATGAAGTTAGTTTGAGAGCAGGGATGGGATGGCATCATGTATGTAATTGTATAATAGTTTCGTGACGTAAGGAGATTGCTAAAGAGAAGAACATGGATTTAGATTTTAGTGATTATCTTTCCAAAAGAATATTGTTGTTTAGGAATTATTGACTTGTATGTTTCCACCCTTTTTTTTAGTTGTAATCAGAAGAAATTAATTTTCTGTGTCTAGTGTGCAATAATTAGCTTTTACTTGTTCAAGATTGGGTATGATATCTTTGAATTTTAGAGTTACTAAAAGATGCTTCTTCTTTAGTATATTGAAGCTAAAAGTAGAAAGGAGGCATCTTTAGTTGTAGTTGGATATTTACTTGTCTACATATTATTAGTAATATGAATTGGGAGTCACACCAACAACAAAAGAATAACAATTCAAAATCCTATTGTAGGAGATGAGATGAATTTTTCTTTTAGTTCTCCTTCTAAATCCTAAAATGTTGTAAATATTTTAATATCCAAGAAAACAAAGTAAGAAGAAATAATCTATTGATTTTTTTCCGAAAAATTCAGCCTAAAAGATAAGTATAAATATTTTTCAGCGTTCGATATTCTCCATGTCCTAAAATGAGTAGAAAGCAACATGTTTGATTCTTGTCCAACGACAATATTCATTGTTTTACTGATCAACTTGAATTTTTATGCATATGCTACAATATATTTTTGAACCCTCATTGTTGAGTTCTAACTGCGGAATAACTCACCAATGAGTTGCAAATAGAATAAAAAACAAGATAACAAAAGCAATCAAAAGCCAACACATAAGAACATACACGATTTTTTCGATGTTCACCCATTGCAATGGCTATCTCCCTATGCAGAGGCACTCCTGCGGTTTCCACTGAAAAAATATGAAGAACAAGTTTACAATCTCTCAAGAACTCACCCCAAGGTGTAGGATTTTTCTGTATCTCCCTCTCTCTCTCTAACGACTGCTAGATCTCTCTATCCTGATAGAATAATGTTTCTCTTAACCCTAAAATCGTACTCATTACAATATAAATAAGTTTACATCCAAATAGATCTCAGCTGCAGATCAAACAGTGTCGCGCTTTCGACCGCACTCATGGACAGTCGACCGCAATTATCCTTTGAGCGTACAGGGATCCAACAGAGAGCGGGACGGTCTACTGTGCGGTCCATTGTTCATTTCGTTTGAGTGTACATGTTCGAATAGAGAGCGGGACGGTCGACTGTGACAACTCTCGGGTTGAGAGCCTGTGCATGTCGGTCAACTGCTCAATGTGTGGTCAATCACACATTGCAGATTGTTGTGCATGCTTCCACTTCGACACTTCTTCTTGTCAATTTTCTTCAACCCATTATCGTGTATTGGATCCACAAACCCCAACACTCTTTTGTTTTTTGTGTAAGAGGTTTGACAGTTGAACTAAGCTCATACCTCTATTAGCCTATACGTTGTCTTTTAGTTGCTAAAAAAAGGGTCTGTAATTGATGATGATGAATTGTGAGCTATGCTGCAAACAAACTTTACTATCGTAAGCATACTACAGAATACCTCTATTAGCCTAACGTTGTCTTTTAGTTACCAAAAAAAGGGTCTATAATTGATGATGAAGTATTGTGAGCTATGCTGCAAACAAACTTTACTATTGTAAGCATTACTACAGAATATTGTTCAGATAATTAGATAAACACTTCCAAGTATTTAATTGTTTTCTTTGACTGATGATAAGTGTGTTGATTTATTTATATTATACAATTCTTATTTTGTAATTACTTCTGTAAAAGGATCGATTTAGTAATTTCAGAATCTGGACATGCTTTTATTTATTTTCTTATGCTCATTTCTATTGGAGTTAGGGCAGAAATACTTTATTTCTCTAGAATAAACTGTTTTTTAATGTCCATGACTTGGCAAAACATGTTTTTAGTTTTGACATAACAGACAAATGCTTCTTCTTCATCTGAATTGAAGCCATTAATAGATAGGGGTATTCTCAAGTTGTAGTGGAATAATTTTTCTTGTCTCCATGATCCAAAATATTGATGTTTGTTGTCATGATGATGGGGGAATCCCACCAACAACATAAACTATAATCATTTGGAATTATATGCTGCATAATAACACATATACTCTTTCCACTCTATACCTGCGAAAATTCTAAAACTGTCCTTTTATTTTCTTAATGAAAGAAAATGTTTAGGAGAAATAATCTAATAAATTTTCATGAAAAGCCACAAAGTAATAATAATAGGAAATAGTTTCAGCATGTTGATGCCCTCAAAGTCTTCTAAACATACTCATTAATGCTATTTCTGATCGACAAACAAGTGAAGCTTGATCATGTTGAAAGGAACCGAAATTCCATAGTTTTTTATAAGAGATTTGAATTGCATATAAGACTCAGGAAAAAGAAAAGAAGGAACTTTAGAGTAACTAGATCTACTTCTGTGACTGGTGTGAACTATACTAATCTTCGGAGAAAGGGTGATGTAAACTTAACCCTAAGTAGAGAATTTTCAAGAATTTTAAAGGATTAAATTTAGCAACATATAATGCAGATTAAGTGAGAAATTAAAACTAATAACTGGTTTAATGGATTTTCAAGATATGAAGTAGTTTAACAAGCCCATTTAAAGATTCAATTCTAACAATCCATAATTAGCTAAACGTTATTATCAAGTAAGTTATTCAATAAGATTCGTACTCTAATTAGCAAGTAGAAGCACACACTCTCAATATTTGTGGACGACAGATAAATCAAACAATATTATAGAGATGATAGATGGTATCACATTTGTATTACAAATAAATGTGAAAAGAATTTACCGGGATTGTAGATTGTGTGTAGTTGGCAGCGAAGGTGGCTGTGGCAAAAGCGATGAGAGGATGCGGCGACTGGCTGCGATGGGCAGCGGGTTTCGGGGTCAGCGGCGAGGTGGCGTCGAAGGGCAGAGGTCACGGGGAGAGGAGTCGTTGGATGCCTGTTGTGGTGGTTGAATAGGGGGAGGAGAGGGGGTGTCGACGGCAGCGGCGACGGGGGGTTTTGGATTTGGGGTTTAGGGTTTAGGGTTTAGAACTAGAAGGGATTTGGGGCTTGGGCTTCGACGACAGTGAGGGAGAAGCGGCAAGGAAATGGTGGTGCGACAAGGTGTGCAAGGGTGTCGGGGATCAAGGAGATGGGGTTCGTGCAGTGAGGGTGGTTGGCAGCGAGTGGAGGTCGAGGGTGGGGCGGTTGCGAAGTTGGGGTGGAGGACGATGAGGGGAATATGCGGATGTGGTTGGAAGGAGAGGGCGAGGTTGCTGGTGGCGCTGCTTGGCGGCAGTCGATGTCGGGAGTGGTGATTAGGGTTGGGTTTCGGGGGCAAGTAGAAAGGAAGGAGAGAGGGAAGAGTAGATTAGGGTTTAATTAATTAGGTTTAGGATTTTTAATTTGGGAATTTTGGTGCAGTTTTAGAGTTTATCACAAATCCTAATACTTTATTAAGATTTCTCTCAAACCATAATAATTCTCTCAACAAAAAGATGGATGAAGAGCAATAACTCAACACAGTAATTTTTTTAATCAAGAATAATATATTTTCTCATTATTGTCAAGGCCTATATATAGGTTCAAAACAAATTTAAAACAAATCTCAAACAAATCTAAAATAAATCTCGCAAATAAACTCTCAAATAAACTATATATGGCTAAATCTCAAAATAAAAAATAAAAAGATTTGATGCCCTCATCAAAGGGATACCCTTCCAAATGTTTAGTTGATTTCTTTAATCGGTGATAATATATGTTGCCAAATATTATGTTATATAGTTAAATAAATTTAGAGATCATTGATCTGTTTATCTCACTTCATATGCTTTTTTTGTCCATAATTATGCCCTTTAATCTTGTTTCCTAAAATGGACTGCCCTTTCATTTGAACAGCCACGAGACATCATACTGTGATTAGAAAGATGGCAAAAGAGGTGAAGAAAATAACTTATGACCCTTTTCAAGAGGACTCTTCTTTGTTTTCTACGGATTTTGCATCTGAAGGACTAACTTGGATTAAAGGCTTCTATCAGAAGCTTGAGGTATGTTTTATTTTATAAACCTTAATTAGACGCTGTTATGAAAAATTATAAATGGTCAATCATGTATCTGATATGGGCATGGTATTTCAGTATATTCATCATTTTCTAACTTTACCAAAAAAAAAAAAAAAACAAAAACAAAAACAAAAAAAACTTGCAGACTTCTTGCAATGTATACGCTGATACTTGCAACAAATATGTTAGTACGGCCGGCGAACACATCAAAAAGATATACGATGAGGTCTGTGAATGGTAAAACCGACATGATGATAACAGGCTAGACTACGACTTATGTTCCAAACAAAATTCAATTACCAAGGAATCCTATGAATCATCTGTAAAGCTTCAGAAGAGTTCTTCTAAAGATAAAATATCAGATTGTAATCAGATGCAATCAACTGCTTCGGTACCGGAAGTTTCAGACTTACTTCCATTATGTAGTAAGTGTAAAGGGAAACCAGTTTCAATTGAAGGCTCAGGAGAAAATTGTATGGAGTCTACAGATGCAGGAGAATGGTTTCAATTACCAGCAGAAGTAAACGGTATTAGTTTCATAATTGATGAAGTTGAATTATTTATTTTACCTAATCATTTATTATGTTGTTTCTATTATATTTCATCTGAAGATTCTCATGGTTGAAGTTGTAACAGACATGTTTGAGGAAACAATAACACTTGCCGAGTCTCCCAGAAATGAAAATAAACCGATAATTGAACCCAAAAAGTCAGATGCTTTTCTGCAAGTGGATGAAAATGGTACTTACTCGATGCAACTCTCACTGTAACAGCAATATGCTAGTTTTTTCTTGGTTTGCTAGTTTTTGGGTTTACCACATTAGTATTTATCTTTTGTCCATATAATAATTGGTACAGTTGGAACTTTTCTGTGCAATTTCTGGCAAATTACCACTTCTTTTTATAAAAAATATTAGCTTATATGTTCTTGGATTCTTTATTGCTGTTTCTACTTGCTAAAATGTTTATCAAGTAGCTGTAAAATGTAACTCATACGAGTTTTCCAATATGCTAAATGGATTCCATCTATCATTGAGAATAAATAAGTATTTGGTTAGAAACATTAATTAACGTAGAAAGATCTATGATATAATAATTTGATATTTTGCCAGTTTGCTAATCTGGTTTTTGAATTTCTCTCTGAGAGACATTTCTCCTTAGTTTTTCTCTCCCATATTTCTGAAATCTCTACAATGCAATCTCCTTAGTTTTTCTCTAACTTCTCCTTGCCAGATGATTATTTTTCTCCTTATTATTTTACCTTCATTTATGTCTTAATGTTTAATAGTTGTTCTTTATGTTTACTGTTTGAGACCAATCTTCGTAGCCTATGTTTTATCATTCAAATTTGATGTATAAGATGGATACCCTTATAGATGCATGACTTGATCTTCGAGTTGTATAGGTTACTAAGTTGTACTATCACGCACCTACTTGTCTGTTTGCTGAAGCCTGTTGGCCCAAAGGCTTAAATGAGCTGAAGTGTGGCAATTTTGGATAGAGTGGTTATCAACATGAAGAGTCTAGGTTCTTTACCCCCCAAAAAGAAAAAACATGAAGACTAGGTTAAGGTTTCTTTGCAAAGTTTTTCCGATTTTTGGCTTCATGCAAAGATTGGTGCTATTATCCTTTATATATTCAGCATGCGATGCATAAATGATGATTCTATACCTTCTAATTAAATGTAATCTTCAAGTGACCTTTGTAGGTGCAGATTGTAAAGAAGTTGCTGATGGAAGAGAAGAATTCACATCCAGCACTTCTAATGTGCTTAGTTATAGTTTAGAAGTGGAAGGATTTGAGACCATAAAGATTGATGATTGTTGGTTTGATGCAGAGTTGTCACGTGGTGCAGGGAAGAATTCGTCATTCAAGGTAAACTTAGGCAATACTATTTACCTTTATTTATCATGGTAATTTCATATGCTTATTTGTTATTACATTTATGCATTCACTGCTTATATAGGTGAAACTATGATATGTCAAGTGTATGCATATTAATACTACCTGGTCCTACTAAGATCTTGGTCCTTGGAGCGTAAAGTACTAAGAACGAGGAAGGAGATAAATTACATAATATTAAAGAAAATGGACAGAGAACTGATGGAAAGAGCAGGAAGTGAGAGAAGTGAAACCAAAAATGATTGCGGGAATAGCTGTAAGAGACAAAAATGATTGCGGGAATAGCTGTAAGAGACATCTTAAGCTATCTTTGTGCTGTAAACCTTTCCATCTATCGATCTATCTAATCGACTTCATGTTAATCCTATTATATAGATTTGCCTTAAATTTATAGCTCTTTATTTTGCGAGATTTCTATCTTCACCTGTTATATCTACTGAAGTTTCTTTGCATTGCTTTCTATGCATGATTCATCCTCCTTTATCCCTCGATGCGGACAATAAAAAAAAATATAACAGTGCATCTGCCAGTAATAATGTATGTGAGAAATATAAAGAGCTATTGGACGTCGCATTCATCTTTCAACTGGCCTCTAGTTGAGCAGGGAAAAGCACTTAAAGGCACAAGCACACAAATATGAACTGTTTTCAATACTAATTATATCACATGCCAAAATATTTGGAGGTCTCACCGGCCATCTTTTTCCCCAGCTGGTATAGAACTCTTGTTATAAGCCAAGGGTTAATGAAAAAGTGACCTAACGTCCTCTGTAGTTACTCTCTCTTTTTGCAACTTATTTTGTGACTTACATTCAAAGTCTCTTATCTGGCAACTGAAAATTGTTACTTCGCAGAAAAAGCTCAAGAACGTTTTCATGCCTCGGAATGTCCACAACCTAGCTTACAATGGCAGTACTTCGGAAATGCAAAATAATATTAGTAGTTCTGCGTCATCAGTTGTTCCTACAAATGGTGATTTATATCTTCAAGATTCAACCCAAGATATCCTTGAATTAGAATGGGAGCTACTGTAAATCAGTGGAAGGCAAGCTGGTAAATAACTGCAGCATCCAAGTCCGTTACTGCACACAAGCAATTGACGGGTACGGTACTGATCAAGGTCATTCAAGTTCGGGCCATACAGGATAAGTTCCTCTTCAATCCCGTTCTTCGCTCGCCCGAGAATAATTTAGCATTTGCTCAAGAGCCTTCGGTCCCTTTCTTCGCTGAGAATAATTTAGCATTTGCTCCAGAACCTTCTGTGACAGGAAAGTTTGGTCCTTTACTTTTGTAAGTTTTCTGATAGTTTCAGTGGTTCATCTGTTTTCCTACTTCCAAAATAGGTGCCTTTCAGATGTAAAAGATCTGTATCAAGGCCGGAATAAATGAGGTCTTATGCATGCCAAACAATAAATTTATGGATAAATTTTGTTACAATCATGTTTCAATTCTCTTGTGTGAATGATTGATTTAAAAATGTTTGCAACAAATCTTCTAGCTACGATTCAATTCTCGTTCTCTGTGTAAACTTTGGTGTGCCCGTCCTTTCTGTACTCTGAAAGTTGTGTGATGTTTAGTAGTGTCACTTGTACCTTCATTTCATGAAGAGCATCAACCGAAACAGTTAATTTTAGTTGGGGATACTCTTCATCTGAAAAAGTCTGCGCAAACCAGTTTTACACGAGATTTGGGGTGAAATGGGGAGCCTGAAACGAATTTTCTCTTCATGCAAATTGGAAACAAATTCATCTCTTGAAGGTTGAACCGGATAGTTTACCAGAGATGAGTAGGTGATAAACTCATGAAGAAGAAGGCTTTCTGAGTTTGGGGGTTGAATGTGGAATCAACCCATTTAGCCCATGTCTTCAAAGCCATTTTGTATGCGGTGCGCACATCATATTCTTGTATATCGAGGGATCCATTCCTACAAATAGTTGCAAATAACACTGCGTTTTATAAGAAATTTAACCTGGAAAGTTCAACAGTCGGTGACAGAAACGATAGCCATAAAAAGATGAGTGAGGTGGTGTCAACTAACCGTGGCGTTGATGAGAGGTTGGTACATCCACCACACATAGCTTTCAAACACCATGATGTCGATACCCTTCCATCGCTGGCTGTGCTTGGCAACAGAATCCAACCTCACTTGCCTCTTCTGCACTGTGTGCTTTGTTGCATGGTCACTGTTGGACTCGACGATGAAAGGAGCCCAATAGAACTCGACTGTTGCAAATACTTCAGCGAACAATATATGTTCAGAAAATTATGCTTTGTAAATACCTCAGCGAAGAAAATTCTCCTCGGATGATCCTTGTACACGAGCTTCTCTTGTTGTCGGTTGCAGCGGATTGGAGGAGACAGACAATCGATTCCTAATGAGTTCTCTGGAGGGAGTCTCCTATGAGCATTAGCCTCTTGTTCCTCAAACCTCTCCAACAGCATCAGGGCATCAAATCTACTACCAAAGAACAAAATCCAAACTTAAGCCTACATTCCCATTCAAATTAATACCATACGACACAAAACACCGACATGTACAAATTTATAAAATATATTATGTCAGAATATGTCTGACTCGTGTCCAATACAACACGATTCTTATATAGAAAATGCTTAAATTGCATATCAAGTTAAATTAAGAAGTTATTAGATAAAACTGAAAAATCGTTGTATGATTGCCAAGAAAAAGTGTCATCAATTTTTTTTTTTTTTTTTTTTTTTTTTAATCTGAAAAGGTTGACCTAGGCCCCCCCTAATTTCATTAAAAAGATTTTAATAAAACACAAAATCCATCAAACGGACAATGATGTTCATGTCACCCACATTTGGGCCATCATACTCACTGTCCAACCAAAAAATAGGTCCCCTACATAGGTCGCCCCTGAACCCATCAAGCCCATCAAAATACATACAAGAAATTTAAAAAGACCCACAATACATCAAAATATAATCCTGAAACAAAAACATGAAGCAATTCTCCCGGCTGCATGTTTCCCCCTCCTGACACCATGGAGTCAAGCCTCTTCTGCTATGCCTCTCCCTTCCTGTACTTGAACCTGGCTGGTGGCAATGTCCTTGTAAATGTCCTTGATCTTCTTTGTCTGTTCGTCACCTGCCGTTTTAGACCAGAACATAATATTAGCAATTATTTTGAACAACAATTGTTGATGCATGATGTGTCTGTGTGTGCTTCTAAAGATTCTATTGTTCCTTTCTAGCCATATGCCCCAACATATAGCCGCCACCCCGGTATCCCAAATACATGATATGTTGCTTTGGATGTTTCCTTCTCTCCACCTATCCTCCCCCCCTCCCCCCCAAGCGTGAAGTACCGTTTCCGGGTGTAACCCATGTTTTCATTAATACGTATTTTCAAAGTATTTTTTTTCTTATTTAAATTCTCAGTATCTTATAATTATTTATCCCTAATTGATTTTATTATTTAAACTATTTTTATCCCAATTGTTTAATTGTTTATTTCTAAGCCAAAGTTTACATTATTGATTTTATTAATTATTAATGTGAGCCCAAATTGTATTTTGGTTTTATTATTATTATTCTAAAACTAAATTGTTTATTCTAATGCTCAAATTCGTATTTGATTTTATTAATTTAAATCTGAGCCCAAAATATAGCCCAACAAACTAATTGTTCACTTAAATATTTTGAGCCCAATTAACAAAGCCCACTAGACCAAACCCAAATTTTCTTGTTGACCAGATCAACAATTTCTCCTAATCTCTCCCCATTATCTTAGTAGTTAATTGCCTCTAATTCTCCTCCACACATATTGGAATCCCGTAACCCCCTCCCCTACAATCACTCTCATCCTTAAATTTATACAATTATACTATTCAATTCTTTCCCCTATTCTCTCTCTCTTTCTCCTCTGCTTAAAAACAAACCCAAACAAACAAATCAAAACCAACAAAAACAAAACCAAACGTTCCATCATCTTCCTCCCTCTTCAGCTCTCCCGCTCTCTCCCTGTTCCCAAACCGCCCAACTCCGAACCCACTCCATCTCGGCCACCTTCTCCGCCCCGCCGCTCAGAGCTCCATCATCGCCTAGCTCCGTCTCCCTCCATCCCCGTGCACCACCACAGAACCCAAATAACACCTCCGACGTCGTCACCTCCCTGAGCCCATCGACGCCTCACCTTCTCCGCCGTCAGCCACCGTCGCAGACCACCATTCTCTCCCCGTCTACAACCTCCCTACAACCCCGAAGACCCATCGCCCTCGTCGCCACCGTCGAAGACCCCGAAGCTCCGCCACTCTCGTTCTCCTCTGTTTTTGTCGAAAACAGAGCTCCGCATTTCGTCAGAGTCCTCGCCGACTGCGTCGCTTCCCGACCAGTCGACGCTCCGCCGTTGACGCCGCCCCCCGTTCCTCTCGACGCCGCGACCGCCCAGTCGCCGTGAGCCCACTCCCGCCGTCGAATCCGATCGCTCTCTCTCTTATCGAAGGAAAGGAGACGAATTCCCATTGGTGGGAATTGGCATTTGGTGTTCTGGGCACTCTAAATCCCAGGCTTCTAAATCCCAAGGTGGTGTTTGCTGTTTGCAGCCGATCCGGTGTGGGGAGGATTTGATTGGATTGTGTTTGCTGTCCCGCGTTCTGGGCACATTTAATCCCAGGTTGCTGTTCTGTGTTTGGACCGATCCAGTGTAGCGATTTTGTTGCTGATTGATTGGATTTCTTGCACGTATTTTTGCGCGTCATTTTCGTCAAAAAGGCAAGTATCTCTTGTACAATTTTATTTGTTCTAGTACAAGCCCTCGTAAAAATACCACAAGTATATTATTTTTGACTCCAATTCGCATTCATAAGTCGAATTGATACCCGTTTCTATATCTAATCTGCCAATCCTATATTCACATAAGATCGTGAATACTTTGTTATCCTATGCATGACACGAACACAAATTAATACACATATGTACTCTTAGGATTATACATGTTTATGTGCAGGAATGTTTCACCCGTGACAGTAGTTAAATACGAATATGACATCTTGTTCTTCTTGATTAAATTAAAATAAAAGTAATAAGCCGGGGTTTAAGGGAAAGATTTAAGTAGTGGGCAATATAGAAGAGCGGACTCGGACGGGAGCTCGTGGTTTCCTGACGCAAGTTGCAAGTTACAAACTGCAAGATTGCAAATTACAAGTTTACATGTTTCACGTTACAAGTTTACACTCTACATGTTTCACGTTACAAGTTTGCACGTATCTTGATACAATATTGAATGTACATATTTTTCCCGAGTACGTGACCTATAAAATCCACCACTAAATCTAAACGAAATTGTATTGACTGTAGCAACCATGTAGTAAAAATATGGGATGCATGAAGTGCTACCTAGATAGAATCAAGACATTAGACATAAAATTAACACGTGCATTTGCATGATCCAAATTACATGTTACATGTTCATGTTGATTCGATATTTGTTTACTTGTTTACTTGTTTTATATGCCACTTGTTTCATAATGCCTTGTTCATACCATGTTTACATATTGCATTTCCCTTACTCTTGATTCCTTGCTCCATCCTGTTTTTCTTTTGTTTTATTGTTGTTCCTGTTTTCCTTAGCTTGTACCCCCTTGTGGCCCGTAACTTGTATTAACGGGTCTTCTTGTTTCCCTCTTCTTTCCTTTTGTTATAATATACTTGCAGGCCCAAACGGAGAGTTACCGTGTTGCTGACCAAGTGTTCTAGTTTATCATTTTTATGTTATCTTTAGTTGTATTTTATTTCTTGCAACTCTTTAATGTAATCCGGGCTTGTTTGACCCGTAACTATTGTATTTCCCAGTTGTTGGTTACTTTTTATGGACTACGTCATGAATTTTCATTATCAAATTGTGATTTACATGCCTGCGTGGATTGTTTTATTATCTTGTTGTTGAGTTTATTTGTACAGCTTATGAATGGTGTGTTCGCACCATTCGTTGGGCCTTAGTCTCGCGCCCGTATTTCCATGTTTTGGGAAGCGGGGCGTGACACCGGGCCTGCCCCACAGATACCCAGTCTTGTAAGTAGGTCGTTCCAAATTGGCATCGCAAAGCTGCATGTTACCAGTAAGTGGTCTACCGTTTCATCATCCTGATTGCACAAAACGCAGTTTACCGGTCCTTGCCATCGTCTCCTGACCAAGTTATCCCGTGTTAGGATGGCGTTTCTACATGCCAGTCAGTTAAAAGTCTTCACTTTAAGTGGGGCATGTGCCTTCCATACTGAATCGAATACTCTGACCCCCCCATCGTTTAACTTTTTATACGCAGATTTTACTGAAAAGACCCCCCCTTTTTCCGCCTCCCATTTTACTTTGTCCTCCTGATCATTTCCCGTTGGCTTCCAATCCTGTAAGAAGTCAATGATCTCCCGTTTCTGTCTTCTAGCATCGTTAGTGAGTCTGCCTGTTAATCTTGGTCTCCACTCCTCATTCCTCCAATTTTTAGCAACCCGATCATATTTATCCGTAGCAAACCTGTATGCTTGTGGGAATCTCCTCTTTAGGTTAATATTTTACCTTTCCATCCCTCTAGCCTGCTCGCTATTCTGTCAATGATGCCATGCCAATCCCCCCTCTTAATATTTCCTGTTCTGATCGGCAATCCCAGGTAATTTATCGGTAGTTTCTGGATCGGGCAATTTAGAATATTTGCAATAGTGATCCCTGCTTCCCCTGATTCCCCTACCAATGTAATGGAGCTTTTGTTATAGTTCACTTTTAATCCTGACCATTCTTCAAATAAGTAGAGGCCCCATTTTATGAGAACTGCTTGCGCAGTATCACACTCCCCAAAAATGACGATATCATCTGCATATTGGACATTCATAACTGCAGAGATATCTCTCCTCATACCTAGGCCATTGATTAGACCATGTACTCTGTAGACGTGGAGCATTCTATGCAGTCCGTCCCCTACAAGGGTGAACAAGAGTGGTGATAGTGGATCACCTTGTCTCAGTCCCCTCCTGCATCTGATTTCCTTTCCTGGCTCCCCATTCACCAAAACACTGAACTTGGAAGTAGTTAGCCAAGCCTGTATCCATCCAATCCATCTGTTACCAAAGCCTCTTCTCTGGAGCATCTCCAATAAGCATTTCCATTCGATCTTATCGTACGCCTTCTGGAAATCTAGTTTTAACATGAAACCCGCCTTCTTACGTCTCTTCGTGTCCTGTATGACTTCTTGTACTAGCGCGACTCCTTCCAGAATGTCTCTTCCGGCAATAAAGCCCGTCTGATAGTCCTCTATAATGTCCCCGATAATGCTTCCCAGTCTGTTAGCGAGGACCTTCGTGATGATTTTGACTGAGCAGTTAATCAAACTGATCGGCCTGAAGTCATTTACATCTCTTGCTGCTAGTTTTTTGGGGATAAGGCAAACATTAGCGTAGTTGATACGCTCCAGGTTAAGAGTACCGTCGTAGAAAGCATTCATGATAGCCATAACATCATGCTTCACAATATCCCAGAATCTTCTGTAGAAAAAAAATAGAGAATCCATCTGGTCCCGGTGCTTTGTCTTGTCCCATCCCCCACACAGCTGCCTTTAAATCCTCCATTGTGAATGGGTCTTGTAGGGCCTCCACTCTGTGTAAGTTTTCTCCTTGCAGAGCCTCCCATAAATTCTCATTGGATTCGCTATGTCCCTCCCTGTTCTGTCCAAGGAGTTCTTTGAACTTAGCATCCACATGGTGCCGTATCTGAATCTCATCTTCCACCGAAATGCCATCGATATCTAATGAGTGGATGAAGTGTTCCTACGTCGCATATTTGCAACCTTGTGGAAGTATTTAGTGTTAGCATCCCCTTCTTTCAGCCACCTCACCTTGGATCGTTGCCGACACATTATTTCCTCGTTGATGTATGTTTGTTGGATTTCTTCTCTACATGTCGTAAGTCTGTGGAACTGAATATCATCCAGGACCCCAACTTCCTCTTTTTTTTTCCAGTTCCTTAATCTCGAGCATTGTCTCGTTTTTCTTTTTGACTATATTCCCGAACGTCACTTTATTCCACCTTCTTAGTCTCCTTCTAAGACAACCCAATTTTTTGTTCAATCTGGTTGCTGGCTCATCCTGCTCCTGTTCCTCTTCCCATCACTTCTTGACAAGTTCTTGACAGTCGTTGTTTGCCAGCCACATCTTCTCGAACCGAAATATTCTTGGTCTTCTCCTTTCCTCTTCTCCCGTATCGACCAAGATAGGTACATGATCCGATGTATTTCGGATACATGACCTGGCCATCGCCATTGGAAACTTGGTTTCCCAGTCTGTAGAGACTAGGATCCTATCTAGTTTTGCAAGTGTCGGCTCCCTACGTCGGTTGGACCAGGTGAAGCACCGATCATTAATGGGAATGTCCATCAACCTCAAACCTGATATGACCCACTTGAATTTCCTCCTATCATGGCCATTGCCCGTCCCTCCACTCCTCTCGTAGGTGTGCCGAACGATGTTGAAGTCCCCCCCACCACCCAAGGTAGACTCCACCTTCCCCTTATGTGTCGGAGCTCATCCCAAAACTGTTGCCTTAGCGATCTATCGTTTGGACCATACACCGCCGTGATGGTTTGCTTCCACCCGTCGTGCCTTCTTTGGACCACAATCGAAACCGTGAATTCTCCCACCTAGTCCTCCAGTAAATCAAATTTACTGGAATTGACCCCCACCATGATCCCCCCTGACGCCCCTACGGCGTCCCTTACCTTCCATTCCTGTATATAGTCTATCTTTAGACCCCTGAGCTCCATGTTCGTTGGTCGAGATAATCTAGTCTCTTCCAAACAAACAATATCTAAAAAATTATTTCAAATAACTTTCCCTACCATCGTACGCTTGGCCGCCTTGCCAAGCCCTCGAACGTTCCAGAATAGGATTTTACACATTAAGAGTTACGACCCCCCCCCCCCCCCCCCATTTTCCTGTAGAGTTGCATCCAGCTGTACCAGGTTTCTGGGCACGCAATCGACGCTCGTATCCCTATGTATACCCGTTAGAACATTCGCAACATTATCCAGTTTTCCACCCCGAATATTGTCAATAATATTTGTGTGAGTGTTATGATGCAAGTCTAACCCATAGATATTGGCAAGCTGTATTAACAAATGATCAGGAATTGAACCAAATATAGAGATATTCGATTTTGTACCTGCGATGTTATCATAGGCTTTACGTTTTCCGACCCTTTGGTAAATTTCTTTGACGGTCATCTGCCTTTCCCCTTTGTTCCGCTGCCTGACGCTACGTCTGAATCCCTCCTTCGCCTTTAGTGTGATTTTCTTCTTCCCAGGCTCTGTCCCCGCTGTTGCCTCATCCATGTTTATTGAGTCTCCCTCATCCCCCAATTCTTGCTCTTCCGACTTGTTAGATTCAGAGTCTGAGTCCGATGTGGCTTCTGCTTTCTGTTTACTGTTCGCAGCCCAATTTCCCAGTATCGCCTTCATCCTCTTTTGAATTTCGCGTTCCACTCTTTTTTAAACCTCCTGATTTAGTAGATCTTCAATCTGTGATACTCCCTCCTCGTTGGAGTCCTCCACTTGCTGCGTAGTTGGTACCGTCTTACTACTCTGCTCTCCGCCAAAAGGAGAAGTCGATTTTGCCCCTTGTAAA
This sequence comes from Hemerocallis citrina, assembly GCA_017893485.1. Classification (NCBI taxonomy): domain Eukaryota; kingdom Viridiplantae; phylum Streptophyta; class Magnoliopsida; order Asparagales; family Asphodelaceae; genus Hemerocallis; species Hemerocallis citrina. The sequence goes on along the minus strand of CM030363.1, from coordinate 278,567,782 downwards.
AAGCCCTGTCCTACATCTTCCCTCCCCCTGCCTGCTATCGGACTTATCTGGCCCAGTCCACATCCGAAGCCCAGGCCCAGCATAATTTCATCCCTCCCCGTTCCTAAGGTTGAGTTGCTCTGGCCCAAACCCTTGCCGAAGCCCATACCGAAGCCCACATCACCCTTATCTAAATTCAAATTTCCCCCAATCACGCCCTGAACCTCGAGCCCACCGTTCCTGTCTCCACATCCATCCATCTCTCCGTGCTGCAGAACAGCAGTTGAAATGACTGTGTTGAAAATGTCATCAAATTCAACCAATGGTTATAGTGTTCTTTTTGGAATGAAGAGGTATATCATAGCCTGGTCTCGAACTTAAGACCTCCCTTTTACCCATCCCACCCCTACGTCATATTAACTACGGCTATAGTGTCGGTCCTTCCACATGTTTGTCCCGTTCCTTACTTTTCCTTCCTCTTGCACCCAAGTGAACACCTAATTAGTCACCTTTGCACCACAAGTAAAATTTTGCAATTGCAGTTGCATCAAACTAAACGTACGGTTGCAACTACGTACATCTTAAATATCACCCAAATTTGTATTCAGAGAGTGAGTGGTATAGGACTTGGGAGTTTACATTGATGAGGCTGCCAGTGCCACCTCCACTTCTGATACAATTGAGTCTGGCCTTCCATTCCTCTGGCAAGTCACAGGCTGTGGCAGCTATCCTCTGTATACAAAGGCCTAGTCCTCACTGGCCTCCCTTCAAATACATTGCATCCCTTCTTGAATTCACTAGCAAACTCTGCATCAAACCCAGCACTACTTCTAATGATTGGTTGGTGAGAACCACCACCTCGAGAATTCGGTGGCAATTCTTGTCGTTCCAACGAGGACAAGAGAAGCCAAGAGAAAGTGGAAGAAGGTGAGGAGGGGCTTCATTTAGAGAAGAATGAGAGAGGTACGTATAAGAAGAAGACGTGGTTAATTAATTATTTGAATGGATGTTGAGATAGACTTTGTGGTTCTTTTGAGTTGGTTAAGGGGATTGATGGCTTGTTCTTGAAGTAGTTTAGAACACGTACTCTCTTGTAAACCCCTATCGAAGGTTAGTTGGAATAGGGATTGTGTGATCATTATGGAAATTTCATGTAGTTAATTATGGAAGAGGTGTGATCATTAGGGAAGTTTCATTTAGTTAATTATGAAAAAGGTAGGTTGTTTGAATTGTCATGGTTACAATTATAGTGACAATTGCAAGAACTTTTCTTTTTTTAATTATTAAGATTGATTTCACATTGGTTTGATGAAGTTGATAATGATAGCTTAGAAATGAAATAACATCAAAATGTGTATTAAAAAAAAGAGCACTACTAATTTTTTTGCTATTTTTTTGTACTACTTTCATATTACACGATCCAAGAAAGTGGTGCTCACGAGCAATTAATGCAAAAATATATTACATGGGCTCCACTTTCTTGAGTATTGTATTAGAGTAATGCTTGAGCCACTACCAATTTCACTACCATTCTCTTCACTACCTTAGATGGCATACTCCTATTGGAGAGTTCTCCCACCTACTCTATCTTTTCCTACCTATTAGAGTGTGCCACCTAAGGTAGTGAAGAGAAATGTAGTGAAATTGGTAGTGGATGTAGCATTACTCATTGTATTATGAAAGTAGTATAATTGATATTTTTCTAGAAAATGACACTAGGTCTACCTTTAAATAAAATGTATATAGTGTTTGATTTGATGGAAGTACTGCAAGATTCTCTTAAGTTGCATTACTTTATTAAGTTGCAAAAGTTATAACCTAAAACTTAAAGTAAGAAAATTACTCTATTCTTACACCTAGAATTTTCAATATATATATATATATATATATAAATTTACAAGTTGACATGCAACTACTTGCAATGAACCAAATATATTGAACTTTTCATTAAAGAGAATTTTGCAAGTTGACTTGCAACAATTTACAATGAATTTTTGATAAAAAAACTTCCATGTTAACTTGCGAGTACTTGCAATGAACCAAATATTTTGCATTTTGAATCAAATGAAATCTTGCAAGTTCATTTGTAACTACTTGCAATGAACAAAAAACTTTGAATTTTTAAATCAAAAATAATTTTACAAGTTGACTTGCAACTACTTGCAATGAATCAAACACTTTGAATTTTTAATCAAATGAGATCTTGCAATTTGATTTGCAACTACTTGCAATGAATTAACCAAACATCTTATACTGTTAATATAAAAAAATCTTGTAAGTTGACTTACAACTACTTGCAATGAAGCAAACACTTACTGATACTGAAATTGTACTTACTCTAACTACAATAATGAGTTGCGGATGTTAATTCAACCTATAAAACATGAAAACTTCAATTTGAAAGTCAAGTTGTATCAAACACATATCTGAAACATAAGACTATCTATTTCAATATAGCATTAAATATTTTACATGTATATTTCGTGCGAACTAGACTCCAACCACTAGAATTAAATAAAGCATACAACAACATGAATTTTGTAATCAAAGAAAATCTTGCAAGTTAACTTGCACAACTTGCCATGAAGAAAATACTTTGGACTTGTAGTTAATGAAAAACTTGCTAGTGGATATGCAATTACTTGCAATGAACCTAACTCTTTGAATTTTTAATCAAAGAGAACATTGGAAGTTGACTTACAACTATTTGCATTGAAGTAAACATCTTGGACTTTTAACCAAAGAAAATATTACAAGTTGAATTGTAACTACTTATAATAAATCAAATATATCTTGAACTTTTAATCAAAGAGAATATTATAAGTTGACTCACAACTACTTACAATGAATCAAACACCTTGAATTTTTAATTAAATGAAATTTTGCAAGTTGACTTGTAGCTACTTGTAACAAACCAAATATCTTATATTGTTAATAAAAAAGAATTTGCAAGTTGACTTACAACTATTTGCAATGAACCAAACACTTATTGTAACTGGATTTGCAACTACCTCATCTAAAAAAAGATGAGTTGGCATTGTAAATTCAATCTATAAAACATGAAGATTTATTATTTAGAAGTCATATCATATCATATCAAACACATATCTAACACAACACTATCTATTTTAATGTAGCATTAAACAACTGACATGTATCTACATGGAAACAAAATAAAATTCGTCTATCTCTATTGCTATGTTTTTGAATCTGCACATGATATACATTCAAAAAATTTATGATATATATTGCTACTTATCAAAATCCACTCTTGAAACTAAATTTCACTATAGGGTACATAAAATTTATTTATGTGATTCTCATCACAAATGTTACTAGGGCAAAAGTAAGGTCAAAAAGTCAAATGTTCGAGTTTCGCTCAGATCAATTCTTGTTATGAGACGAGATAGAAGAATGATATGCATTACCATAGCCTGGGTTACATAAATAAATTTTTTTAAAAAAATTCAAAAATTCAAAAATCAAAAATCAAAAAGGATAAAAGGACTTAATGATATGATAAGTGATCATACCGAAAGGATGGGAATTGAGAATTCTTCATGCAAGTCTAATCCAACCGGCGCCACCATGCCATCTCATCCATTGCACGTGTCACCTCCGCACGTAACAGGTGTCACACAAATCCCAAACATCTCCCTCTTTAAAACCAGAATTTTTTCCCAAACCGACCTACTTTTTGAAAGTTTTCCTCAAATCAACCTACTTTTTTTTTATTCCCAAAGCGACCGACTCGGTCTTTGAAAGACCGAGTCTTGCACTTTAGGGGTTTTAACTGCGCAGATCTCATTTCTTCTTCTTCTCTCTCTACTCTACTCTATTCTATTTCTCCAACTCATCGGAGGTAGCATGTCCACGTCATCGGGAAGAAAGATCCATTTCAGAAGATTGACTCATACAAGTATTTTGCTGAGATGATAGAAAAACCAAAGAAATTCTATAAACTCAGGTTCATAGAATTACTTGGTATAATCAACTCATACAAGTATGAGGATCGAAGATATGGAAAAACCAAATAGCACTCCACCTCCGATCGAAAAACTAAAGAAATTCTATAAACTCAGGTTCATAGAATTACTTGGTATAATCAACTCATGCAAGTATGACGGTTGAGAAATGGGCACTTAATGCAGATGAAGGTCGAAGATATGGAATAATGACTACGAACCTGTCAGAATGCTTCAATTCAGTCTTGAAAGGAGTCCGTAGTTTACCAGTAACTGTGATTGTTGAGACGATCTTCTTATGTCTCAACTCTTACTTTACTACTCGTCGACAGGAAGCTAGTAAGCTTTTATGTGAAGGGAAGATTTTTGCTAAAAGTGTACATGATTTGATTGATAGTCGCCGTGAAGCTAGTAAGTTTGGATGTGTTTAATTTTCGAAAATGTATGATTGATTGAGGTTTAAATATTGGCCAAAGAGAGTATTTTGGAATCAATAAGTTTCAAATATATTCGAATCAAAATGTCTTGAAGTTTTTCGCAAAAAAATTCAATCAGCTTCAAGGCTCGGTCTTTCAAAGACCGTTGTCATTTTAACAAGTCTTGATGCTGATTGTAAAATATCACTTACAGACGTAAGACTCGGTCTTTCAAAGATCGAGTGTAGTTATATTTAGAACGGTCTTTGAAAGACCGAGTCTTGAGTTTAATCAATTCCACAGTATCTCCACAACATCTCCACAATTCCAGAAACTCATTAATATCTCTACAATATCAACAAACTCATTAACATCTCCATATGTCAAACATCTCCACAATATCAAAAATCTCATTAACATCTCCACAACCACATCATCTCCAACATCTCCACAACCACATCAACAATCTCATTAACAACTCCACAATTTCAATAACATCTCCACAATATTGTTAATATCATATCCACAACCACATCAACAATTTTAATAACATCTCCACAATATCATCTCAACATATGCCCAACAGAACATTGAAAAAACTAGAGACATTAACAACATACTACTCTAAACTCGAGACAGAACATTAAAAAACTACAAAATCAAACTAACTAAAAATATTACAACACCTACCAAATCCAAATTCGTTGAGGGATAGAGAGAAGAAGAAAAAAATACGAAAAGTAAATAAATTCGAGAAGAAGAAGAAAGGAGATCTGCGCAATTAAAACCCCTAAAGTGCAAGACTCTGTCTTTGAAAGACCGAGTCTAGTATAAACTAGCGCGGTCTTTCAAAGACCGAGTCTTGCACTTCGATTTTTCGAAGTGCAAGACTCGGTCTTTGAAAGACCGCGCTAGTTTATACTAGACTCGGTCTTTCAGACTCGGTCTTTCAAAGACCGAGTGGATCGCTTTGGGAATTAAAAAAAAAGTAGGTCGGTTTGAGAAAAACTTTCAAAAAGTAGGTCGGTTTGGGAAAAAAATCTTAAAACCATCTCATCTTCTAACTTTACTCAACACAAAAACTCAAATCAAAATTTGTCAAGAATGGCTTCATATCAAGAAACCAAGACGAAAGAAATATCTCAAGAAGAAGAAGAAGGAGAAGGGCAACAAAGAAATATGACACCAGAAGAGATAGGCAAGTACAGAGCCCAGGCCCAGCAGAACTCCATAGATTCCATTCGGGCTGCAGAGGAGCGGTACAACCGGGCTAAAGAATCCGGTGGTATGGCTCTTCATGAGACGAAGGAGGCGGTTGTGCAGCATGGGTTTGGTTCAACGAGTGCCTACTTGGCGGCTGGGAAGACAAAGGTGAGAGACTATTTGATAAAATATATTTCGAATCATCAAGAAAACACCTCATCAAATCCAAGGAGTTTCTCTCTCTAGAAAATCTAGAGAGAGGAGCTGTTACCCAAAAAAATCTAAAAACCCAAAACCCAAACCAGCTTGGGGGCAACCGGCGGCTAGGGTTTCATCGCTGTCGCCCCCCTCCTTCCCTCCCTGCTCCCTCTCAACCTCTCTCTTCCAACTCTCATCTTCTCTTTCCCTCTTATTTTTTTCCCCAAATCCTTTTTTTTTTCGCGGAATTCGGTCATCATTTGTCGCAGTGGTGCCACCGATCGTCATTTGGGGTCTTCTCCGGTGTCGGAGAGGGATGCGACGGCGAGGTCGTCAATTGGGGTCTACTCCGGTGTCGGAGAGGGATGTGACGGTGATGGTCGAGAACACCGCATTTTTGGCGGGGCCGAAGGGGCCGCGTGGAAGGTAGTTCGTCGTTCGTGACTGGTTGTGGGATGAGCTGACTAGGGCTGGCATCATCGGGGATGACGACACAGATCGCAGGGTGCTCGGATTGGTGGTGTCGGGCTGGTGGCGGGAGTGCTGCCTAGCGCCGGCGTGGAGCGGCAAGCGGCGAATTACGGGGTAGCCGGGGCTACCGTGGAGGCATGTGGGGGAGGTCGGGGAGAGAGTGGGGGAGGGGGATTTCTGATTTGGGAGTGCTGCGGTAGGGAGGAAATTTGAATTTCAAATTGAGTTTTGAAATTTGAGTTGACGTGGTGGAGTCCCTAAGATCCAAATTTGTCCCTAATATCCAAATTATAACCGACTTACAATTAGCAACAAAATATATTCTAGTGGGTGTAGCCGACGATTGTCAGGTAATTTTATAGTTTGGGTTCTACTTTGACCTTGTTTGGTTAAAGTGAGGGGTGTCTTTGGTTCTTTCATGTCAGAGGGCTCGCAGAGATCAGGTGCGACGTCTACCCTCGTTGCGAGGTTGCGATGAGAGTCATCGAAGGTGAAGCGAGGGGATGACAACGAGTACTCAATCTTGACATGGAGTTGTCAGATTGGTGGAGTGCCTGCTGGGTCTCTAATATGGTGCTTACGCTTGTTGTATGGCACGAGAAAGTTGTTCTGGCAGGGGTGGTCGATCAGTAGGATTAGATTTCGTTGTATTTCGTTTATTGGTTGGGATGTATGAATCCCAGAACCCAGCCTGTTGGGATATGAAGTTCATAAGCCTTATTTTTGATTGTTTGTTTTGTTAAATTTTTTAATGAAAGAGGGGGGGGGGGGGGGGGGGGGGGGGGGGGAATTGCCAACCTTTTACGATTATTAGACTAGCTCCTTGTTGATTGTGGCCATAATTCTAGGGAGCTATGGAAAATTATTCAAAAAAGGAAGCCTAGCCTAACCTAAATTAAATTCCACTTCGAGATATGATTTCATGTATGTAGATAAAATTTTAGGGAGCTATGATAGGAGTTGCCCATGTTTCGATCTGATTTGGGGTTTGTTGTCGATCTGTTTTGTCAGTTATGAACTTGGTTTGGAATGTGAATGTTGTGATGCAGGAGGAGATTGGCGAGAAAAGCCGAGAAGCTGAGCAAGGTTTCTCTAAGTGAAAAGGAAGCGGAGGGGGGCGAGAAGAGCGAAGAGGAAAAGAGGGAGAATTGAGGACAAACCGGGTAAAGTTTTGAAGGAAGAAAAGGTGATGGCAGTTAAACCAGAAGAGACACAGGAAGGGAAGACCTTTTTATGTAATTAATGTGGAAGTGGTAGAATATATAGGTTGACTTTTTCTTCTCAAAATTTAGAACATGTCTTTTGTATAATAATGTGAATATAAATAAAGTGGTTGTATATATGTTCATATGGATTATATCTGGGTCTGACGCATTTACATTTTGAGCATTTTAATTTGTCTATTCTATTCCAGTATAGGGGGACGGCTATTATTTTGTGTTGCATTTGTATTTCCTTTTGGGTCATGTCTTATAGACTGATAGGATGCGAGATATATGTACTTTATTTGCTTTGATGTTTATACTTTATTTGCTTTCTGTTATATTCTACTTTGTTTCGTTAATCTATCGTTAATGGAACGATGACGTGGTCATCTTTAATAAAAAAAAAATTAAAAATGCATAGACATTTTTAACTTTAAAATGCAAAACATAAATAAATTTGAATTCCTTATCTTACAACAAACTAGCTTATATATGCTTCATTGTTATCATACTAATTAATTTGAAACAAATGATGATATTGCTCTGGAGTTGGCAGCTCACAATATGGGAGTATCAACAAAAGGGCCATGAAGTAAACCCGCGGCCATAATCTTGTACGCAGCTTCAGTCAAGTGCATGCCATCCCAGATCGAGTACTCTGATGGATCTTTGCAGACGCTTGAGCCCGGAAGGCCACACCGCACGTTCATGTTGAAGTTGTAAGGTCCAACCCCTCCGCAACATGCCTTTAGAGCCCCGTGTTTGAACCCTGCATGCCCAAGGGTAGAATTTATAATCCCAGCAGAAGTCATCTTTACACTACATGGATGTTTTTTTTATTTCTTATGAATCTTATATATGAACTCACCAAAGCTTTGAGGAGAGTGAGCAAACCGAATAGTCAAGCCATAATAATCGGCATAGATGATCCTAGCAGTGGGGTTCTTTTTCTGGAGTTGCAGCAATTCTTGGTGAAGTAATTGATTGTGGTACACTGCAAAACTGTTGAAGTTCTTCAAACATCCACTTTGGTTCTCGTAGTCATCTTTGTTCGGACTACCAAACAGAGTTAGGTACAAAGAGGAGCATCCGACTGGAAGGTTCCCAGGGATGACAAGGTTCACTGCTCCTTGATCAATTAGTCTCTTAAAAAATCAAGGATGAATATCAACTGTTAGACGATATATGTAATAAGACAACTAATTATGTGTATATATACTTGTATCAGATAGGATATGAAGGAATTTTCTCAGATAGAGTACATCAAGTCGGCTAATCGTTAAGGATGTACAAATATAACTGATAAAACAATATATATAAAGCTTTTCATTGTAGACTGGATTTGAGTTACATACTTGAGCAGATGTGACGATTATTTCGACTACTTTGGGAACATATGCTTTCACCTGGTCCATGCTCTTGCTGGTGAAGAAGCCATAATTGTAGTCATTTCCTCCAATTTCTCCAACAAGAAAGAGGGATCTATTGAAGTATTCACTGCAATCTGCACATGATATTAAAGGCTACATACACTCATAGTGATTCAGTGCAGGATGTGTATTTGTTTCCATTAGCAAACCACCTTTCAGCTATTACGATTGAAGATGGAATTTCGCAGTCCTAATTACTTCAATTGGGAAGGAAACTCTAAAAAAAACTCTCTTTCTTCCACGCTGTTTATATGTCATTTCATCTTAAGGTTTCCATTTCTTATAGTCGAAACCATTTCTAATAAAATGGCTATCATGTCGTGTGCTCGCTCTAAATGTAATAGCTACCAATATCGGTATGTCCTGTACATGTAACTATAGCGACTAGAGCATAGAGTGGAGTGTTCCGGTTTAAATATAGTTTCATATGTAATTTTTAGTTTTTTTTTGGGTATTTATTTAAGTATCATTGAAGGGAGAAGGGAGAAGATGGTGTGACATTAAACAATCTGAACAGGAAGAAGAGATGAGTGAGAGTCAACATGTTGCAACTACAACTATATATCACGTAGGAAATACTACAGACCAAATAAATTAAAGAAGTTCTCCATGTGTTGTTCCATTCTAAACAAACCAAACATACTCAAAATCTGAACTTATTATGCAAGAACTGCAACTTGGAAGAAGACAAAATTAAAGAAAACGTACCTTTTGATGAATGGCAGAGAGATGGCTTCAAGCCTTCAAACCAACCAACCTGTGTGCTCAACGACATATTCGTCCAGAGCACCTGCCTTGCACCTATCTCTTCAAAGAAAGCAGGATCCAGCGCCGTGGCTCCGGCTACGGCAAAATTCACTCCTTTTTTGAAATTCTGGCCTTTCGCCAAGTACGGAGGGAGCATTGGAAGCCCCAAAGCTTCAGCTGCACGGTTCAATGCAAACAAGACGAACAGAGTTAAGATAACTCAAGTTGTTGTAACTTCAAACTATAATCGGAAGTAACCATATCGCAATTTTACATATCTCTATTTACAAAATACCCGTAGCACTACTGCAGACAAAATGCAACCAGATGCGCTTCCAAGTATGGGTAAAAGAAACAGTGGATTTTTTTTTAAAACTATACAATTATTGCTATCATTCACCGACCAGGGAGCTAAGAATTGAGCCGATTAAGAGCACATTATATAGAGATCGCAAGTAGCAATTTGCAATATTAAGAACAATTTGCACAAAACACACATAATTAAACTTTCAATATTCAATGGAAAAACATATCAAAGATGGTTCAACTTAAACATAGTTAATTACAAGTGTAGAGAATTTAGTATCAGGGATATTACCAATGAAGTCAACCACCAAGCGGCCATCCGAGCATCGTCCAGTTGCATGCTGGAAGTATGTCATTCCGTACGGTAGATTGCTGATTGAAGGGAAGAAGATCGCCCCGGAGTTGACAAGGTTTCCTGTATCAGCTAATGAATCCCCAAAGCTAAATATTGAAGTATAGCGATGTTGCAGTGCAGTTTTGGAGCAGACAATTTGGAAGAAGAGGAGGAAGAAGAAGACAGCAGAAGAGAATGGGAGGTTCATTATGCAGAGTGTTTCGATATGCAGTGATAGAGAAAACAGTGACTTTAATACTACTGGCATTGTCACTGATTCTTTTCCTGCTTTTACTTCTGGTGTTATGACATTTGAGGTGCAATAAATAGATTAGCTGCAACAAACAAAGACTGACCAAGTAAAAGGGATAGCGGTTCCACTATCAATCTTGCAGTATACAGACGATACCTTATTGTTCGGGGTGGCCAAAGTGGAGAAAATTTTATCTATTAGAGTCCTTCTGAGATGTTTCGAGTACTGGTCGAGATTGGCAATAAACCTACAAAAGAGTAGTGTAGTGTGTTGAGTGATAACAGAGCAAACCCGATTGAGTTCACCTCATCACTAATAGGATGTGGTCAGGGAGAATTCCCTATGCGCTACCTAGGTACACCTATAAGACCGGGTAAAATGAAAAAGGAGGATTGGAAATTTTGTCTATTAGAATTTTGTTGATTTGTTTTGAGTACTGGTCGGGATTGGCAGTTAACCTGTAGAAGAGTTGCGTGGTATGTCTGAGTGATAACAGAGTGAACTTGATTGAGGTAACCTCATCCCTAATAGGGTGCGGAAAGGGAGAGTACCCACTGCGTTACCTAGGTACACCGATACGACCGGGTAAGATGAAAAAGGAGGATTGGGAACCACTTATTGAAAAAGTTGAGAAGAAACTGACCGGATGGAAAGGAAAGTTTCTCTCAATGGGTAGTAGGATCACGCTAATCAACTCTGTTCTCAGTAGCCTGCCAACATATCTCATGTATGAGATCCCCAACTGGGTGATTAAAAGAATTGATAGGTGCAGGCGGCGATTTCTGTGGAAAGAAAACGGGGTTGGGAAGGGGATCCCGCTGATGAAATGGGATCGAGTGTGCAAGAAGAAGGAGTTTGGAGGATGGGGATTGTCAATCTCAGAGATATGAATAAGGCTCTGCTGTCTAAATGGTGGTGGAAGATGCACAAACAAAGGAAAGTGTAGTGGAGCAATTCATTCATGAGATATAGAAGGCGGAAAATCTTTAGATTTGGAGGAAGGAGCAGACATGGCAAGGCATCTTTCTTATGGAAAGGGATCGAAAGACTGGGAGAAGCTTTCCATTTGAACACGTCCTGCAAAATAGGAGATGGGAAGAATACTAGATTCTGGAGGGATAAATGGTGCGGGGATAACACGTTTACATCACTATTCCCAGACCTTGCTAACGAAGTTGACAAGGGGGAGGACCTTGTCAACGAAAGATGGAGGAATGGAAGATGGAGACTTACTGACGAAGAAAACCTATCCAGTAGAGGACTGGCTCAACTGGTAGATTTGAAAGAACTGTTGGAAGGAGCAGATCGGCCTATGGCAGGGGTCCCAGATGGTAGATGATAAGAGGGAAAACGACTACGTTCACGGTTTCGGATATGTACGGAGTGCATAACGACGGAGGAATCAGAAACAATCAAGCAAAGATCATTTGGACATCGCCGGTTCCAAGTAAGGTGAAAGCTTTCGCTTGGCTTGTCCTCCACAACGCGATATTGACCAAAACGAACCTAAGGAAGCGCAATATCATGATAGATAGTACATGTCAACAATGCAATCTACAGGAGGAGGACATAAACCATCTTTTCATTCAGTGCCCGAGAGCCGCTTTAGTGTGGGAAATTATTGGGTTGGGTTTTCACACGGTAGAGACTCCAAAGTGTATACAAGACATATGGGGGGACTGGAGAAATAGTAATATTAGAAAAGAACAGAAGACTCTATGGGATATCACCGCTGGGGCGATTGTGTGGGCTATTTGGAGGGATAGAAATGATTTCTGCTTTCATAATGTTAGATGTCAATTTCATATTCTATTGCGCAAAATTGTATTCCTTATACATGACTGGACAGGTACTACAGGATCCAGAAAGAGAAGCAGAGTAGACGGGGCAGAGTGATTGGAGAGGGCCGGGGAACATTGACAAGTACTATTGGGGCTGAGCCTGAAAGAGATAGATGTAACTCGGCAAGACAATTACCTTTTGGGGAATCTCAGGACTTGTAACTATGCTTTATTATTTTGGTTATTTCAGTTGGTATACTGTAATAGAATTGTAGTATTTCGTGCCGACGTGCACAGAATGATGTATGATTTGATGTAGGACTTTTGTTGTAATCCCGTTAATCTTTCATTAATGAGATCGGTGACTACGGTCACTTTTATTTCACAAAAAAACAAAGACTGACCTTTGGCTTTGAAGGAGTAAGTGGGTAGCTTTCAGCAACTTTTCCCAACTAATTCTGCAGAAAGGTTGTTGGGAAAACTTCTTCTTATAGCTTAACATGTTTTCTTTTCTTTCTGATATTTCTTTCTACCCACAGTAATGGTAAATTGATCATCCTCTTAGTTGTCCAAGTAAATCAATTTGACAGAATCAAAATCTGAACATGCTCAGTTTCAATGGGAAAAAACGCTTACTAAGGTGCATTATTCTTTCGCATATATATTACTCAAATTTTCACAAGAGGAAATCATAAAAAACTGACTTTGTAGGAGGATATGTTTACCAACAAAGAAGCCAACTCCTTTAACCTTCTTTCCGGTTTTGCGCGCAATGGTTGAAGTATCTTGACTGGCTCAAATTGCCATCTTAGATTTTTTATAATCTAAAATTTGGCATTGAAGACCATAATGAATCATTTCATCAACTAAGTGATGTAATACATTTAAATAATGCAACACATACATAGTCTTAAGTCCACACATGATAAGGACGGTTAGTTTCCAACTAGAGCTGTTACTTTGATCCGATATCCGGACCCGACCCAGACCCGGCATTGGACCGCAACTGACCAGATCCATACGGGTCCAGGACCGGATCCGATCCGGACCGGACCCGTTAAAAAATAACCCAAATATTTGGAATTTGAATAATAGGATTATAGGGTATACATGTAAATAGTAATTGTTGAAGATAGATGTGTAAATATAATATTTATTCATATACTTAAGTGCAAAAATTGTTGGAAGCATAGTGTATCGGGTGCAAAAACATTGAAGTGCAAATATTTATTCTCCACTATCGGACCCGACAGATATATTTCTTTAACCCGGACCGGGACCCGATTCTCACAAGTCCGGGTCTGGATCCGAGTAGTGGAGGACCCGAACCGATAGGACCCGATACAAGAGTATTTTCCAACAGAATGTGGCGGTAAAGTTAATATTTTCTGCAGGATTTTTCAGTAGAAACTTCTTCAATTCCTGGTTTCATCTTATGTAATTTGCTCACGTTATAAATCTATGAGCAAATCTTGGTAAAATCATTATACCAAAAACCAGTGTCGGCAAATGGGAAGACACCAGGATGGATATTTCACGCTACATCCTTCATATCATTTAGTATGGGTAGCAGTAGCAAAATATCTACAACTTCTCCTCTTCCTAAATAAAAGTCAAACTGTTAGCAGCAAAAAAAGAATAAAACTCAACGAAAATATGGTAGAAATGAAGGACATTTGCGTAGGTGAAATTTATAATAAATATTTAAGATTGAAGAGCAGTACAACAGAGATTTAAGGACACCACATTGATTTCCAGTTGTTGAGAATTTGAATTCAGATTTTATTCAGCCATAAAAGTAGGTGCTAGATTCATGAAGAAAACCCACTTGACAACAAAATATCATGCACGATGAATCAACAGATTTTACATGGATGTATTGATGCAATTTGAAGCTTTTGAAGCCTGAAACTGAAGGCTAACTGGTGAATCACAAATGATTTCATCTCTGTTAATGTATGCTTCCAAAATGGTAATGGTTCCAGGTGCATGTTCAAGCTAGTAGTAACCTTCGTACGAAACAATCCGAGCACTTCCTGGACACACATTCTTCCCCAGCCTTGCCTGTAAAGATGATACATGACAACGGATAAAAGATCGAAGGCTTGCCGTAATACCATATCTCATAATTGCGGGGCGAAGGAAAGCATCTCCTATTTGGAAAGGAATTGCGAAGGTTGGGACGATGTACCATGACAATACCTTATGTAGGATTGGGAACGGAAAAAATAATAGATTTTGGAAGGATAAATGGTGCGGGAGTAACACGCTTAATAGTCTGTTCCCGGAAGCGGCGACCGCAACAATTAATAACGATGTTCTGGTGGCAGATGTGTGGCGGAACAATACGTTAACCATAGATGTCCACAGTAACCCAAATCAGGAAAGCTTAGTACAACTTTGGAATTTGAACTCTTTCATTAGGAGTGAAGGGAAATACTCAAATAATAATGAGGACGAAAGGGTTTGGAATATTAACGCAAGTGAGGTTTTTTCTGTCCGGTCTATGTACAAGTGGTTGAATGTAGGGGGTTTGCGGAATTATGAGTCAGATCGTATTTGGGGTATAGGGGCTCCCCCTAAGGTGAAAGTATTCCTCTGGTTAGTATGTAACGATGCTATTCTGAGTAAGGTCAACTTAAAGAAGAGAAATATGATCCCCAACCCAACTTAAAGAAGAGGAATAGGTGCCAGCAGGAAGACGAGGATACAAACCATTTGTTGTTTCGGTGTCCGAGAGCGAGAATAGTTTGGGAAATGGTTAGGTTAGATTTTGGGGGGTCTGGGATACCTAGGTCATTTTCAGATGTGTGGGGAAATAGCAAATTGATTACGATTCCGAGTGAGAATACAATACAGTGGAATAAAATAGTAGCTGCAACTATATGGGGGTTGTGGTTGGATCGTAACGAATTTTGCTTTCATAAGACTATCCATTCATTGTCATTTTTGATGCATAAAATACATTCAAGCATTTATGAGTGGAATGTATTCACAGGTGGGAAGAAAGAATGCGCCTGGGAGACGAAGCATAGGGAGCGAAGGTTCTCAGGAATGGTCCTCAGGAATGGGTCTTGGGCAGATCGGAAAGATGTCCTTTTTGTTGTTTTTGGTTATCACTTGGTTGAGTGATGGTTTGTATTATGGAGACTGATGTATTTTGTCTAGTTGTATTCTGTTTCGTTAATCATTTGTTAATGAAGCGACGACTTTAGTCATCTTTTATCAAAAAAAAAAAAAAAAAAAAAAAAAAACTTGCCTTAAATGGCTCCGGGCAAAGCAGTGAAGAACCCAAAAACAGGGGTTTCTAAAATATGTGTTTTATGATGAACTAATTAATTGGTATATCCAAGTGTATTTGAATTTTAGTTTAAACTCAAAAACCAAAAACATCACTTGATTGAACCTGATCAGGCCACTTCCACTATAATGTGACCGAGTAAAGGTAGCCACATACCATGCCATTCATCATGACATTTATGTCATAAAATGTATGTGCACAAAAAATATATTTTCTCCCTAAACATTAACAAAGAATATATTTTCAAAGTCTAGTTATAAAAATTAGTAACGTAGCAATTAATGTTTACATTCAATATTTTGCCAGTAATCGAATATAACAACTAGCCTACTTTTCATGGAAAATTTTGAGATCATCTACTCTGCCTGTCTAAGTTATCTTCTGCTTCTCTCATCTTTCCTCCGTAATCTTCAGCCAAAAACCCATGCTTTGTTGTGTCTTGTTATTTAATTAGTGACATATAGCAAATAGTGTATACATAAACAATTTTCCAGCAATCAAATATAATGACTGACCCAAGCATTACTTCAATGTTACTTCAAGCATCAACAGTAATAAACCATGTGAAATGTCTTCATCAATAGACATCTAAACTTTTTTCCTATCAATAAGATCTCAAATACAAATCACAATTTGCGTTATGTCCTGTGAAGGTACTCCAAATACTGATAACTTTTTGTGCATCTACGATTTCCATATATGGTAAAAACAAAATTAAATAATTGGGTTCCAGATCGTTGGGTACTCATTTCGCATTAGTTATATCCGCTCCTCTCAACCTCTAGCAGTTTTGTGCGCGACTCCTCTAAAGCTGTCAATCTTGTTGATGCTGACAGATATCTACACCATTGTTGTGTCTACGGAAGATAAGATAACCAGTAACCACCTGAACCATTCATTTCCACACCATAAATATCCCCTCGTTCTCATTATACCATGGTTCTCTGATAATGACCTACGGTGATAACCTACAGTACCGATATCTGTATAATTTGCCATAGAATAAAGTGGACCTTTCAGATTGCTGAATACCCTTGTTTGAGTCGCTTCTAGCCACAGTTCATCCAAAGCTATGGCCTCTTAATGATGTTGTTAAAGTAGTTATACTCTCTCAGAGTGTGAAACTCAACAGATGTGATATCCATTCAACTGATTAAAGCTTCAAACATTCATCATAAAGTCTACATTTTTTGCTTTAGAAAGAGAAATGAAATCTAGTTTTTACTCTACCATGAGTCATGAAAGGTTTGTTGGATATATAGATATATTCTCAATATAATAGAATATTATTGTGTATAATGTTCTATGGGGCAACACGTGCTTTGCACGTGTTATCTGTTTAATTGTTGGACCGGGTTGAGTAGGCATAAAGCCCAGTACCCTAAACCCAGTTCATCTCATATAAAAGCTGGTCTAGAGGTAGTGCTCTGTGATATTCCAATACTGATAAGCAGGGTATAATATCTTAAGCGGCTATGAGATTAATCCTAACCCTAATTACTCATCTTCATCTCTAACAAGGTACATGGTTGATGATTAAGAATAATGGATTAGAATGCAAAAGAAGATGGTGTGGCGTCGGAACTCCAAATTTAGGGCCAGACCTACTGTATCTTTAAAAAAATTTGGGTCTGATCTTTATGTATGGGTTGGAAGTGGGTTTAACCATATTTCTAAAACTTATTGGGTTTAAAAGCAATATATCAATAGAATTGAAACCACGAATACTAAATTTGGCAACATTTGCTACTACTTCTGTTAACTATAAGCCTAAAAATGCTGACTGCTTGTCAGAACCACCATGTTTCACAAGATCTTTCACATGCATTTGCTGTACTGAGTACCCAATGAGATAAGACTCGGGATGACCCATGTTTGATTTATGAGGCCGAACACTTTGAACATACACCCATTAACACACTCTTCCCTCGCCATTCAGAATATTATAAATAGGAGCCACTTCCAACAAGGCAATGTTCAAATGGTTCCAGAATACAAACCTAAAAAAGGGTGGATAGCCGAAAACTTCATAACTTGAAGCTAGATAAATGTACATAAAATTTAACAGTTCAAGCTTGAGTTCTCTTTCTCCATGGTGATTATTCCGGCAAGCCTGTCACTGTCAAAGATTTCAACAGTCGCTTGTGAACTCAACATAAAACTTAATCATTAACGGCATATTTAAACATGGAAGCTATTACACCTCTGTAATTAAGCCTGCTCGTGGTCTCATCAGTTGCAGCCAAACCATCATACCTGGATGACAACAAACATAAGAAAATAGAAAAGAAGGAACTTCTGAAAATGACAAAAGAGTTCAAAACACACTTACCATTCAGGAGGAATTCCAGCTTCTTCACGAGTAGAGTAGTTGAAAGCCCCCTTCAACTCAACATTGTACTCTTTCAATATATCTGAAGGTAGAGAGTAAAAATCTAACTGTGATATTGATAAATTGTTATCTGAGAGCTTTGTTAGGGGAGATCATTGACGACTATCAGACAGAGTTTATTGTGGGTAGGGACATCCTTGAGGGGGTGGCCTTGGTTCAGGAGGTGATACAAGATTGTAAGAGGCGTAACAAACCGGGGTTTTTGCTTAAACTGGACTTCGAGAAAGCTTATGATAAAGTGGAGTGGAAATGCCTACTGGAGATCCTTGGTAGACGAGGGTTTGGGGAGAGGTGGATCGGTTGGATTAAGACCTGGCTATCAACGGGCAAGGTTATGGTTATGGTGAATGGGAAGCCTGGGAATGAAATTAGGTGCAGGCGGGGCCTTAGACAGGGGGATCCACTTTCACCACTGCTTTTCACTTTGGTGGCGGACGGGCTACATAAGATGCTTCAGTTGTATAGAAAGCACGACCTTATTAAGGGGTTGGGTATGAGGAGGGGGGTCTCCGCGGTAATGAACGTCCAATATGCAGACGATACACTGATTTTTGGAGAGTGCGACATTAATCAGGCTGCACTTTTGAAATGGGGCCTTTATCTGTTTGAAGATTGGACGGGGTTGAAAGTTAACTTCCATAAAAGCACCATCACCCTTTTGGGAGAGAATGGGGAGGCAGGGGGTGCAGTTGCAAATATTCTAAACTGCAAGATTCAAGATCTACCTATTCAATATCTGGGACTTCCGATTGCGGCGACAAAACCAAGAAGGGTGGATTGGGTTGGGCTTATTGAGAGAATAGCCCGTAGGTTGGAGGGTTGGAAGGGTAAGATGCTGTCTTTCGGAGGCAGGCTAGTGCTGTTAAATTCAGTCATTAGCGCTATCCCTCTATACTTCTTATCATTCTTCGAGATCCCGGCCTGGGTTATCAAAAAGATTGACAGGCTTAGAAGACGATTTCTTTGGAACGGATCGGGTACCGATGGAAATGGGTACTCTTTAGTCAAATGGGGGGTGGTATGTAGACAAAAAGAATTTGGAGGGTTGGGGGTTCTCAATCTTCGACAAATGAACCAAGCCCTACTTGGTAAATGGTGGTAGAAGCTTAAAGTCAAGGCAAAGGCTACTTGGGCGACTCTCATTGACAGAGCATACATCAGGAATGGATGCGCCCATAAGACACCGAAGAATTTGGCATCGATGTCCGGGTTCTGGCGGGGGGTCTTACGTACCAGGGGTTTTTTTCTAGCGGGGGCGACTTTCGCGATGGGAAGTGGTAAGTCGATCTGCTTCTGGAAAGACAGGTGGTGCGGACCAATCACGCTGAAAAGGAGATTCCCAGAGATATATAAAAGGGCAACGGATAAAAACGACTGGGTGGCCAGAAACTGGAGAAACGGTGAATGGAGACTGAGAATTACGGGCAGACTGACCACAACAGAGAGAAGGCAAAAGGTGGAACTTATCCGTTTCCTACAGGTTTGGAAACCGATGGAAGAGGACGGTGAAGACAAGGTCACCGGGGTAGGAGGGAAAGAGGGGGGATACTCGGTTAAAGAAACTTACAAGTGGTTAAACGATGGGGGGGAACGGACACATGATCCGATTTGGAGGGTTAAGGTTCCTCTAAAGGTCAGAGCATTCAATTGGCTAGCTAGTAGAAAAGTAATTCTTACTTGGGACAACCTGACAAAACGAAAATGGCAGGGGCCAGGTGTATGCGTCATGTGCCGAATGGAAGGTGAGTCTGTTGATCACCTCCTTATTCGGTGCCAGTATGCCAGGGAAATCTGGGGGGACCTTCTTTTAAGGTTAGGTATTACGGGACAGGATCTTGAGACGATTAACGACGTCTGGGGGGGGTGGAGGGACGCTAATGTTCGTAAGGACAACATAGCCATTTGGGATATCGGGGCGGCCGCGATTTGTTGGGGAATATGGTTAGAAAGGAACAATAGAATCTTCAGACAGTCACACAAACACATCATGCATCATCAGCTTTTACTCAATATTATTGCTGATATTCACTTCTGGTCCATCATGGCAGGTGATGATACGGCAAAGAAGATTAAAGACCTGTATGCGGGCATCGGTACATCAAACATTGAGCCAGTCTCACAAGAGGAAAGGGGGATACAAGCTGGGGAGTGATTAGCGGAGAGACTGGAGGTTTTTGGCCTTTTGGGGGAGGTCTTTTTGGTCTTTTTAGGAACTTTTGGGGGGAGATTCATGTACTTGGGATGGGTGCTCTTTTCTGTTTTTGGGTGCGGGGGATGAGTATCATGGCTCACTGTTGAGATGCATGAATATCATCGAACCGACTTGGTTGTTGTCTTATTAAAATCTCTTTAATGAAGCGCGGGGAGACTAGTGCCCACCGTTTTCAATCAAAAAAAAAAATTGTTATCTGAGACAATATTTGCAGATTCTATAAGGGTGCTATTTTCTCCATTTACCTTTAAAACTAGCACAAGGAATCAAAGACGAACCAAAACACACCAACTGCAACATGCGCATGCAACTTCTTTTCCTCAGCAATCTTAGCCACAATATCTGATGTCCTGTGTTCCCCAAACCCAACCAACTTCTGACATCCAGTCCTCTTGCCTCCTAATTTTAGTTACACAATAGCTTCAAAATAAAAACCATGTAGTCATCAAGGGCCAAATTGGACTAATTATATGAAATATAAGAACCTACCTGAACTAAAGGAATCACTGCAAGGCGAGCTGAAACATCTCCCTCCACTGCAAATTATGAGCAGGCATATCCCCGTAGCTGTCGTAAGTAACAAGAAGCAATATCTTTGTCAAACCTAAATATATAGCAAACAGTGATATTTCCTGGACTTTTTTGCAGAGCAGCTACCATTAATAGTGATATAAAAGTCTACCATTAACGCTCCGACCAAAGTGAAAGTCTTTCTTTGATTGGTGGATAATGATGCCATTTTGTCGAAGATCAATTTGAGGAAACGGGAAATTGAGGTTAATATTGTGTGCACTAGATGTTTAACACAAGAGGAGGACATGAATCACATTATGTTTGATTGTCCTAGAGCTAGAATTGTATGGGAGATTGTGGGTTCTAGGTTTGGGATTATAGAGTTGCCAGGGTCCAGTTCAGAAGTCTAAGGGGACATTAGAAGTAACAGGATTACAAGGGAGGATAGACTTAAGTGGGACATAGCTGTAGCATCTACGATTTGGAACCTATGGCTAGACCGGAACGAGTCTTGTTTTCGCAATATATATATTAAATTCTCAGTTTTTATGCACAAAATTGATCTTTGCATTCATGAATGGACAGGTTACCTTGGGTCCAGGAAGAAACCAAGATTGGGGGAGGAATAGCGTCAGTAAACGGTACTTAGGGACGGGCAGCGACTGTTGTTGGAGGATGCAGAGGAAGATAGCTAGCAAGGATTATCATTTTGGTGCTTGGGCAACAGTAGTGTGTCAGTGTTTCTTATTTCCTGCAGTTAGAGATTGTAGTCTTTGTAACTTTTTTATGTGGTGATAGACTTTTACCTCGTTGGGGCTTTCCCGATGTAGGGGACGGGTCTTATGGTTTGTAACTCTACCTGTTTCGTTAATTTTGCATAAATAAAGCGATGACTATTTCATCTTTCATCAAAAAAAAAAAAAAAAGTCAAATCTAAAAAATTTTTTAAAAAAATTGAAAGAATTAGGACATATCTGTCCAGTAAATACTATTAGCAAACTATTTGAAAACTGTTAATCTTATGAGTAAATACTGTTTTACACGAGACATCTTAATTTGTGCTTCCATTAACTTCTACGGTTGGGACTCAGATGGAGATCCTCCTTCGTAGTCCAACTGTGTTCTCATCAAGCATATCTAATAGTAGCAGGTGAGGTGTGTTGGTGAAGTGTAAATTGAGTAGTTCTGTACAACAAGATGTTAGCATGCTTGGCAGCAGAACCACAAATTCTATCAATATATACTATAGGAGTATACGTAATACAAATACCCAAGGCATAAATACTAGTTAAAACAACCAGAGAGTCGATGTCTCAATAGAATCAAATCATGGAGTTGTCATGTTTTTTTTTATATCGTTAAACGGTGGATTGAATATCCCCGTGTTTCATTAAAAAGATTTTAACAAAACATTAAACAAAAAATAAGGCTTATGAAGTTCAGATCCCAACATGCTGGTCCTGGAATTCATACACTCCAACCAATAAACAAAAATACAACGAAATCTAATCCTACTGATCGGCCGACCTCGTCCAAGTCAATTTCTCGTGCCAATTTGAGCTCATTCTCTCTCTCAGTCCCTCGCTTGTATACCGTTTATCTGTTTCGCACGTACACCTCTGCCGCCAGGGCCGGCCCTGAGTTCCGAGGGGCCCGAGGTAAACTTCCGAAATAGGGCCCCCCTGTCCCATACATTTTTTTACGCGCGAAATACGTGCCTATATTTACAAGGGAAGTTCGAAATTGGGGGCCCCTAAAATTGCAAAATCTGCGGGGGCCCAAGGCAGCCGCCTTACCCGCCTATACTGTGGGGCCCGCCCTGTCTGCCGCCCCTATCAGTGACTCATACGTCAACTTAAAGCTCCATATGAGAGACCGCAGGCACTCCACCAATCTGACAACTCCCTGTACAGATTGAGTCATGGTTCTCATCCCCTCGCTTGACCCTCGTTGACTCTCACTGGCACCTCGCAACGAAGGCTGTCCTCTCCCCTGACTGCTCGCACGGACACCTCCGTCGCCCCCATCAGTGACTCATGCATCAACTTCAAACATCATATGAGAGACCGCAGGTACTCCATGCACCAATCTGACAAATTCCTGTACAGATTGAGCACTTGCCTCTCATTCCCTCGCTTGACCCTCGTTGATTCTCACTGGTATCTCGCAACGAAGGCTGTCCTCTCCCCTGACTGCTCAACAAACGCCACCACTCCCTCCAAGCCCTTTGACATGAGAGAGACCTTAGGCACCCATCACTTTGACCTGAATAGGACAAAGTAGAGCCCAAACTATAAATTTTTCCGACTACCGTCGCCCCACCAACTATGGTACATTTTCTTGCTAATTGTAAGTTTGTTGTAATTTGGATATTAGAGGGGAAAAAATTGAATATTAGGGAAACAGACATTTGGATATTAGGGAGACAATTTGTTGGGAGAAGGGAGGGGAACGAGTCACCGTCCACCTCCCCTCCCCAAATCAACTTTCAGTGAATGCTCAGTGAGGGAGGATGGGGTCCAACCGGGAGTGGAGGGAGATGTGGTTTGGATGTGGGAGGAAGAAGAGGGAGGAGGGGGTGAGCGGGAGGATGGGAGTTGTCACACCTCCCCTCTCCAAATCAACTCTCCGTAACATGGAGTTGTCATGTTACTATATATTGTTGGATAATGGCTCGATTCTGGTTTAGATTGTTTTGGAGTATCTGCAGCAAATGAAAGTTACAGTATATCAGTCGACTGGGTTGTAGGATCAGGCGACTGTCCAGAGAGGAGTTTTCAAAGGCTAAAGGTACAGCAGAATCAGTCGACTGAGTATGGGATCAGTCGACTGTCCAGAAGTATTTATCAGTCGACTGGTAAGGTGACCAGTCGACTGTCGGCGGGTTTTAAATCAGATCAGGCCCAATTCGAAAAGGCCCAATAGTCTCCCTATAAATACACCCGTTAGGGTTTAGTAATTTGTGACGACAATTAGAGACCTCTATTCGGATTTTGCAGCCGTCATCTCTTGTAAACTTTGTTTTGCCCATCGTTGATTATAGCAAGAAGAAACCCAACCGCCCCTTGTGGATGTAGGCATTGTTTTGCCGAACCACGTAAATCTTGTGTTCTTGTGTTGCTTGTTTTTCTGTGTTTTTCTCGCCGTTTCTATCTTTGATTGGTTGTTTGATTCGTATTCCGCACAACAAGTGGTATCAGAGCTTTCGGTTCGACCTAGAGGGAGATGGCGAGTGATGCAGATGCAACCAAGGATGTTGTGGGATCAAGTTCGTCCAGAACAACGATTCACAACGCAAAATTTGAAGTTGAAAAATTTGATGGGACAAACAATTTCGGGATGTGGCAATGTGAGGTGTTGGATGTTCTTGTTCAACAAGAACAAGATGTTGCTTTGGAGGTAGAAAAACCAAAGGATATGTCCGAAGCAGATTGGAAGAAGTTGAATCGAGTTGCGTGTGGGACTATTCGGCTCTTTATTGAGAAGGCTCAGAAGTACGATTTGATGAGGGATACTATTGCTGCGGTGTTGTGGAAGAAACTCGAAGACAAATACTGTCACGCCCCGCTACCCGGAATACGGGAACACAGGCACGTAACTGAGGCCCAGCGAATGATATAAGTAGCCAACTCATATCATCCATAAGCTGTACCAGTCTTAACTCAACAATATAAGAAAAATGAATCACAACCACGCAGAAAAATATAATCACATAAACGATAATGAAATTCAATAACCAAATCTGAAATACAAGAACTTACCAAATAGCTCGATAGGCTCCAGCTCCAATCGTAGAGAACTGCTCACCAATGCCTTCTGAAAATTCTCATTGTACACTTGTACTTGTTCATCTAAAAAGAAAGAATAATTTGTCCTTAGAGCAAGTCGTGGACATGCAAGTGGAGAAACAGTGAAACAATGGCAATAAGGGTATAACAATGAATTCAATAAACAATGAGGTCGATAGCATTGAACAGTGTAAAAGAGATAACAGTATAATATGCATTAAATACGATTTACCACAATAACGATAAACAATACCAATAAGGCAATAATAATGAGAACACTGTTCATTAAGGTAACAACATGCAATGATAATGCGATGAGAGCCTTAGGTCTATTATTCATTCTTTTATCCTAGCTAATGCACGTACTACTGCATCCCATTCTACAGGTTCCATGCATACAATCAATTTCGTTTAGACTAAGGTGGTAGATTCTATAGTTCATGTACCCGGGAACATTATTCATTAATGACCGATGATCGAATCAATTGAGATACTGAGTCAGTAATCTACAATTAACCGATGACCGATATGACCAATAGACCGATAGACCGATAGACCGATAATTAGGGAAACACGGGCCCCTCTTCCGAGTACAGTCCCTATGTCATCAACTACCTTAATCAACCCTTAACCCCGGCTTTGATTTATTCAGTTAACACACATTAATGCAATTAATAAAGGGTGCTAGAAAAAGGTGACAACAACCCTAGGATCATGCAATATACTCTATACAATTAAATGCACCAATATAACATTATAAACACAATTGTACATTATAAAACATAGAATCCCAATTCTGGACAGCAGGAGGTTGCTGTACCAAAATCAGTATTCCCGTTGCTACAGGACAGCAACTATGGATCCGTCAGGTGGTCTAGAAACTAGACTCTCGCCCGGTTCCAACGCATACTTAAAGTCTATATTCCGTCGACGGTAGCTAAGCGAAATTCAGTGTTCTTTATAGGTTTTAGTTTCTGGCTGGGTGTAGATGTTGTCTAATTTTAATTATAAAGGCAGTGAATAAATATTATAAAAATCAGTAAAAATACTTTTTAACATCCTAAACATGTTATCTACAAACCTGAAATTTATCTTGGCCATGTGTGATTAATAGTTCACTTAATTCATTAGCCTAAGCTGTTATGTACGTGAATCTGTAACTTCAGCGCAGCTGTGGTAAAAGGTTCATAACTGGAGCTGTATAACTCCGAATTCGAAAGTTTTGGTGTCTATCGACATCTAGACAGATAGGGCTACGATTTACTTTCAGGGAGTTTCCGATTTTAATGAAGTGTTCTAGGTCTAAACAGCGTGTTAAGGTTCAGATTAGCGTAATTTTCAGAATAGTCTATATGTCCACTTTAAGTAAAATGGTAAAAATAAAATAAAATACAGTAAATTGGAGTTTAATTAATCTTAATCGCAACGAATCAACCTTAGGTGAACATGGTATTAATATAGGTGATGTCTAACATTTTAATAATTACAATTCAACAATTTAGCAATAACAATCACATTAACGATCAACAATTTCTACAATCTACCATAGCTATTTGTCATTCAATTTCATGATATGAAATGTGTCTACAATTTCCTATTTTTATAATCAATACCTATAACTATATGGTGAATGAACATCTCTATACTTTAGAGGCAAAAAGATGGCACGATGTCGAGACTACCACTTGGATTCGCTCGTGTAAATCCGTGGCATCTCGACGATTGATACAGCAATATTTTACGATTTTAAAATAAGATCCACTTGCGGAATTTCAACAATATTTATCGAATATGATACAAAAAAATACATTCGATAGAAGTGACTTGCCTTTAGGACGACGTTAGATCCGGTATATTGAGAATAACGGGATCGAAATCCCGGCGACGCGGGGACGAGCAAACGACCACGATAATCACGATCGGGCACGGATCTCGATGATGATCAAGATCAAGGTGAAGATCCAGCGAATCCAACGGTCGAGATCGGAAATAAAACATATGAGAATTAGAAGGGAACCAAAATATATCATGATTGACAATTGATGAATAAAAACAAAAGTGGTTCAAAATGTTTACTCACCAAGCAAAGGATGAACGAGACGATCCAAAAGCCGAGATCAAGTTGATCAACCAATCGACGGCCGAGATCGAGGATCAAGATCAAGATCATGATCAAGATGATGATGATGGTGATGATCAATGCAAATCCAACGGTGACGATCGATGGATCAAGAGGCGATCACGATCGCGATGATCAATATGTAGATCGGACGGCAGAGATCTGATCTGGTGGTGATAATGAAGATCTGATGACGGTGATGAAGATCGTGAAGATCCGACGGCCAGAAATCAAGAGATCAGGATCTGATCGAATGGACGGCCCAGATTCAATCTCCCACTCTCCTTCTTCCCTCCTTCTACTTCTCTCCTTCACGGTAACAGAGAGCAAGAGAGAGCTGCAGTACCGGCGGGGCGCGACGCAGGGGAAAGTTGCACTGTGACGCTCGACCATGGACGGTGCGGCGGCGGGCTCGACTGCGGCAGTGGCCGACCAGTCGACGGCGGCTGTCGTCAGGCTGTGCAGGCGTCGCTACGTTGGCAGTCGCGGTAACGGGAGGACGGCCAGTGCAAGGAACCGTGGTGAAATCGAAGAGGGCGTCGCTGGAGGATCTGGGCGACGTTGAGCTGAGCGCTTGCAGGCGCGCGCGCGATGAGGTGTCGCTGCGTCGCTATTGCTGCGGTGCGGAGGAGGACGGAGGAGAGTGTCGCGGCATGGAGAGTGCGGGGATGGAGGCAGCATAGAGAGGCGTGCTCGGGGGTCGGGCGATGCGACTGGGGTCGCGAGGGCGGCGCGCCACAAGATAGAGGACGGAAGGTCAGGAGCTTGACGATGGGTTAGGGAGAACGGGATAGGAGATGGGAAGATGAAAAGGTAAGGAGAAATATACAAATTGCGGCTGATGAGTACAGTAGGTAGGTTTAGGGTTTAGGTTATTAGTAGGGTATTTATAATATGGTATTGGGTTTGAGTTTAGATGGGTAGACCCAATAAGAGAGTGGGTATAGGTTATAAACCAATTTATATAATTAAAATCCAATAGGGCTAATGGGTATTGGGTAAAATCCAGTGGGGAAAATAGGGTTTATAAACAAGATGTAATTTGTATTAAAATATAGAATTTATTCGAAATGAGTACAAATGTGATTAATACATAGAACTAGGTTTTTAATAATTAATCAAGTAGCAATAATAATAATAATAATAATAATAATAATGTTCATGAAAATAATACTAATAATAATAATAATAATATCTTCCTTAATAATCAAGTCAAGAATAATAATAATAATTGATAATAATAATAATAATTTATAACAATTTTAAAAACAGGAAAAAAAAATACACAGAAAATACGTATTTAGGAAAACAGGGGTTACAAATCCTACCCACCTTACAACAAAATTTCGTCCTCGAAATTTGCTTAGGCGGTATATAGGATTGGGCTGAGCAACTGGGGCGGTAACGAGGCAGAGAATTAATGGGGAAGGAATAAGCAGTGGCAACACCAGAAGAATAAGAAGGTATATAAC
This sequence comes from Hemerocallis citrina, assembly GCA_017893485.1. NCBI lineage: Eukaryota > Viridiplantae > Streptophyta > Magnoliopsida > Asparagales > Asphodelaceae > Hemerocallis > Hemerocallis citrina. The sequence continues at coordinate 278,539,697 of CM030363.1, read as the reverse complement.
AATGAGGTCAATGGAAGTCATGAAAGAACAATAAGCAGTATCAAGAGGAATGAAACAACACACGGTAACAAAGTAAAATAGAGAGTAGGCAGAACTGGAATCAAAAGAGGAAAAGACAGGAAAAAAATCCAACCATTCAAGGAATCAACGGATGAAGATAAATACAAGGAACAGAGGGAAGCAACAATACAAGAAACTAGATGCAACAAGGGGATCCCGGGACCTGTGGGTTATGGGCCCACCACGCTTCCGCTGCGCTACTCTGATGGCGACGTTCCAAGTTGCAGACATGTCGTTGTAGACCACATTGCACTGATCGACGAACCGAGCAGGGAGAGAAGATCAAGACACAAGAATCAAAAAGGGTATGGGCTCCAAATAGAGACAAGCAATAATGCAAGGTGAATATAAGGCTTGAGCTTCAATGTTCATAATTAAAAAAATATAATACAGATTAAGGCTAATGGCTTTAACAGAAATAATAACAACAACAATATCAATAATAACAATATCAATAGTAATAGAATAATAATAACAATAATAATAAAAATTATGACAACAATAATAGTAATAGTAATTAAAATCGTCATAATCATACAGGCAATAAAAGTATCAATAATACTGATAATAATGATAATACATTCATGATAGAATAAAATTCAACACATTCATGAAAATAATGAAATAATAATAATAATGATAGCGTTAAAAATAATATCAATAATAATAATAATGATAATAGTATTAATAACAATAATATCAATAAAGTAACGGTAATAATAATAATAAAAATATAATAAGAGTACTGAAGGTAACGAAAATAACATCATTTGAAATGACAATAATAATAACAATACCAATAATAACGAAAATATTCCTTTACCATCAGTTTCATTATATAAGTAACGAGTCATGAAATATCAATTAGTAATAGGTAGAAAATCTTGCCTCCTTAACATCAAGTTGCATATTTGCCTTCACGACATCAGGTTTCAAATTGTCATCTAAATATTCGGCTGCATATTTTGCCTCGCCGATATCCAGTTGCAATTTGCCTCCATTGACATCGAGTTGCATATTTGCCATCTCGACATTAGGTTGCACCGAAGTGGTGAAATATATATAAAATTGAGCATGCTCAGGCTCAAAATAAATTAATAATAATAATAATAGTAACGATAAAAATAATAATAATACCAATAACAAAATAATAACAAAATATCGACACTAATAACAATAAGAATTACAATGACAATAACAATGATCATAACAGTAATAATAACAGTAATCGCAAAAGAATGATAACAATAATAATAATATTAACAGTAATATTAAAATATCAACAACACTAGTAAAAAGTAATAATGCAACACAAGATATAGTTCGGGTCCAACATTTGTGGAAGTAATTCATCATTAATCAACAATAATAAAATAATGAAAACAATAAGAATATCAATAGTAGTAAAAATAATAATACTAGTGATGATAATGAAAATAATATCAATAATAATAATAGTAATAATAGTAGTATTATACAACAAATAAGAATTTGTCTTATCGAAATAATCCAGTAGAAATATATAGTCGATCAAAAACGAAAAGTGAAGTTAAAATACACCATTATTCGGATTAACAAGAATCCTTGTTGAGAAACATTTTTATGGAAAATCGAAAATAAATATAACAATTAATAATCGAAAAATAGAAGGTATTCGGGAAAAATAATTATAAAATAGATAAGAGAAAAACGAAGCCACACCCAATAAGGAGTTAAAGAGATTGATGACTAGAAGGGACAAAAGAAAATTAAGGAATTGAATTCGAAGAAAGAAGGACGAGGGGCAAAATCGGAATTGAAGAGAATATAGCAGAGAAGTAATAACTAACATGATACTCAATATGAATCAACAATTAAAATGAATGCAAGGCAAGTAAAACAATGAACGACACACGAGTTGAAATACGAAGGAATCAACGAGGCAAACAGAAAATCAGAGATTGTTTGCACCAGAATCAAAATAATATGGGTACAAAAGAAAGATTCTATACCCAATAAGAAATCAATGAGTGTGAGTGAATAGAAGGGACGAAACAATTGAGAAATGAAAGGACTGAATGTGAAGGGTTCAAAGAGGAATCAAATCAGAGGAGTATCCAGATTATGTTGGTTTTCATTATCCATGTGATCAACGTGGTTTACATATTGTTGAGTCAAACCGGTTAAACTCAAACTAATCAGGGTCCAATCCCAACTAGTTAGAGTCAAACCTGGCTCTGATACCACTAAAAACCTTGTCACGCCCCGCTACCCGGAATACGGGAACACAGGCACGTAACTGAGGCCCAGCGAATGATATAAGTAGCCAACTCATATCATCCATAAGCTGTACCAGTCTTAACTCAACAATATAAGAAAAATGAATCACAACCACGCAGAAAAATATAATCACATAAACGATAATGAAATTCAATAACCAAATCTGAAATACAAGAACTTACCAAATAGCTCGATAGGCTCCAGCTCCAATCGTAGAGAACTGCTCACCAATGTCTTCTGAAAATTCTCATTGTACACTTGTACTTGTTCATCTAAAAAGAAAGAATAATTTGTCCTTAGAGCAAGTCGTGGACATGCAAGTGGAGAAACAGTGAAACAATGGCAATAAGGGTATAACAATGAATTCAATAAACAATGAGGTCGATAGCATTGAACAGTGTAAAAGAGATAACAGTATAATATGCATTAAATACGATTTACCACAATAACGATAAACAATACCAATAAGGCAATAATAATGAGAACACTGTTCATTAAGGTAACAACATGCAATGATAATGCGATGAGAGCCTTAGGTCTATTATTCATTCTTTTATCCTAGCTAATACACGTACTACTGCATCCCATTCTACAGGTTCCATGCATACAATCAATTTCGTTTAGACTAAGGTGGTAGATTCTATAGTTCATGTACCCGGGAACATTATTCATTAATGACCGATGATCGAATCAATTGAGATACTGAGTCAGTAATCTACAATTAACCGATGACCGATATGACCAATAGACCGATAGACCGATAGACCGATAATTAGGGAAACACGGGCCCCTCTTCCGAGTACAGTCCCTATGTCATCAACTACCTTAATCAACCCTTAACCCCGGCTTTGATTTATTCAGTTAACACACATTAATGCAATTAATAAAGGGTGCTAGAAAAAGGTGACAACAACCCTAGGATCATGCAATATACTCTATACAATTAAATGCACCAATATAACATTATAAACACAATTGTACATTATAAAACATAGAATCCCAATTCTGGACAGCAGGAGGTTGCTGTACCAAAATCAGTATTCCCGTTGCTACAGGACAGCAACTATGGATCCGTCAGGTGGTCTAGAAACTAGACTCTCGCCCGGTTCCAACGCATACTTAAAGTCTATATTCCGTCGACGGTAGCTAAGCGAAATTCAGTGTTCTTTATAGGTTTTAGTTTCTGGCTGGGTGTAGATGTTGTCTAATTTTAATTATAAAGGCAGTGAATAAATATTATAAAAATCAGTAAAAATACTTTTTAACATCCTAAACATGTTATCTACAAACCTGAAATTTATCTTGGCCATGTGTGATTAATAGTTCACTTAATTCATTAGCCTAAGTTGTTATGTACGTGAATCTGTAACTTCAGCGCAGCTGTGGTAAAAGGTTCATAACTGGAGCTGTATAACTCCGAATTCGAAAGTTTTGGTGTCTATCGACATCTAGACAGATAGGGCTACGATTTACTTTCAGGGAGTTTCTGATTTTAATGAAGTGTTCTAGGTCTAAACAGCGTGTTAAGGTTCAGATTAGCGTAATTTTCAGAATAGTCTATATGTCCACTTTAAGTAAAATGGTAAAAATAAAATAAAATACAGTAAATTGGAGTTTAATTAATCTTAATCGCAACGAATCAACCTTAGGTGAACATGGTATTAATATAGGTGATGTCTAACATTTTAATAATTACAATTCAACAATTTAGCAATAACAATCACATTAACGATCAACAATTTCTACAATCTACCATAGCTATTTGTCATTCAATTTCATGATATGAAATGTGTCTACAATTTCCTATTTTTATAATCAATACCTATAACTATATGGTGAATGAACATCTCTATACTTTAGAGGCAAAAAGATGGCACGATGTCGAGACTACCACTTGGATTCGCTCGTGTAAATCCGTGGCATCTCGACGATTGATACAGCAATATTTTACGATTTTAAAATAAGATCCACTTGCGGAATTTCAACAATATTTATCGAATATGATACAAAAAAATACATTCGATAGAAGTGACTTGCCTTTAGGACGACGTTAGATCCGGTATATTGAGAATAACGGGATCGAAATCCCGGCGACGCGGGGACGAGCAAACGACCACGATAATCACGATCGGGCACGGATCTCGATGATGATCAAGATCAAGGTGAAGATCCAGCGAATCCAACGGTCGAGATCGGAAATAAAACATATGAGAATTAGAAGGGAACCAAAATATATCATGATTGACAATTGATGAATAAAAACAAAAGTGGTTCAAAATGTTTACTCACCAAGCAAAGGATGAACGAGACGATCCAAAAGCCGAGATCAAGTTGATCAACCAATCGACGGCCGAGATCGAGGATCAAGATCAAGATCATGATCAAGATGATGATGATGGTGATGATCAATGCAAATCCAACGGTGACGATCGATGGATCAAGAGGCGATCACGATCGCGATGATCAATATGTAGATCGGACGGCAGAGATCTGATCTGGTGGTGATAATGAAGATCTGATGACGGTGATGAAGATCGTGAAGATCCGACGGCCAGAAATCAAGAGATCAGGATCTGATCGAATGGACGGCCCAGATTCAATCTCCCACTCTCCTTCTTCCCTCCTTCTACTTCTCTCCTTCACGGTAACAGAGAGCAAGAGAGAGCTGCAGTACCGGCGGGGCGCGACGCAGGGGAAAGTTGCACTGTGACGCTCGACCATGGACGGTGCGGCGGCGGGCTCGACTGCGGCAGTGGCCGACCAGTCGACGGCGGCTGTCGTCAGGCTGTGCAGGCGTCGCTACGTTGGCAGTCGCGGTAACGGGAGGACGGCCAGTGCAAGGAACCGTGGTGAAATCGAAGAGGGCGTCGCTGGAGGATCTGGGCGACGTTGAGCTGAGCGCTTGCAGGCGCGCGCGCGATGAGGTGTCGCTGCGTCGCTATTGCTGCGGTGCGGAGGAGGACGGAGGAGAGTGTCGCGGCATGGAGAGTGCGGGGATGGAGGCAGCATAGAGAGGCGTGCTCGGGGGTCGGGCGATGCGACTGGGGTCGCGAGGGCGGCGCGCCACAAGATAGAGGACGGAAGGTCAGGAGCTTGACGATGGGTTAGGGAGAACGGGATAGGAGATGGGAAGATGAAAAGGTAAGGAGAAATATACAAATTGCGGCTGATGAGTACAGTAGGTAGGTTTAGGGTTTAGGTTATTAGTAGGGTATTTATAATATGGTATTGGGTTTGAGTTTAGATGGGTAGACCCAATAAGAGAGTGGGTATAGGTTATAAACCAATTTATATAATTAAAATCCAATAGGGCTAATGGGTATTGGGTAAAATCCAGTGGGGAAAATAGGGTTTATAAACAAGATGTAATTTGTATTAAAATATAGAATTTATTCGAAATGAGTACAAATGTGATTAATACATAGAACTAGGTTTTTAATAATTAATCAAGTAGCAATAATAATAATAATAATAATAATAATAATGTTCATGAAAATAATACTAATAATAATAATAATAATATCTTCCTTAATAATCAAGTCAAGAATAATAATAATAATTGATAATAATAATAATAATTTATAACAATTTTAAAAACAGGAAAAAAAATACACAGAAAATACGTATTTAGGAAAACAGGGGTTACAAATACATGAGGAAAAGTTTGGAGAATCCGCTGTATTTGAAGAAGAGACTTTTTCGCTTCACCTATACGGAAGGTATGTCTATGAATGCTCATGTTGAATCATTTAATAAATTATTGGCTGATTTGTTAAATTTGGATGAGCAAATTAAAGATGAAGATAAAGCCCTAATTCTGTTGAATTCATTACCCGAAAGTTATGATCATTTAGCAACAACTTTAATATATGGAAAGGATACTATGAAATATGAAGATGTTGCAAATGCTTTGTTGAATAATGAAACTAGGAGAAGGGATAAAATGGTTGATAGAGAAACTTCTGAAGCATTGATTGTAAGGGGCAGGACTGAGACCAGATCTGAGTCCAAATCTGGGAAAATGGGAAACAAATCTCGTTCCAAATCGAGAGGAGTTTCGAAGGACAGGAAAATACCGGCCAAAGATGAATGTGCTTTCTGTCATGAAAGGGGGCATTGGAAGAAGGATTGTCCAAAGCTACGAAATAAGGGAAATTCGACTGCAAATGTGACTGTTGATAATTTAGATAGTGGCGAGGATTTTTCTTTTGCACTTGCTTCTAGTCCCTCACTTTATCAAGAAGTATGGTTTCTTGATACAGCAGCCTCCTATCATATGTCTTGGAAAAAGGAGTGGTTTACTTCTTTGGAGTATATGGATGGTGGTGTAGTTTTGATGGGAAATGATGCGCCTTGTAAGAAGGTAGGAATCGGGAAGATTGAATTGCTAATGCACGATGGTCTTATTAGGGAGCTTTCAGATGTATGGTATGTTCCAGATTTGAAAAAGAATCTGATTTCACTGGGTGCTTTGGAGGCCAGTGGATTGAAATTTGCTAGTGAAGGTGGCATTCTGAAGGTGACTAGCGGATCACTCGTGGTGATGAAAGGGCAAAGAAAGAGGAACTTGTTTTTCTTGCAGGGAAAAACATATTTGGGTCAGGCTGCCAGTGTAACTGAAAGGCCTAGACAGGTTGTTCCCGACTCTACTAAGTTGTGGCATATGCGACTCGGGCATGCAGGAGAAAAGGCCTTGCAGGGGCTTGTGAAGCAAGGGTTGCTTAAAGATGCTAAAGGGTGCAAGTTGGAATTTTGTGAACATTGTGTTTTGGGTAAGCAAACTAGGGTGAAATTTGGTACAGCTATACATCAGACAAAGGGTATCCTCGATTATGTGCACACAGATGTTTGGGGCCCTACTCAGACACCTTCTATGAGTGGTAGACACTGGTTTGTTACATTTGTGGATGATTACTCCAGACGAGTTTGGGTATATACCATGAAGCACAAAGATGAAGTTTTGACATTGTTCACAAGTTGGAAGAAGAAAGTTGAAAATCAGACTGGTAGGAAGATTAAGGTTCTGAGATCAGATAATGGAGGGGAATACAAGAATGATCCGTTTCTGAAGTTGTGTGAAGATGAAGGGATCCAGAGGCACTTCACAGTTAGGAAGACTCCACAGCAAAATGGGGTTGCAGAAAGGATGAACAGAACCTTACTTGAGAAGGTAAGATGTATGTTAGCACAGTCTGGATTGAAGAAGATATTTTGGGCAGAAGCTGTTATATATGCAAGCCACATTGTCAACCGTTTACCATCAGCAGCACTTGAAGACAAAACGCCTATTGAGGTATGGAGTGGTAAACCTGCATCTGATTATAGTTTTTTGCATATATTTGGTTGTCCTGCTTATTTTCATGTAACTGAAACTAAACTTGATGCAAGAGCCAAGAAGGCTATATTTGTTGGTTTTAGTACTGGTGTCAAAGGTTACAGGTTGTGGTGTCCAGAACAAAAGAAGTTAGTAATCAGCAGAGATGTGACTTTTGATGAGACCAGCATGATTAGCTCGGGACAGTCGACTGGTGGTATAGGACAGTCGACTGGTGAGCAGCAGAAGAGTGGGACAGTTCTTCAACAGGTGAGTAGCAGAATCTCGGGACAGTCGACTGGTGTACAGGAGCAGTCGACTGGTGGTCTAGAACAGCAGAAGAGTGGGAGCTCGGGACAGTCGACCGTTGGCAATAACCAGTCGACTGGTAGGAGAGTTCTCCAACAGGTGGAGTTAGAAATGTTTTCAGTTGAAAATCCTGATCCTGTCCAAGATGAAGATGATGTGGTTGATACTGAGAATGATGAAGAAGTTCCTATCCAGCAGGAAGAATCAATTGCAGTAAGAAGGCAAAGAAGAGATATCAAACGATCGTCTCTCTTTACAGATACAGTTGCATTTGCTCTTCCCATTGTGGATGATGAAGTTCCCTCCAACTTCAAAGAAGCCACTAGAAGTTTTGAAAATGCAGATTGGAAAGTTGCTATGGATGAAGAGATGAACTCTCTTCATAAGAATAAGACTTGGGATCTAGTGCAACTACCAAAGGGGAAGAAAGCAATTGATTGCAAGTGGGTGTATACGAAGAAAGAAGGTCCAAACGGCAGTGTTCGGTTCAAGGCTAGACTAGTTGCAAAGGGGTATGCTCAAAAGGAAGGAATTGACTACAATGAAGTGTTCTCTCCGGTTGTGAAGCATCATTCTATTCGGATTTTGTTGGCATTGGTAGCACAGTTTGATCTTGAATTGACACAGATGGATGTGAAGACTGCATTCTTACATGGGGATCTAGATGAAGAAATTTATATGTTGCAGCCAGATGGGTTTAAGACTGCTGGGAAGGAAAGTTGTGTTTGCAGGTTGAAGAAGTCTCTCTATGGGTTGAAGCAATCTCCAAGGCAGTGGTATTTGAGGTTTGATCAGTTTATGAAGGTGCAGAGATATTCCAGAAGTGAGTTTGATCATTGTGTCTACTTCAGGAAATTGCAGGATGGTTCTTTCATATATCTGTTATTATATGTGGATGACATGTTGATTGCCTCTAAAAATGCTAAGGAGATTCAAAATTTGAAGAATCAGTTGAGTTCTGAATTCGAGATGAAGGATCTTGGTGAAGCCAAGAAGATACTTGGGATGGAGATAGCTAGAGACAGAGCAAAGGGCATAGTGAGTTTGACACAGAAGCAATATCTTTTGAAGGTGCTGAAACGGTTTGGTATAGATGAGAAAACTAAGCCAGTCAGTACACCCTTAGCCACTCATTTCAGAATTAGTGCTTCTCAGTCTCCAAGTACAGATGAAGAGAGACAGTATATGGCGAATGTACCTTACACTAGTATGGTTGGCAGTTTGATGTATGCCATGGTTTGTACTCGACCAGACATCTCTCAGGCGGTGAGTATGGTTAGTCGATATATGCATGATCCAGGCAAAGAGCATTGGCAAGCAGCTAAATGGATTTTGAGGTACATAAGTGGCACCACAGATGTGGGTTTGAAATTTGAAAGGGATGACAATATTAGCAGGTTATTGGTTGGGTATGTTGATTCTGACTATGCAGGTGATCTAGATAAGAGGCGGTCTACTACAGGCTATTTGTTTACTATGGCTAGAGCACCTATAAGTTGGAGATCAAATTTGCAGTCCACTGTAGCATTGTCTACTACTGAGGCTGAATACATGGCAGTTGCTGAGGCCATGAAGGAAGCCATTTGGATTCATGGACTTTTGCAGAGCTTAGGGATTTATCGGGAGAAGGTGGAGGTACACTGTGACAGTCAGAGTGCTATTCATTTAGCGAAGAACCAAGTTCATCATTCGAGGACCAAACATATTGATGTCCGTTATCATTTTGTGCGTGATTTGATAAAGGATGGTGATATTCTTCTAGTGAAGATTGGGACAGCTGATAATCCTGCTGATATGTTGACCAAAGTTGTTGGGGCAGCCAAGTTCAAGCATTGCATGAACCTGGCTAATATTTTGCATGTTTGATGATTTGGCATGGACGGTTGGGATAGTGCTTTGCTATTGGTTTGTTTAGTATGTGATATCATACTAAGGTGGAGTTTGGGTGTTTTGTTGCATTTGGTGATGAGCATTTGTTTTGGAGTATTTTTGGAGATTGCTTGGGCTACTTGGAAGATTTCACCAAGGTGGAGATTGTTGGATACTTGGAAGATCTCGCCAAGGTGGAGATTGTTGGATAATGGCTCGATTCTGGTTTAGATTGTTTTGGAGTATCTGCAGCAAATGAAAGTTACAGTATATCAGTCGACTGGGTTGTAGGATCAGGCGACTGTCCAGAGAGGAGTTTTCAAAGGCTAAAGGTACAGCAGAATCAGTCGACTGAGTATGGGATCAGTCGACTGTCCAGAAGTATTTATCAGTCGACTGGTAAGGTGACCAGTCGACTGTCGGCGGGTTTTAAATCAGATCAGGCCCAATTCGAAAAGGCCCAATAGTCTCCCTATAAATACACCCGTTAGGGTTTAGTAATTTGTGACGACAATTAGAGACCTCTATTCGGATTTTGTAGCCGTCATCTCTTGTAAACTTTGTTTTGCCCATCGTTGATTATAGCAAGAAGAAACCCAACCGCCCCTTGTGGATGTAGGCATTGTTTTGCCGAACCACGTAAATCTTGTGTTCTTGTGTTACTTGTTTTTCTGTGTTTTTCTCGCCGTTTCTATCTTTGATTGGTTGTTTGATTCGTATTCCGCACAACATATATCTCATAAGTACTCTTGACATCATGATAATGATGGGAGAGGGTAAGAATCAAAATCGATTATGAAAAAGCAGTATGCAACGCGCGTACGTGTCAGACATGCACTTACAACACCCGTTCAAAATAATATGTTCTATAGAATGTGCACAGAAGAAGGAGAGGAGCTTATAGTGATTGATCCCTGATATGTTTCTTTGGTTCCAAACATTTAGTTTACTTTGCTTATCTTCTCTTTTGCTGTAATATTTGGGAAACTACTTGTTTTACTCTTAGTCTATCTGGAAGCCCTTTAGACTTTCTGTGCTCCAGATACTTTTGTATCTTTTTCTGTAAGACTTGCTTTTACTAGGAGAAGTGTGTACGGAGTCACCTAGGACTCTATCCATTTATCCCAATATATATATTTAAAAAAAAAAAAAAAAAAAAAAGGAAATATGCACAGAAGATATACATATATGCATGAATTGAATTGACAAGACCAATATTGATTTCAAGGTATGAAACTGATCTGGTTTGTTTTTTGGGGGTGGCTGCACCTAGGGGTGGACAACTATTATCCGAACCGACCAATCCGAACTAATCCAACCTGAACCGACCGGTTTTTAACCGAACCAATTGGGGGTTTGGATTGGATCGGTTCTTGATCTTCAATAACCAATTAGACCGGTTCGGTGGTTGGATGAGGCTTTCAAATAACCGATAAAACCGAACCGACCATACCTCTATGCATAAGTCCATAAAAAATATAGTTCTCCTTTAATTTCTTGAATATACAAATAGTCATTTCTCATTTTCCTTGAGATACAAACAGTCTTTTTTAATTTCTTTAATACAAACCGAGCAGTTGTTCTACCTATGTTTTGATTCTCCATAATCCTTTGTGTTATGTTGTTGAAAAATGCTTGATTTACAGTGTGACCCAACTTAATAGAATCATAAAGTTGATGTAACATTTAGTAGTTACTTTAATCAAGTCAAGCAGAAATTATTTTCTAAATCTTTTTTTATTGCACCTGAAATTCAATTAGCTATGGTTATTGATGTTTCTTTTATGATAATAAACTAAGATTACAGAAGTATGCAAGTGAAAAAGCAGTTTATCTCACTTATTTAAACGTCACCATCTCAAACAATTAGTGCAAAATTCATTAACAACTTGTGGTTTTATGAATCTTCATTTTAAATTCATTTCTGAATAACAAATAGCAGGTTGTTTCTTAAGTTTGATTGAAGTTGATCTTTTAAATTTCAACAAAATTATGAATGATGTTGAAGGTGAAAAGTAGCACGCCAAACCGACCATCCAATCCAATCCAAACCGAGTTTAATCGGCTTGGATGGAAATCGATCCAATTAAGGTTCGGATTGGTTGCAGATGAGAAAATTAAAAAACCGATCTTCTTTGGATCGGTGGTGGATGGTCCATATTAGGTCGGATACCGACCGATGCCCACCCCTAGCTGCACCAGGTGTGAGTTCTTCTCGATTTGTATTTTCACGGAAACTTTAGTGTGGACGGTGGCCTCGACCCTCAGCCGGGGGAACGGCTTGGGAGTAGGCAGGAGTGAGGTGAAGATTGGATGCTCGGCTCAGATATGGAGGCTCGGATTCAGAGGTCTCGTGTACCTGCACTCGGTCTAGAAACACCAGGGTTGGTCTCGATGGCAGACCCTCCGACTATCTAGTCAGCTACTGAAAGAGAGTAACAGTAACCAGGGTTTGAGAGGGGAAAGATTGATTACCTTTGGAAGGGGTAAAGGTTCTAGTATTATAGAAGAATCCAACTGGGTCTGGACCCGTTTGGGGCCGGGTCTGGACCCGGTCGCCCATAGGCCTGGCGTGGCAGAAGCCCAAGTGGTATAGGACTGACGTGGCACGGGCTCGGGGTGGTTTAGGGCTGACGTGGCGGAGGCCTGGGTGGTTTCCAGGCTGACGTGGCAAACTCGGATGATCCGGTGGTGAACGCTCTTTGAGGAGATCCTGTGGCCCAGGAGGGGCCACGTCATTTGACCCATATCAGGAGCCCCCCTACTCCTGGAAGGCTGGGTGACCCAATCGTGTAGGAGTGGTTCTTTGCCTTTGTAGGAAGAGCAGGGTGGTGTGTACGGCGAGGAATGGGAACTGTATCTTCCAGAAGAGGTCAGGGGGGTAGGGTGAAGGGATCCCCTATTGGAGTCATGCGGAGTGCCGGGCGCAGAAGAGTCGGAGCTCGGTTTGCCGAGCGTCTAGGGTCGGCGGACGAGCCCCCATCGCTTATTGGAAAAGCAAGGGGGATCACCACGATCTGTGGAGTATGGGGTCTTCTTGCTGAGCATCGAGGGTCGGTAGACGAGTCCCTCACTTGTTTGAAAAGCAAGGGGGATCGTCGTGGCTCGCAGAGTAGGGGGTCTTCTTGCCGAGCGTCAAGGGTCAGTAGACGAGCCCCCTCACTTGTTAGAAAAGCAAGGCGGATCGTCGCGGCTCGCGGTACCATCCGAGCGTCGAACCTCCTGTTGAAAAGAGGAGGATTTTGGGGCTCGCGGCGCCATCCGAGTTCCAAGCCTCCTGTTGAATAGAGAAGGATTTGGGGCTCACGGTGTCGTCCAAGCTCCGAGCCTTCTGTTGAATAGAAGAGGATTTGGGGGCTCGTGGTGTCATCCGAGCTCCGAGCCTAGTGTTGAATAGAGGAGGATTTTGGGGCTCGCGGTGTCGTCCGAGTTCCGAGCCTCCTGTTGAATAGAGGAGGACTTTGGGGCTCGTGGTGTCCTCCGAGCTCCGAGCCTCCTGGGGAGTAGAGGATGATTTTGGGGCTCGCGGTGCCATCCGAGCTCCGAGCCTCCTGTTGAATAGATGAGGATTTTGGGGCTCGCGGTGTCATCCGAGCTCCGAGCCTCCTGTTGAATAGAGGAGGATTTTGGGGCTCGTGGTGTCATCCGAGCTCCGAGCCTCCTGTCGAGTAGAGGATGATTTTGGGGCTCGCGGTGCCATCCGAGCTCCGAGCCTCCTGTGGAATAGAGGAGGATTTTGGGGCTCGTGGTGCCATCCGAGCTCTGAGCCTCCTGTTGAATAGGGAAGGATTTTGGGGCTCGCGGCGCCATCCGATCTCCGAGCCTCCTGTTGAATACAGGAGGATCTTGGGGCTCGCGGTGCCATCCGAGCTCCGAGCCTCCTGTGGAATAAAGGATGATTTTGGGGCTCGTGGCGCCATCCGAGCTCCGAGCCTCCTGTTGAATAGAGGAGGATTTTGGGGCTCGCGGTGCCATCCGAGCGTCGACCCTCTTAACTTGTTGGAAAAGCCTGGGGGATTTTGGGGCTCGCAGTGCCATCCGAGCTCCGAGCCTCCTGTAGAATAGAGGAGGATCTTGGGGCGCGCGGTGCCATCCGAGCTCCGAGCCTCCTGTTGAATAGAGGAGGATTTTGGGGCTCGCGGTGTCATCCGTGCTCCGAGCCTCCTGTGGAATAGAGGATGATTTTGGGGCTCGCGGTTCCATCGGAGCTCCGAGCCTCCTGTTGAATAAAGGAGGATTTTGGGGCTCGCGGTGCCATCTGAGCTCCGAGCCTCCTGTTGAATAGAGAAGGATTTTGAGCCTCGTGGTGCCATCCGAGCTCCGTGTCTCCTGTTGAATATAAAAGGATTTTGAGCCTCGCGGTGCCATCCGAGCTCCGACCCTTCTGACTTGTTGGAAAAGCCTGGGGGTGAAAAGTAATTTTGTGCCACATGCTGACGTCACAAGCGCAAGAATCGAAGCGACTTAGATCCTAGGGGCCGTTGGATCTTGATGATTAAGATCCAACGGCTAGATCTTTTCGCGAAAATCGAGGAGTCTCCTTCTGGGTTATAAAATCCCCCCCTTCCCCCTTTTTCTTTCCTTCATTTCCTTACTTTTGTTTTTCAACTTTCAAGAACAGGGGTTTTTTCTCACCTACCGTCGGTGACCTTTTTCCGGTGATCTACCCATTAGTGCGATACCTCAAGTTAGTATTTGTCACGCCTCGCTTTCCAAAAACACGGAATACGAGTACGTGACAAAGCCCAGCGAATGATTTTAACATCATCCATAAGTTGTAGGATCGACTCAGCATCACAACAAGCATATAACAAGGTATGTATACAACCAAGCATGTATGAATAATCTATTAAGCAATAGAAATAATTGAAACAAATACTAGTGTCTCAAATAATTCTCAAATTTGGATCAATGTAAAACTCGGGAACATAAACCCGTTACATATTTTAAGTAACATCAAATGAAATAACTCAAATACAAAATGAAATGATTAAAGAAAGTTTTTCCCAAGTAAGGCCTAGAACGTCTGCTCACCAATTCCAGCAGGCTACGCATCTCCAAAGTCTGTTTAGTAATTATAAAAAGGAAAAAATAGATAAAACAAGAGAAAACGCCCTTAGTGCAAGTTAGGGCCACAAATAGTAAAAAAAATGAGTACAAGAAATATGGAACAAAATTAGAAATCAAGAATATAATAGGGATACAACAAGTAATGGGGACTCAAGAACTAGCTAGCAAGAAGGACAACTCAAGTAAACATGCTGGATAACAAATACTAATAGTGAAGCAAGTGACAAGTGAACATGTAGGGGTATCCGACATCAAGTGACAAGTGTCAAGTAACAAGTCTCAAGTCTAGTGTCAAGTTATCAAGTATTATATTCAAGTATCAAGTCTCATGTATCATGTCATCAAGTATCAAGTAAGCATGTATCAAGTTCAAGTTTCATGTTTCAAGTCTTGTGGTTATTACTGTTTAGGTAGCACTTCATGCAACCATACTTTTACTATATGGTTGCTACAGTCAATGCAATTTCGTTTAGGCCTAGTGGTGGATTTTATAGGGCGATGTACTCAGGAAACAATATTCGATAATGACCGATGATCGAATCAATCAAGATATTGTAGTCAATAATCTACAATTAATCGATAACCGATATGACCGATAGACCAATAGACCGATAAATAGGGAAACACGGGCCCCTCTTCCGAGTACACTTACCTATATTGTCCACTACTATGATCTTTTCCTTAAATCTCGGCTTGTTATTTATTATTATTATTAACCAAGCATGAAAGTATGCAAAACAAGTCAAGTAATCATGATCGTGAACATGGAACAAGTTTGAGTTATTTATATAGCATATTCGAGGGTCAACACGAATCAAAATATCAAGAACAACGAAAATCTCAAATCTGGACAGCACGACGTTGTTGTACCAAAACTGTGATTCCCGTTGCTACAAGATAGCGAAAGTGGATCCGTCAGAAGATCTAGAAACCAGACTCCTGCCCGGTTCCAATGCATATAATTAAGGTACATAAAAGTTGTGGTAACATGTGTCAAAACAGCAAACCATACAGCTATTGTGTTCAGGCAGAATTTGTGAATCTGAGTTTATACATGTGAAACAGAGTTGAAACATTACTAATTAATTCTAAGAAAATTAAGCAATGTTATCTAGGGTGTCCAGCAATAGCATGTAAAATTTTAAGTATATCTCTTACTGTTAACATAGTTAAATTAATTTGTAAACTAAAAAAGTGCAGCAGTTTTGTGAATCTGCGACTACCGACACAGCTGCAGTAAAACTGCGATATCTCCTAGACTAGCACTGGTAACGGGTCGGGTCGGGTCGGGTAGCTCAATACCCGGACCCGGACCCGGTCATTGACGGGTCCAAATACTGGACCCGGACTCAGACCCATGAAATTCGGGTCCGGGTCCGGGTCCGGTTCCCCACAAGAAATGTTACCCGTTCGCTTTCGGGTCCGGGTCCGGGTCCGGGTCCGGGTCCGGATCCTATTTCTAATCACGGGTCCGGTTCGGTTCCCCACAAGAAATATAAGCAGATGACAATGTTGAAATAAATAAATATATATTTTTTCTTTAAATAAAGAAAAAAAACAATTATAAGTTGCACATCTCGAGGAAGCTTAAATATCTACCTGAGACAACTCCAGGCAGACCGTGTTTCTCAGCACCTCTAATTGGAGACTGAAGGAATCCTGTGAGGCCCTGATATTGCAAACCCACATGTTAATGCCAGTAAATCCCACATATCTCTGAGCTTGATTATAGGTATGTGACAACTTTAGCTTTGACATGTTTAGGGGAGAAATCCGCTTACGACGTGAATGCAGATCAATTAAAGAAATACCGATGGCACATAGGCTGGTTAATACACATGGTTCCGATTATCCTAGTATCATAGTACATGCTATATACTTGTATCTGGTTATGAATCATTATCGCAGTGACATATCAATTTCATATAAGCCTCAATGAAGGCCAAAATGATAGAGCTAAGTAAATTTAACATCAGTCCCCAATTTAGTGTTGGGAAGAACAATACCAAATTATACTACAATATTCCTCTGGTGTATATTCGTTCTAAAAGAAGAGTTTTTGGACTACATGGTGATCTCATCAACTTGTTGACTAGATAATCAATTTATAGGAAGATAGGCTTTACATTTCTATTAACTGAGCACTAAATTTTAAGAATTAGTAATCAATAGGGATTGTCATGCAAGGGAACAATGTGACTTGTAAATGCAATTAGGAAATCAATTTTAGGGGACCCAGACCGGGTAACGGGTCCGGGTCGGGTCCGCTTCGTTTTTTGTTTATTTTTCTATTGCGGGTCCGGGTCCGGGTCCGGGTCGGGTCCAATTTTAGGGGACCCAGACCCGACCCGAAATTTCAACGGGTAGTAATTTAGGACCCATACTCTACCCAAATTAGATCGGGTCGGTTCCGGATTTCGGGTTTTAATACCAATGCTATCCTAGACTGTAACTCGGAATTCAAAAATTTTGGATGCTATAGACATCTAGACATCTAGAGCTACATTTTATGTTCAGGACTCAAGTTCAGATTTTGACATTAATGGGGTCGAAACAGTAAGTAAAGTTCAGGACAGAACAAGTGTGAATGTCTTTCATATATAAGTTGCATGATAATTGGTTATTATGAGTCTAGATTAATGTGTGACACAAAATACGGATGTAGTGGTTATCAATTCAGTAAACAACATATATTTCTCAACTCAAAGAATGCAAGATCATCACATACATGATACAACACACATCTACTAGACTAGGGTTTCTTAGTTTTATGTGCTCAAGTGACTAGGAGATCATGAGTCCAACTAGTTTGTAAATATAACAACGAAAGGGTTGTGACTCTTAAGATTTTAGAATCGACGATGAATAATTCAAGATTAATAAATGATGAGTCAAGAAGGAGTCACAACTATTATCTATTTGCGGTATTTTTAATTAAATGCTTGTACGAGGACAATAAATTGTACAAGGAGAATACTTGCCTTGATTGGATGAGAGCGTTGATCGACGATCGAGATCGGATAGATCGGATCGGTGTGGATCTTGATGGCAATCAAGATCAAAACGATCGGATGGCTGGATCTGCTTTGATCTGATCTGATGATCACGACCGGATTGGACGGCTGAGATCTGATCTGGTGCTGATCCGAATTGCAAGGGAGATCGGATGGTCTAGATCAAGATGATCAAGATGAGATTGATGGTCCAGGATCACTTGATGAAGATCATGAAGATCCGACGGCCAGGAATCAAGAGATCAAGATCTGATCGAATGGACGGCCCACAATCAAAGCCACGATCAAGGTGATCCAACCCAAAAGAAATACTGGCTTGGCTAGACGACTGCATGGCTGGCCTGGCGGTGGTCAGTGCGACGGGATGACGGCGGACAGCGGGCACGGCGGCATGAGCGACGACGGGATCGGCACTACCGCAGGTGGCTGCGGTCGACCAAGGAGGCAGGGGATGCGACTGGAGCTATTGTTGCGGAGACACGACAGGAGGGAGGGCAGAGCGGCGCACCGGTGTGCGTGCGGCGTGCTGGAGTGTGCACACAGGAGGAGCACGGAGGGAAAACGTCGGCTGGTGCTGTCGACGCTGTTGTCAACGGCAGGAGCACACGGCTGGCGCAGGAGGCGGCCAATGGGTGCTGCGCTGCGGTGTTGTGGCTGGCTGGACGGGGCGATGGAAGGAGCATCGTTGTTGGCGAGGTGGTCGTCGCGACGGCTGTTGAAGGGTGATCGCGACCGGGAGGGCACAGGGCTGGCGAGCGCTGCAGAGGGATGGGTCGCGGTTGCACAGGGAGAGGGCAACGACGACGGAAGAGGAAGGTGGGAGGAGATGAGCGGGGGGTAGTTGAAGAGTCGGGAATTGGGTTCGAAGTAGAGTGCGGGGAAGGGGGAAGATGAACAGTGGGTGTGGGGCGGCTACTTGGGGGGGGGGGGGCTAAACAGTAGATTAAGGTTAATAGGTTAGGGTTAGGTTATTAGTAGGGTATTTATATAATAGGGTATTGGGTTGTTAGGGTTATTGGGTAATGGACCCAATAAGAATAGGGTAGGGTTTAATTAAAAGACCCAACAAGATAATGGGTTTGGAGATTATAAAAACCAATAGGAATATGATTTAGTCAAATGGGTATTTGGGTTTAAAAATACAATAGGAAAATAAAATAACTAATAAAATGTAGGATTATATATCAAGATACATGTTTTATTTATTTTTTTCCCAATAGCGACCTCAGTTTTATTTATTTTTTTCCCAAAAGAGCAAAAGCTCTCTAGAAATCACTAAGTGTCTCAATATATTTATTTGAGGTCGCTAATCCCATCAACGACCTCATATATACTAAAGTCGCTAGTGGGAATGGCGACAACAATCAAAAAATTCAAAGAATTTTAAAACATATGCCACTATTCTCATTAGCGACTTTCAAAATGAATAGGCCGCTATTGAAAATAGCGGCCACTGCTGACGTGGCACAGAGTAGCCCACAGGCGCTAATAGTTTGAAAACTGGCCCTTAAACACAAATATTTTTAAAAAGTGACCTATGACAGCAAAAAATTCCTAAACCCTAGGGGAAGGCGGTCTGTCCAAAGGCTCCTATAGAACAGCAATTCAAATTAAAGGACCAAACTGCAAATATTGTCTTCACCGGAACTCACCAATTGAGGGACCAAATGCATGAAACCCATAAACTTTTTAGGGTAAATTGCAAAAAAAAATATAAAATATGGGTAATGCTACACCTACTAGCAATTCTACTACCTTTTCCTTTACTACCTTAGGTGGCACACTATTAGTGGAGGTTATTGTAGAGTAGGTGGTAGAAACATCCAATAGTAGTGTACCACTTAAGGTAGTAAAGAAAAATGTAGTAGATTTGGTAGTAGGTATAGCATTATCTATAAAATATAAAAAAATAAAAAGAAAAAAAAATCCTACTATGAGGTCACCGCAGATATCACCCTCCAATACTTGTCAATGCAAATAACACACCTAGTGTACCTTGTATATCGGTTTAAAGTGTAAGTTGATCATTAGTTGTGTTGACTGTTAGACAATCTTTTATCATTTTGTCTCAATTAAATGTCCAGTAAACTAAAAAAAAATCATTAAGAAAAATTATAAAAAAAATTATAATATATTTGCCCCGGTCAACTAATAGTTGTCAAACCCCCACTAAGAGCATCCACAGTCGTTCGTTCAATGTAAAAAATGGCAAAATGCATATTTTACCCATCCAATTCGACGAAACGCTGCAGTCGTCGAATGGCAAAAAAATGCATAAGTTCGTTAAAAAAGAAACAGACGAAACATGATGTTTCGTCTGTAATTAAAAAAATAATTTAGACCGAGAAAATATTAATTAAAAAATACGGGACGAAACATGAAGGGAAAAAACAGTAAGTTTTTTTTTGCAAAAAAAAATTGCAAAAACAAATTTTAAAAATAGTTTGTAAATAATATTTGCAAAAACAATTTAAAAATTTGCAAAAAATTTTTTAAAATTTGCAAAAACAATTTAAAATTTTACAAAATGTTCCAAAAAAATCACTGTAGCCGGACGAAACATGGTGATTCGTCCGGATTTGACGGAAGTTTTTTTTGCAAAAAAAAATTGTAAAAACAAATTGTAAAATAAATTGTAAATTTTTTTTGCAAAAACAATTTAAAAATTTGCAAAATCAATTTAGATAATTGCAAAAAAAAATTAAAATTTACAAAATTATTTTTTTAAAAAAAATTGGATTGGGACGAAGCATGATGTTTCGTCTCACATTGGGACGAAACATCATGTTCATTCCCACGCTTAAATTTATTTAACGGTTATTTTATTTGGTTTTTTTTTTTTTACTTCGGACGACGATCAATTAAAATAATAATTAAATAATCCAGAATTTCGTCTGCTATAATATACATTTTGCTATATGGAATGCTACTTTTCCCTTTCTACTGTAGCAAATTTGCTAAAAAATGACAAAATAGCTCACGAGTGCGTGAGCTACAGTAATAAAAAAAAATAGGAAAAATAACAAATAAGCAAACCACTGTGGATGCTCTAAGATATACCGGAATGTTGTTTGCATTGATGAAATAGTAGGGAATTGACTAATGCATTTTGTACCCAAACTTTATCAACTCAAAACGTACTCAAAGATATAAGATCGAAGACCTTATGTACAAGCTCAACTTTATAATTTATTTGCGGGCTCCACTCTTTCTCCCATTATATTTTGAGTCTACCAAAGTTGAGTATAAATAGCATTACATCAAATTATTTGTGCTGACCTCATAGTCCACATGGTTTTTATGCAATTTACCCTTTCTAGGTTTTTCTAATCATTATCCAATGCACTCTACCTGTTCGACAAAATTCCACAAAGAAAAAGAAAAAGAAAAACTAGAAACAGGACATACCAAAACGGTTTGGACGGCCTAGCGGATCGGATTTATGTCCGAGCAAACCCGACCTGAATCTCGCTACGTTGCCAACGAGAGAAGATGACATGGGAGAGCCTGGACTTGGTTAACGGATCGGGCGTGGAGAGAATAAGAGACCTGCATTCGGCGAGGGAGGGAAGGGTGAATATTGGGTTGTTAGAACATTCCCAACCATGGATCGGCAAATTTCACTAAAACCCTCCCCCAACCGATCCATATTTACGGGCCCCACATCCATCCCCAACAAACCCCCCCCCCCCCCCCCCCCCCTCTAAAAAAATATATATATATATATATGTTTTGTTATTTGTTATGTTTTAATTTTAGCTTTTAAACTTCTTTTTAAGTTAGCTATTATAAATAATAATTATATCATTGTTAATTTCTTACTAAGATCTTCAAAATGATACCAGTTTTGGATAACTTCCAAATTCATTTTAAGTTTTAAAATAATAATATAGATCAATTAATTATATTAAAAAGAAACTGAAATGCATAAATATTTGTATGCATTGATGGGTTATTTGTATATTCAATTATTTGTATTATCTTTTTGCATTTAAAAATATTGTTGTGGAAAAAAAAAATTAAAACAAAAATTTGAAACCCACAATGGAGATTGGTTGTAGAACACTATGCTAAACCCCAAATTAAAATAGCATATTTCAAAGAATATGTCAAAATGGAACCCCCAAATGGGGATGGAGATGGGGTTGGGTTGGAAATGCTCTTAGATTTGAATTGGGTTGGGTTTTGGGGTTCAGGTTGGATTGGGCCGGCTGGTCCCCTGGTGCGGGTGGGGTTGGGAGGGAGGTTCACCACTGGTGGAATTCTGACATATTCTAGGGATTTGGGGATTATTATTTATATTATTATTATTATATTATTATTATTATTATTGTTCTGGTGGTTTTAGAGCATATGTACTCGTTCCTTATATTTCCAAAATTTGGAAGAAAAAAAAAAGTGTTGCAGTCATTTTCTATATTTGAAAATTTTGGATTTTAGGGGACGCCTTCTATATTTGAGAAGATATATAAAAATTTCCAAATTATAGTAATCGAAAGATAATCTTGCGTTTGTCTAAAAATTTAATTGTTTATTTTCTTGGATGCAAGATGATCTTGTGTTCGATCAATTTTTATTTTTATTTTTATTTTTATTTATTTTTATTTTATTTTTTTAACAATTGTCGAACGCAGAATCATCTTGTTTCTGATCAATTTTTTTCCCAAATGTGAATAAAGTATTATATAGAATTAGGCCTATAAAAATTATTATGATTACATATTAAAATTTAAATGAGATTTAATTAAGATTTAGTTAAGAATTAATTTTTAAAACTCAAAAAATTTAGAGGACGCAATATCATCTTGCGTCCGGGCAAATTTTTTAATTTTCATTTTTTTAAAATTCGAATGCAAGATGATCTTGCGTCCGTGCAAATTTTAAAACAAAATTCTCATATTTTAAGTCTCAACGACTACAGCCGAAAGTCATTTTTTCTATTTCAATTAAATATTTCTGTTAAATGACAAATATAGAAAATTTGAGTCGATTGCTCTTGAGAAAATTTGGGTCTTGTTTGATGTTAGGATGAATTTGTTTGAAACCCTTGATGTTTGAGGGTTTTATATAGAGGCCCTGTATGTTTTCACCGTAATGACTCCAGGTACGTAGAGGGATGCAGTGGTTTTGTAAATATGACATTTCGTCCTGAAATTAACAAGCATTATAGCAGCATGGGAGTGGGTGCACTGATTTTCAAACTATAGTGGGATGCAGTGGTCATGAGAAGAACATTTTGAAATTGATTCATAAATATTTTTAGAATTTAACATGGCTTAAGCATATATATTTATTTTTTTATTTTTTTATTTTTTTATTTTTACTAATATAACTACAATCGAATGATGGAATTTTATATACACTTAAGAACATGCATAAAACATTAATAATAACCTAAAACATGTTTCTATGAATCTAGATCTTAATCATGTTGCAAAAGTAATTTAATATAAAATCCTAAATCATGAAACTATAGATCTTTGCTAAATCAAAAGAAGAAGAACATTAAAAGCGGAAGCACTAACCTGATGCCATTGATGGAGATTGCGCAGAGGGTTTGGATCTTTCTATATGATACACACTTCTATGAGAGGTCGTCTCTTTATTCTTCTGTTGTTGGGATTACAGATGAAATAAGAAGATACATATATATAGGGGACCATAACCCTAATTGATAATTATTGATTTTCAATTTTGCCCATCACAAAATGAGAAATTTACTTTACGGTCTCTGCACGTGTTATATCACACTTTAAAATATATGCTTTTAACCCAGTACTTAATCTTGATTAGATCACTTTAATTTGGGTTAGACTTTAGAATAACAATTATACATTTAGTCACATATGTGAGCCCACATAGATTATTTTCCAACAATCGCCCACTTGGACCACATATGTTACTGCTTATAAATGTACATACTTTATAAGCACAAAATTTTACTATCATGACAAAAAGCATAGCCAAACAGTCTCGTCCATTAATCATGTAAATATAGGATCAAAGCAATTTTCGTTACATTTATCGTAACTAAATTCATCAATGGTCACATATCAACATAATCAAATGACATAGATCAAGTGTGAATGTGTAGCATAAAAATTTCATGCAATGTGATCTATACACATGCCTATTTCCAACTGGTCCTCTTTAAAACTTAAGTGAGGTCAGAATCAAAACAGGACAAAAAGGTGAGAAAACTGAATTCTTTATTTATGATCAGAAAATAACCAAATGTATAAATGTCTCACACAAACATAATGCAAATAAAATACAAATTTTCACTAAATCATGATATCCTCAAATAATACAACACCCATATGAGCAGTATGCTCATAAACGACCTTGGGTGGTAATCCCTTTGTGAGCGGATCCGCTATCATGGAGTTTGTCTCAATGTGCTCTATGGACATCTGTCCACTTTGTACTCTTTCTTTCACAACTAGGAACTTTATGTCAATATGTTTCGACTTTGTCGAACACCTGTTGTTGTTGGAATACATCACTGCTGACTTATTATCACAAAATAACTTGAGTGGTCTTTCTATATTCTCCAAAATGCGCAGCCCAGTGACAAAATTCCGCAGCCATATTCCTTGATTCGATGCCTTATAGCATGCTACATACTCCGTTGCCATAGTGGAAGAAGCTATAAGTGTCTGTTTGACACTTTTCCAGGATATAGCTCCTCCAGCTAACAGGTAAATATAGCCTGATGTAGACCTTTTGCTATGTTGGCACCCTAGTGAAATCAGAATTAGAATACCTTACGACCTCCAAATGATCTGATTTCCTATATGTGAGCATGTAGTCTTTTGTTCTCGGAAGATACCTCATGACCCTCTTGGCTGCTATCCAATGGTCCATACCAGGTTTTCTTAAATACCTGCCTAACATCCCAACAATGTACACAATATCCGGACGCGTACATACTTGAGTATACATTAGACTCCCAATAGCTGATGTATAGGGGATCTTTTGTATTTCCTAAATTTCAATGTTACTTTTAGGATAGTGATTGAGACTAAATTTGTCTCCTTCAGCAACAGGGGTATCCCCTGGTCTACAATCTTGCATGCCAAACCTTTTGAGTACTTTATTGATGTATCCCTCTTGTGATAATCCTAGAATACCTCAAGAACAATCTCGGTGTATCTGAATTCCTAATACAAAAGAGGCATCCCCAAGATCCTTCATCTCAAAATGCTTGGACAGAAATCTTTCAGTTTCATGCAATAAATCTATATCATTAGTGGCAAATAATATGTCATCGACATATAGAATAGGAATATATGCTTACTCCCACTGAACTTGTGATACACACAATCATCAACTACATTTATCTCAAAACCAAATGAGATAATTACTTGATGAAACTTGTAGTACCATTGACGAGGAGCTTGCTTGAGTCCATAAATGGATTTTGTCAATTTGCAAACCATATTCTTTGAATCTCCCGACACAAAGTTTTCCGGTTGCACCATATAAATTGTCTCGTCAATGTTGCCATTGAGAAACGCCATCTTGACATCCATCTGATGTAGCTCAAGATCAAGATGAGCAACAATTGCCATAATTGTCCTAAACGAGTCTTTCGATGAAACTGGAGAGAAAGTCTCTGTAAAGTCAATGCCTTCTTTCTGAGTATAGCCTTTAGCTACAAGACGTGCCTTATACCTCTCCACATTACCATTTGCATTCCTCTTGATCTTAAATATCCATTTACAACCAATTGGTTTTGCACCTTCTGGTAATGGGACAAGTTTCCAAACTTTGTTTTCTTGCATAGACTTATACTCCTCATTCATGATATTCATCCACTTTTGAGAGTTACAGCCTTTCATGGCCTGATGAAATATGATTGGATCATCTTCCATCATTCCATTTTCATCCTCATGTTCTTGGAGAAATACAATATAATCATCCGGAATAGCATTCCTCCTTTCTCTCATGGATCTCCTTAATGGCACTGGATCTTAAGGTTGTTGAGTTTGTTCTTCTGGAACAATTACCTCATTTTGAATGGAGGGTTGTTAAACATTGTCTTGTTGAGATTCCGGATTCACTTCTTGATCAATAATAGGTGTGGGAACCTGAATATTGTCAAAAGTGATAGTAGGAATTGGGTTTGTAATTGAATCCAATTCCTTCTCAAAAGCAATGTCCCTAACTTTATTTCTCCCCCCAAACTCAACTTCCTCAAAAAATGTTACAGTCCTCGTATCAAAAATATTTCTAAGTATGGGATCATAAAACTTATAGCCTCTAGAATAACCAATAAAGTAGCTGCTCACTGTTTTGGAGTCCAATTTCTTTTCATGTGGCCTGTAAGGCCTTACCTCAGCTGGACATCCCCAAAGATGAAAGTGTTTTAGACTAGGCTTTCGACCTGTCCAAAGCTCATAAGGTGTTTTTGCAGCTGCTTTAGTTGGTACTCTACTGAGAATGTAAGCTGATCTCTTTAATACTTCTCCCCAGAGGGACTCAAGTATGGTGGAATGAGCAATCATACTCCATACCAAATCCTTAAGAGTCCTTTTCTAATCCTTGAAATTTGTCGCATTAAGCATGGGGATAGAATTGATGTTAGCAGTTATTGAGGGAGCAGAAGATACACTAGCTGAATATAAAACAAAATAAGCTCATATGAGAATCCATATAAAAACAATAAATTCAAATAATGGTTAATCTCATCTCAAGATACCAGGCACAACATTAATATCAAGTCTTTGGAGAGTAATATTAACTGTAAGCGGTACTCTTGTTATAGTAATCAAATATTGACAATAAATCCTATCCGATAATAAGTCATTCTTTGGACTAACTTATTGTTCACATGGAATACCTTATAATTGTCACATATTTATTACCACAGATGTGTATGAAATTCGGCCAAATATCAACTTACCTTTGGGTCAGTTAATAAACTCATGAATTATAAACACACAATCATCTTGATATTTTAAATAAATTAATCTACACAAAAGATGTCACTTTGGCAACATTTTGTTTCAATTAATCTATTCAAAATATTAGACATTCATAAGAAAAACCAAAACTAAAACCAAAATTTGAATTTAATTGTTTCCAAAAAAATTTACCTTTTCCTTAACTTTATAATTATACTTTATTTTAGATAATGTTAACAAAACCATAACCGATAATTAATATCAAGTAGGACTTATAGCATAATGTTATAGGAAGATTAAACCACAAGTTAATATTGACATTATCTATCTACAGCAAAGGCAGCAATGAAAGTAAACAGTGGCTGGCTGTCCTGGGTCCCACCAGACGTCAGCAGGTAGACACAACATCAGTCTGCTTACCACCGGGTGGCCCCACCAGTGCCACGTCACCCACGTGGGTGGGTGACAGTAACAGCCAAAACCCAAAAAATTGAGGCTATTTTCCGTGAGCCCAAACCAAAATATTAAATCTCATACTATTCTTTTAATAGATCTAACATATAATTTTGATGGATGTCAACCTGCTGAATCAAAATCACTTCCAAAACCATATCTTTAAAATAAATCTTTATCAAATAAAATTGGGCCCCACAGCATATAGAGCATTCCATTTATTACCTCAAGACTCAATCAAAACACTAATAGAAAAATATGTTACAGAGATACGGTGGTTTTTTTTTTATCTGAAGATAATCTTAACTTTATTTTACATAGATAATATCAAGATAATATTAGTTTAAAATGATAACAAAACCATAACAGAAAATGTAATGTATATCTATCTGAAATAATAACAAAACCATAACTGAACCATATATATCTACTGTTTTGATAATATCAAATTAATCAAAACCATAACAGATAATTGAACAACATCAAAACCATAATCCAAAAAAATATAAAAATTGAAAAATATAACAAAAAAGAAGAGAACAGCAAACCCGCGGGCCCACTGTCCTCCAAGTCAGCCAGAGCCACAGGGCTCACCCCTTGCACCTGGGCCACTCTGACGTCGGCCACGTCAGCAGTGTCAAGCTAGCGTGAGGGCCTCATGTCCATCTCCCACATAATCCCCTTTCTGAAAATCACTTCTAAATTTTGGTTATGATTTTATAAACAGAATCGTGGCCCCATGGTTTAACAAGTGTTGATTCTTTTGCAACAATAACAACGGAACTGATCACAGATGACAAATCTAATTGATTAATTGATTATGTGATAATCAATGACTTTAAATAATCACGAATAACAAAATCCATCTAGAACAATCTGTTAACAACTGATAATGGAACGGTTTTTTTATTATTATTTATTTGAACGAAATTTAACCCAATTCCTACTATCAATTAAATTCATCAATTGAATTTCTTAAACAGGAAGATCAAATACCACGAAAAATAAGATCAAAAGAATCCCTAAATTTCTTAAATTTTTTTTTTAAAATTTTAACAAGAATCCTAAATTTCTTAAACAAAATCATCAGTTCTTCGATTAATTCAGCAAAGAAAGCTCTGATACCAATTGATGGAATTTTATATACACTTAAGAACATGCATAAAACATTAATAACAACCTAAAACATGTTTCTATGAATCTACATCTTAATCATGTTGCAAAGTGCTTTAATATAAAATCCTAAATCATGAAACTATAGATCTTTGCTAAATCAAAAGAAGAAGAACATTAAAAGCGGAACCACTAACCTGAAGCCATTGATGGAGATTGCACAGAGGGTTTGGATCTTTCTATATGATATGCACTTCTATGAGAGGCCGTCTCTCTATTCTTCTGTTGTTGGGATTACAGATGAAATAAGAAGATACGTATATATAGGGGACCATAACCCTAATTGATAATTATTGATTTTCAATTTTGCCCATCACAAAATGAGAAATTTACTTTATGGTCTACACGTGTTATATCACACTTTAAATTATATGCTTTTAACCCATTACTTAATCTTGATCAGATCACTTTAATTTGGGTTTGACTTTAGAATAGCAATTATACATTTAGTCACATATGTGAGCCCACATAGATTATTTTCTAACATCGAAAAGTCACATGTTCATCCTCCTACTCCCTACTCGGAGCGGCTTCAACGATCTCCTGGAACCAATGAGGACCCAAACCATCAACTCACCCACCACCATCATGCAAGACAATACCTCGAGATCGTCACCTACAACTTGCAAGTACAAGTCTTTGTTTGTTGAGTCGGAGAGTCTTTAAGTGATGATTAAGATGATAGGGTTTTGAAGGAGGGGGAGGAGTGCCCCGTTTGGTTGGAAGGACTCGGTATCGATGAGATGTTGTCCCCAAGGGGAAGCATATTAATTGTTGAAGAAGCAGAGGGAGAGGAGGAATAGAAAGATGTTAGAAATTCTGAGGATCTTGTTGAGTCTTCAACACAATTAACACAAACCACCAAGTAAAATTAGATTGCACCAATCACACAAAGCACACAAAATTGTCCAGGTTAGGGCATTCGCCTTAATCAGGAGGAGGAAGAACCAAGATATTATTCAATTAGAGAAGATACATGAATGTTACAATCCTCACCATGACCCTCTCTCAAGCCTAAGTGGAACTTGATGCTGCTTACAATGGTGAAACTCTCTCACACTCCCATATGAAGTACTCTCTTCTTCTATTCGATACTCAGTAGAATCATTTGGATCTATGAGTCATTACAATTGTTTATATAGATCTATAGACAAACTCTAAGTTGATATCTTGTCACATTAGTCATTGGATATTACATAAGAGATAACTCTACGATAAGAGCCACACGATCTAACTTGAAGAGCAAGTTAGGCCTTTCACGAATTTGCCAGACTCAAGCCCATAACCCATCAGCGCCGCAAACGGTCGACTGCACCAACAAGACGGTCGACTGTCCTCCTTGCGGGAGGACACTGTACTGGGTTCGATCGACCGCACCATATTGCAGTCAACCGCAACCTCCTTAACTGCCGCCGCTGACTACTTCCTTCTTGCCTCCACTCCGTCTCTAATCATCTCGGGTCCTTTCATCATCTTATCGTCTTCTTATCCAACATTGTATGCAAGACATAAACCCAACAATCTCCATCTTAGATTGCATACGTATGAATCCATACTTGTGTGATTTAAAACTTTCTGGACATTACTTCTCCACTTTATAAAAAACACGTTTCTATGGCTTCTCCTGCTAGTTGAACAAACCTCCACCTGTTTTCCTCCAGCTATATGTCCCCTCAAGGGCACACCCCTGTAGATGTAATCATGGAGGTGCCACCCTGCACACGAACTCCACCTACATCAAGGCTCTCTCCACCTTCCAATGGTATTCAATTGTTGCAGTCTCGATTTGGTAATTCTAGTGATGGCTTACTAGATGATGTCTTAGGAACAATAGGCTTCCATACACCTGGCCGAGTTTTCCTACTCCTATAAAGCTGGTATAGGTTGTGCTGACCCTGCCCAATTTCCCTCTTACCCTTCATTACCTTACGACGACTATCCCAAACTGTCAAAACTCCACCTCGAGCTGTGTACCTACAGCCACGAGCATCAAGAGTCCCCAAGGATATCAGATTCTGTTGTATTGAAGGAATATGCATGACCTCTTCTAGTGTGAACCCTTTACCATCTTGCATCTCCAATTCAACTGTTCCCTCACCCACTACTTCACAAATCTCACAACTCTCCGTTCTCACACTACGGCCTGTTGACGACTTGCAAGTAGAAAACATCTCCCTCTCGGAGCAAATATGTGAAGAACTTCCCAAATCAAGATACAACCTTGAATACACATCTGAAGAACTTGAAACAAGAAGACATAGGTCTTCATACCTGACTGGTTTACCTGAATCAGTTGTGCTGACTATATGAGCTTGTTCACCTTCTTTAGTAGCACCCTTCTGACTCAACCACTTGCGATAGTCTCTCTTGTAATACCCAACTCCTTTACAATAATGGTAACGAATCTTACCCTTGTGTGTCGCATCCCTTCCAATTGAAGTATCACCATCCACCGCAAAGCACCCTATAGAAATAGACCATCCTTTATGAGTCTCCTTTCTCAGTTCATCTTCCTTCAAATCCTTAATCACCCCGGCTACTATAAGTGTCTCCATGGATGACTTCCCATGTAGCATGGTAGTTATCAAGTGATTATAAGAAGTTGGGAGTGAATATATCAAGTTGAAAGCTTTATCCTCTTTGCTAAGATCATCAACATTAATCGCCTTCAGTTCAGATATTCTTATTGAATTCCATAATATGATCTTGAAGATGGATACCTTCCTTCATTGAGAACCTAAACAGCTTCCTCTTCCAATACATTCGATCTAGCAACGACGACCCCGAGTAATCAGATTTGAGTCTCACCTATAGACTCGCCGCACTTGTCTCCTCAAGAATATTACACTTGACTTCGTCCGCCAATTGCAACCGGATTTAACTCAAGGCCTTCAAATAAATCTCATCCCACTTCTCCTGCTTTATGTCATTTGGCTTCTTCTCTTCTAGGACAAGGTGTAAGTCCTTCTAAACCAAAACATCATACATGTCCACTTTTCATAGATTGAAGTTGATCTTACCGTCAGACCACTTGATCTTCGACTTTTGATCTATCATCTCCTTCAAGGAACTCGAACAAATCCACGAACCTGATTGCTCTGATACCACTTGTTAAAAATTTTGAGGATCTTGTTGAGTCTTTGACACAATCAACACAAACCACCAAGCAAAACTAGATCGCACCAATCACACAAAGCACACAAGAATTGTCTCGGTTGGGGCTTCACCTTAATCCAGGGAAGGAAGAACCGAGATATTATTCAACTAGAGAAGATACAAGAATATTATAATTCTCACCACGACCCTCTCTCAAGCCTAACTGGAACTTGATGCTGCTTACAATGGAGAAATTCTCTCACCCTCTCATATGAAGTACTCTCTTCTATTTGGCACTCAATAGAATCATTTTGATCTATGAGCCGTTACAATTGTTTATATAGATCTAGAGATAAACCCTAAGTTGATATCTTGTTACAATAGTCATTGGATATTATATAAGAGATAATCCTACGATAAGATCCACACGACCTAAATTGAAGACCAAGTTGGGCCTTTCACGAATCTGCCAGACTCAAGTCCGAAATCCAACAGCGCCTCACACGATCAACTGCACCAACAAGACGGTCGACTGTCCTCCTTGTGGGAGGACACTGTACAGGGGTCGATCGACTGCACCATGTTGCAGTCGACCGCAACCTCCTCTGCTGCTACCGCTTACTACTTCCTTCTTGCCTCCACTCTGTCTCCAATCGTCTTGATCCCTTCATCGTCTTATCGTCTTCTTATCCAACATCGTATGCAAGACATAAACCAACATAAGATTGATGACATGTTGTTGGCTACAATGAGGGATAAGCAACAATATGGCCAGTATAAATGAAGATCAAGAAGATGATGAATAAGTGATTATCTTCTTAAGGTCATATGATCAGTCTTTTGCTTAGTTTGTTGTTTGCGTCGTAGTATTATCGTTTAGAATTATTGTTTGCTTCTTAATTTGTTGATGATTGAACTATGCTCGATTGTGTTCTTGCTTATGGTTGATGGTGTGGTGATGTTCTAGTTTATGAACATTTTATAAATCATTGATTGTTTGTTAGTAAGATTTCTAGTCTTGGGGTCATGTTAAACATTATACTGTGACAATGTTGTCTTCAAATAATAATTAATAGGTTTCTGATTCTTTATTGAAAATTTATCTCCTATGTTTTTCTGGAAGCCGTGCTCAGTTTAAGTACTAATTTTAAGGTACTGTTCTTTTTTTTGCCTCTTATAAGAGGTGAGGTTACATCTTATAAGAGATTTACAGTAAGAGCCTCTTTTTGAGGTGTTCTTTTTATATAAAAATAACTTCTTATAAGAACCTCTTATAAGAGATTTTTGTTCTTTTTTCATCTCTTACAAGAGCCTATATTACCCCAAAGTATAAAAATAATGAGATGAAGGACAAGAAAAGATAAGTTCAAATTACTAATATATAAACTAGTTTAATGGCAAGTTACCTTTAATGTTAGTTACCTTTAATGTTCCAACTAAACGAATTTCATTTTACTTTTGAGTCAATTAAGGTGCTCATACCATTGGTCGAGCTCACTGCACACTCTTCTCTGAGCGATCGTCTAACTTCTCTACAACAAGCTCAAATGACCCAACCTTGGACCCAACCATGGCTGCCAGTTTAATATCTCTATGCTCACAGTCTACTGATGGCAATGCTACGGCTGTTCTGGACCGCAACTCCAGCGATGTCTTTGACAACCACTACTTCAACAACTTGTTGAACGAGAAGGGACTGTTATCGTCTAATCAGGCCTTGATCGGTAAATGTTGTCACTAAAGACTTTGTTTTTTAAAGACATAATTTATCCATCCACAGTCCAATGATTTTACTTTGGGGGTAACATAGACCTTTTAAGCGATAGAAGGCTTATAAGAATTTGAAAGAGGTTACTAGAAGCCTTTTAGGCTTATAAGTGATTTTGGGAAAATTTGCTTATAAGAGGTAAAAAAGAACGCTAAAAAAATTCTTGTAAGAGGTGGACCACATCTTACAAGAGGTAAATCGTTTATAAGAGGATAAAAAGAACACTACCTAAGTGTCATCAGTCTTGAGTTTTTTGCAGTAATAGGCCACTTTTTGAAAATATTTGCGATTATAGGCCAGTTTCGAAACTATTAGTGCTCGTAGGCTACTTTGTGCCATGTTAGCAGCGGTCGTTATTCTCATTAGCGACCTCCTCATTTTAAAAATCGCTAATGGGAATAGCGGCCTCTGTTTTAAAATATTTTGAATTTTCTGTTTGTTGTCGTTATTCCCACTAGCGACCTTAGTATATATGAGGTCGCTAATGGGATTAGCGACCTCAAATGAATGTATTGAAACACTTAGCAATTTCTAGAGAGTTTTTGCTCTCTTTGGGAAGAAAAAAAATTAAAACTGCGGTTGCTATTGGGAATAGCGACCTTGCTATATGAAGTCGCCAATGGGATTAGCGACCTTTAATGAATTGTATTCTAACACTAAGCAAAATCTATAGAGCAATCAATTTATTTTGTACTAAGGTCACTATTCGGAATAGAGCCCTTTATTGTACTAAGGTCGCTATTCTGAATAGAGGCCCTAGTTGTATGACTATTTTGCAAATTTTACAAAGAATAAGGAGATTGTATTTTCTACTGAGGTCGTTATTGCGAATAGCGACCAAAGTATACTAAGGTCGCTATTCCCAATAGTGACCTCAGTTTTAAATTTTTTTTCCAAGAGAGCAAAAGCTCTCTAGAAATCGCTAAGTGTCTCAAAACATTTATTTGAGGTCGATAATTCCATCAGCGACCTTATATATACTAAGGTCACTAGTGGGAATAGCGACAATAAACAAAAAATTCAAAAATTTTTAAAACATAGGCCACTATTCCCATTAGCGGATTTCAAAATGAATAAATTGCTAATGAGAATAGGAGTCACTGCTAACGTGGCACAAGGTAGCCCACGAGCGCTAATAGTTTTGAAACTGGCCCATAATCACAAATATTTTCAAAAAGTAGCCTATGAGAGCATCCACAGTCGTGTGCTAATTATCCATTAAATGCATTATATAGCAAACGACTAGCTGTAGTCGTTTGCTATTTATGCATTTTTTGAAAAAAAAAGCAACAATAGATTGTTATAAATGAGAGAAGATATAAGAGAAATGCATATTATAAAGGACGCAACTTCAACTTCCGTCCTACTAAAAAATATGTTTTTTAAATTCTCCGACGCAACTTCAAAGTCCGTCCCTCTCAAAAAAATTAATTTTTTGTAATAAAAAAAGGTTAAAAAAGAAGCCTCCCCCCTTGGATGGATCTTGAAGATCTGTCCAGTGAGGTGGGCCATTAAAAAAAATCAACTAAAAATTTGTTTTAATTATTAAAAAATTCAAAAAAAATTCAAAAAAAAAAACCGTGGGACGCAACTATAAAGTCCGTCTTGTTTTTTAATATCTTAAATTGCTATAAAATAACATTATACGCAATATGCATTTATTCATTTTTTGACATTCACGACTGTGGATGCGATGCTCCGATGGCAAAAAATTCTCTTGAGATTGGGTTGGATTCGGATCGAGTCCTACAAACCCACTTGTACATTCATTAAGGGCGTGTTTGGGAACCCAAAAAACTAGGGAAAGGAATGGAATACTGCGGATGAGCCCATCTTATCCTATTCCACAGCCTGTTTGTTTTGAAAAAGAAAACAAAGGAAACAACTAAATTTCATTCCCTAGAGAAAGATCTCAACCGATTTCTATTCCGACTCCCCCCCCCCCCCCCCCCCCCCCGCGGAAAGGTACGTAAAGGAATGGAAAGAGAGCTGAGACCCCCCTCGGAAAATACTAATAATTAAATCAGAACAAAAATAATAAAAAGTGAACTATGAATGCTAGAATAGTTTGTACGATTCTTCTGCTCTGTCCTTAAAAACTTAAAATCGAATCGACCCAAATTGGTAAGTGATTGGTATAAACATACAACTGACTATGTCGGAGCTAATCGAGCCTGGGTCATGTTCGACCAGGGGTTCCAGCCTATATTAGGGCTGAGTTGACAATACCAAGGACCATGGAGATGCAGTCTTTCATGATTGTTAGATATCTGCTATATATTTTCCTTGTACCATTACTATAGAGTATAATCCAGAATGAAGAGGAAGAATGGTATACCATCAACAGTTTTAATTCCTTCCCTTCAAAGGGATCAGGTATTCTGCAGTGTGCATGGTTGCCAAAGCATAGATTGTTTTTGACTTGTGAAGGTGAAGCTTTGCATGAACAAATTCGTTCTTATTGAAGTTCAAACTAATACCCATATTTTTGTTAGCAAAAAAAATTACTATACCCAGATTCGATTGGAATATGGATTCATTATATATGGTTATTGAGTTAACTATCCATGCATTATTGAGTTAATTATAGAGTCAACTTGTGCTTGAACTAGCGCTTGAACTTGTGCTTATGAAATAAATGGTTTGCTTATATGAAATGAGCCTCTTAAACTTTTTGTAGCTATGAGTTCACTATGAATGATATTTTGGTCGGGCAATATTTTGTTGATCGGAACGAAGAGTGCTCTAGCTTGAGTTTAGAGGATGATGTTATAATCCATACTTTATGCCGTGGGAGTGTCAAAAGTATGTTTTTTCTCTCCAAGAAAACAGTTTTATTCATTACTCAACCCAAAATGCAAAATGTCAGAAGCATGTCCATGTACAAATGTTATAAAAAGGTTTTTCAAAATGTGGTAATTCATAGTATTCCATTATTTGCTAAACAAGACTAGGGAATGGAAACAAAAAAAAAAGTCAATTCCATTCCACCAATTACCAAACACACACAACTTATAAAGTTAATTCATCTTTTTCCCTTTCTTTCCATTCCTTTCCATTCCTTTCCATTCCCCAACGTTTGGTTTGCTGTTTTCTGTTTTCTGAAAACAGTTTTCTGAAATGTGTTTTCTGAAAACTGTTTTCTGAAAATGAGAGTGTAAAAGCTGTTTGGTAATAATTTTTTCTGAAAACTGTTTTCTGAAAATGAGTGTAAAAGCTGTTTGGTAATAAATTTTTCCTGAAAACTGCTTTATGAAAATGAGAGTATAAAATGCGTTTGGTAAACCCAAAAAATCGACAATTTTCTAAAAAATAGTATTGGATAATGAGGTTATAAAAGGTGTTTGGGTATAAAATTAAATTAGAAGTACAATAGTTTTTCTGTCAATGAGATTATAAACGGCGTATGTTTCATCAATTTGCATTAATTTTCTTCTGAAGTAATTTTTATCGCTGCAGTTACAGAGCAAAGCTGTACAAGTATACGAATAAGAATCGTGAGAAAGAGCGAACGGAGCACATATTATCACATTGTGGATGAGTTGTATTAATGTGAAATACCTTGAGCTGGTTCACATGAAAAGATATGCGACTATAATTTTTCCATTGAAGATGTTGTATTGGTATTATATAAAGAACCTTCCATTAAGAGGATATGCGATGTGCAAAGGACTAATATGAAACATGATATAAATAGTTTATTAGGTAATGAAAATTTGTATATTAGCATCCCTTGTTTTGTAACTCGTTACACTTGTTTTAATCTGAAGTCACATAATATGAACAAAGCTCAAATACATTATATTACATTGCGTCAGTCCTTCTAATTTGTTGTAGTTGAAGTCCAACACTTCTCTCGCTGAAAACATGCTATCAGCAACGTTCTTTACGAGGTCACCACTCGCAGCCGCAGTAGCATTTTGGGATATCTTTGTGGCATCAAATGCACAATTCAGCTCACTTGCCTACAAAGGGGTTAATTTTAAATCCACCTTTAAAAGAAAAAATTACAACACATTCGCATAGTAATAGACATTCTCATATGCAGGAAAATACACAGCAAGAGGAAGCAATTTCAATGATTATTATTAGCATCATGAAAATGAATATAACTCAAGTGTAATACATAATGTCAGAATTGAAATTTTTTACTGTATTGTTAACTCATACTGGAAAAATATAAACAAGCTTATTATTGACTCATAAGTAATATAAACAATATTTTGGTTCCCGTATTGGAAAAAATCCCAGGCCGGCTCCTTGGCGAAATCCCACAGCCCCGACAACTCCACAAAAACCTTCGTCCCAAAAATTAGTCGTAGGCTCAGAACTAGCGAAGCATCGACTGCTGCTGGTGCAGCTCCTAGACGAGGAGCTCAACCAACGACAATCTCGCCATCTCCAACTTCATCCTCATCAGCAATGGCATCACCAAATATATGTTCTGCTGCTGGTTATGCTTCGCCATTAGCATCTTCATTGCCCTCACCATCAATGTTACCATCTGCATCACAAAGGTCATCACGCATGTGGCCAGCTGCTAAAAAAGCAAAGCAACAACCAGCAATCAAACCTGACCTCGCCATCATAAGGTGATGCTAAGCTCCCACCTCCAAATGTATCTTCTACTTCACCATCTAAATCAACAAAAAACCATCTTAGAGAGTCCCATACAGGAAAAAAGCACATACACAGGGAATCATAGAAGAACCATCTTCTTCTGATTCATTGCAGAAAGATACCATCTCATTGGTGAGATCCATTAATACCAGAATCCAAACATGCACCCAAATATGGAGAATTAGTGAGGGAATTCAGAAATCCACATGTGATGCAGTTTTGCATCAAGTCTGATGCTACTTATGTAGAAAAATAATGAAATCTGAATGGAATTGCAATTTTCAAACTTTTGCCCATCTGCTTAACCAAATATAGGATCATTCTATACATATGTTTCCCTTCTCAGAACTAACTTCCCCAAACATATGTTCCCCAACACAACTTCGTTCCTTGAAATCTGTTATCTACAAATATAAATAGAAAATGTACAAAGAATCACTTCATGCAAACAACTCTCTAGTATTAAAAGGATCAACTGTGAAAATCTACTCATATCCTTTCTCACCAATTAATCACAGTAGGAGAATATGGTCAAGGACAATATTTTCAGTCCTTGTGATAAAGGATCAGATTATATCATCATCATCTCCATTCATTCTTCAGATGCACATCTTCATAGTGAATTTGAAATCCCTATTCGGTCTTTCCAAATTCAATTCACTAGCCAATGTCAAACATCAAAATCATATACTGGGGTAACATACACAGGGGATGTTCACATACAATAATAACTAAGTACAAAATAAAATAGGTGGTTCCCTAAAGCACTGCATGCATAAAATTTCATATCTAAAACTGAGATGTGGAGGCATGCTTCCACATAAATTTGATAAGGATCATTGTGGTCCAGTGTGCACCAAAAAAATTTATCACTGTGGTTAACAGCTATGTAACAAGCATATTCATTTTCCAAATTACCTTAAAAAATACTTACAGGAACATGAAGCCAGAAACTAAAAAAAACAGTATCCATCACCTGGTAGAAGAAGCCAGAAACCTTCAAAAATACATACAGGCATGCTTCAGAACCCATCACCTGGTAGAAGAAGCTAAAAAAATAGTATCCATGAATGCATCAACAACAAATTTTTTGCCATCTCTAGTGTTAATAGAAACCATCCGAAATCATCATATGATACTACATAATAAAGCATCAGTTATTATAAAGCATCAGAAAAATGTGGAAAATCCCAAATAAGCATCAGAAACCATTGCAATATTCAGAGTTGTTATAAGGGGACTTTACAACAAACAAAGCCAATGAAGTCATTTATAGTATAAGAAAGCAATGTGAATTTTTCAAAGTATTGAATTAGTCGTAGGCTCAGAACTCCTTCGTATGTACCAGTTGTTCCCAAAAATTCATAAAATATAGTCTAGGGCAGCATTTTTTATAATGCCACGCCTACTAGTACTAATGATGTGTACCCCCCCCCCCCCCCCAGCCACCCATAGTTTAATTCATCATTCATGAAATCAGTATACCGACATTCATGCTGAAGCTAATAGCTTCGTTTCTGTAGATCAGCTTAAAAGGTCTCATCATAACCATGGATCAGGTAAAAAATAAATCATCATTTCCATGGATTGTCACTTGGGGGAGTATTACCAATATACAATACAACCAGTCAGAAGGTGGAGGAGGTGGGGGGCACACTATCAAAATTATGTTTCTGGATTTTCATCATTGCCTAAACCGACATTATCTTCGTGAGTGAAAAAAATATATAATAAACACTTCCAGTTATTGAGAACTCCATTCATTCTTCGATCATCATTAGTACCCAAATCTCAGCCCATGTGCAACCCCTGTACATCATATCAAAATTGGTAAAGACAACATTTCACATAGTAAAAATAGCAAAGGAACAAATGCTTGTGATATTTATAATAGTAATATTACAATGATACATATATATCCAAATGACATCAATGTCTCGCATTCCACATAGCCGTAGCAATTTGATCTCTTTTTCTACCCATACGGTTCAATTGGGAAGCAGACATATCCAACCCCTGAGATGTTGATGGAATTTCATTATTTTGTGGATGATGAATTAATTCATCATCTACATATTCCGTAAAAAATGTATCATCTACTGTATGTCTTCCTATGAAGTTGTGAACGGCACAACAAGCAATTACCATATCCACCTGTTTTGTTGGACTGTAGTTAGACATATACTTGAAAATAGGAAACCTTTTTTTTAAGACTCCAAAAGTTCTTTCGATGACATTTCGTAGCCTTGCATGCATTTTGTTAAAAAGTTGCCTATGTTGAGTCGGTGCATGATTGGCCCCTTCGAAGTCTTGTGCATGATAAGGCTCGCCACGGTATGGTGCTAAAAAACCTGGCATATTGGGATAGCCACAGTCTACTAAATAATATTTATCATTTGCCGGGATTTGAAGCAATCCTTGTGATAATGTTGTTTGAATTACACGGGAGTCGTTGGCACTTCCTTCCCATCCCGCATAAACGAATATGAACATCATATCAAAATCACAAACGGCTAGGACATTTTGCGTTATGTTACCCTTTCGTGCCCGACAAGTATTGTGTCGGCTAGCGGGTGCCCAAGCATCCACTAATGTGCCATCAACAGCACCAATAGCTCCCTACATTGTTCAGTTTAAAAACTACGTTATCTTTTCCATTGAAATATAATAAAACACTATGTATGACCGTGGTCATGTGACTACGACGCGTATTTGGAACGATTCAATATATTAAAAATCATTTATTAAACATCAAAACAAAATTTATATCGATGTTTATTCTAACACATACCTTAAACCATGGATAAAAATTCGGGGAACTCGTAATCCTTTGATGTTTACATGTCGCATCTGGGGGAGTAATAAGAACTGTCGCTGCACTGGCCAAACCTTTCAACACATTCGCAAAATGTGTGTTTATTGTGTATGTCGAATGTTGAAACCGATCAGCTGCCACTCTTTGTCTGTGACTATGACCGACAATGAACAAAAAAAATGGCGACACTTTCTTCAAAAGACACACGTCTACGTTGGGACTCCGACTCCGTCTCCTCGAGATAGTTCCCATCCTTCAAAAATTGACACAAAGCCATAAAACAGTCTTGATTCATACGAAATATGCGATGGAACCTATACGCGGGACCATCTAACAATTCTATCAAATAGTCTCGCCCCGTTAGAGCGGGAGTGGAATATGGTTCTCGGTCTAAGGAGGAAATCCACTCGATTGTATCCAAGTCTTCCAAGTCTTCCAAGTCCTCCATGTCATCGTCCAACCTGTCCATCACTATGTTGCGTCGGTGCAAGTAGTATTTCACTGTGAAAAATTAGAATTCATTTCCAAATATTGTGTTGTTTTTGTAAAACAACATTAAAATATGATTTTATCGAACAATCACAAAGCAAATTAAACCAAAAACATAAACATCGTCAAATAGTTCAAGTTGAACAAACATAAACATAAACGTAAATGTGAACATAAACTAAACATAGTAATGACAACACATAGTAATAAATTATAGGCAGCTCATAAATGTTAAAAAATCCTAGTCGTTAAAATTGTCAATGAACAAACGCCTATACTCCTCGCTCATCCCAATGAAGCCCTCATGTGCCTCTGGGTTGTTTAGAAAAAAG
Organism: Hemerocallis citrina; assembly: GCA_017893485.1. NCBI lineage: Eukaryota > Viridiplantae > Streptophyta > Magnoliopsida > Asparagales > Asphodelaceae > Hemerocallis > Hemerocallis citrina. Next base: position 278,498,147 of record CM030363.1, on the reverse strand, counting down.
TTGAATGCCTTAAAAATCTGTTGGCGACTAAGCCCAGTCATCGAATTCAATATTTTCATGGTTTCTGTCATGGAGTAAGGGTCTTCGGCAATAGGGGGTGGAACTTGTGGCTGGGGTTGGCTTTCTGCTCGGGATAAGTCATCGTAGTAACGTTGTTTGGAACGTTGCGCAGCCGTGAAGGAACACATAGCCTCTTCCTTGCCAGAAGTCTTCGTACTTTTCGTTGCTCGTCCACTTGAATTGCCAGATCTCCTTTTTCGAGACCCCTGACCTCCCGGTGCTCCATCGCCTTCATCATCCGATACTACATATGGTATATCATGTTGGGCGAACTCTTCATCGGCCCAACGTGCCTCATCGGATGTTAGGGGCCTTTGTGTTGAAGCCCTAGCAAGTGCGCCTTGCGCAGTAGAGTTTTTGAAAATTTTGGTTAAGGCATCAAAATTTGACAATCCTTTCTCATTATAACCTTTGGCCTTCGGGTGTGCCTATGAACAAAATTTTCATAACAATGTTAATAAACAAGTAAAATGATCTTACGTTTAAGTATAAGCATATGTTAATCACATAATATTTTCATGATGAAGTTATATATGAACCTTAACATATGCATCCCACACTACTGGCTCGCAAGTAACAGTTTGGGTATCTTCATCCCAACCCAACCCACTCTGCTTCTTCACATCCCAAAACTCCCTCCATTGCTGTCGAAGTCTGTTGTATTTGTCTTTTATTTGCTTCATTGAATAATTTCGATGCGTAATGGTTTGCAGATCAACGCGCAATTTTGCCCAAGTTCTTGCATCAAATGTGGAACTTTTTAAAGGGGAATGGTCTACCGCTTCCTCCATGAGATCAACAAACACCTTTTCATGGGATATCGGCCATAGCCTTAGATCAAGATCAGAATCCACCTCCATCTCCTTACCCCTACTAGTCATCTATGTTATAAACATCAACGGTATCAATATAAATGCAACAATGCGAAACTACAGAACTACCCTGGATGATCGGAAACAAATATCACAGGAACAATTTTAAATAAGATGATTGGTAGTTATGACAATTTTTTACGGTTTGAAGTTTTAACACCAACAAAATCAACCAAACTAGTTTGCACCAGTAATAATTCGACAACGAAGACAACAAATAGGTTTCAAAAACCTTCTCACTTCCCATATCAGATCCATCTCAGATCCTGTTCTCTACCGAAATTTGCTTCATTGAAATTTTTTTTACCAAAAACCCGTTCTCTACCGATCCATCTCAGATCCCAGATCAGGAACGAAAAAAAATCATCTCACATCCCAAAATCCTACCAGATCTTACTATAAAAAAATGGTTTCCCAAAAAAACATACCTTCCTTTCAGCAATAGAGAAGTTGTCTCCACAGGATTCAACAAGCAAATGACGTTTTATTCGATTCAACCGAGCTCGAGTACACCTTCTCCTGTAAGCTGATCGTGTTTCACACACCATGAAACTGTCGAAGAAGTAGGGAGAACAAACAAATCTGACTATACCTCTACACAAAAACCGTGCATCGGTGAGGGTTGTGATCGATGTGGGTTGTGATCGATTTTGGGTTCTGATCTAGGGTTTTAGGAGAGAAAGCTAAAGGAGAGGGAAAGAAGAGGAGCCTTCGGTTTGGACAGAAGAGGAGACGATTGCGTTTTTGGAAAATTTCAGAAGTAGATGTGACAATCTTGTTGCTGATTTGGGATTCAGATCTAAGGATTTACGAGAGAAGCAAAAGGAGAGGGAAAGAGGAGCGCCGTGAAGGAGAGAAGGAAAAAGAAGGGAAGCGGAGCACGTGAGTGAGAATGCATTTTCAACTTGAAAACAGTTTTCAATCGTTTTCAGAAAACGATTTTCAAATAACCCCTTGCCAAACAAGTTTTACCCATTTTTATATTTTCAAAAACCAAAAACGGTTTTTAAAAACCAAACCAAACAAATATAAATGTTTCCAAACAGACCCTAAGATTTTGAATGATCTACTTGGATAGCCTAACATGAACACGTGTATAGAATGGTTAAAAAGAAAACGATCAAATCCAAAAGCTCTATTCGATAGTCTAATATCATCGTGTGACCCCATTCAAAACCCAAAGGCTCGTCTAACGAAAAAAAAAAAAAAAAAAAAAAAAAAACGTCTCTTGGTGATGCATTCAAAATCACTAAAATTTACATGATCCAAGTTGGGTTTGGATAAGCCAAAAGCTCTAACCAAACTGAAGTGCTTAACCTGCTAAACAAGAACACCTTCCATCAAACAACCAAATTAACCACAGCAGTATCAAGATGAAGGTGAATTCAAAACCTGCTCATTTCAAATGTAGTAATTGTTGGAACAACAAAAAAGGTGCAAATACATTTTCAGGAAAGCGTTAACCATTACCAACTAAATAACGTTTTCCCATGAACTTTGACACAAGTTGCCAATCAGATGTTGCAGTCAAAGATATAAATAAGGGAATTTTTCAAGATGTATATACATACAGGGAAATCCACATCCCACACAGTTGACAGTCCATAACAAAAATCCACCAAATACAAGCTGAAACACCCATAATATCCTCCGCATAATCGTCCTTGGCCTCTATGATTATGAATATATATATATATTAACCAGAGGCTTAATTAGAATCCCAGCAGCAAGGTGGGTAATAAGACAAATAGAAAATGAGACGGGAATTTACATTTGGGTCCCCTACCTACGCCTAAGATGAGAAACATCACACTGCCCCCAAAATTCTATTTTAAAAAAAGGAAAAACTACAATACATATTTTTTTGTATCCAGCGATAATGATCTATGCCAAATCAAACTGCTCCAAGACCTAAGCAGTCCAACAAAAACTGTCACTACCACTACAACACAGTTGCTTCCTTGATGCTGCAAACACAGGTCAAAAACTCCATTGCTATCTGCACAACATAATGAAATTGTAATTCGATCATGATTACACGATCTCAAACATAATATAACGTGAAAAGACATGTCCAAACTCGTAAAATTATTTCTACTAGTCTAGATGCAAATACCAACTCCATTATGATAAGGCAGGCTCAACAAATAGAAACATATTTACATTGTCTTAGCTGGTAAACCTTTACATAACAAATTTCTTAAGTGTTATTTGTAGCTCAGAATGATTTCAAGGCATGTAATTTCACATTTCCTTTTATTGCAATTCTTTGCCCTCTGTTGTGTATCCAGTAGATATAACAATGTTGGCTTTGGTTTGATTTTATAAGGGAACGTGCAACTTCTTGGACCAATTTGTTACAATTAAATGTATCTTATCTATATCTTTTAGTACTGATTCAACTTCATGCTTAAACGGGGAGAAGAAATAAGAGAACTAAAAACTGAAAAAATAATAAAGTGAAAAGGTTCAGTACATAAACCCTGTTGCCTGCAACACATATATCAAAACCAAAATCCATCTAGGCCTGAATATTGTCAACTTCATGTTTAAATGGGGGAAAGAAATAAGATAACTAAAAACTGAAAAAATAAAGAAGTGAAAAGGTTCAGTACATGAACCCCGTTGCCTACAACGCATATATCAAAACCAAATCCATCTAGGCCTGAATATTGTCAACTTGCACATGTTTCGCTCCATGCGCAATTTCAGTGTTTTTGACTTATATTCTCCATATTCTATATTGTTTCATACAAACATGCAGACAACTAAACATGCAATCAGTTTTACGTGGAAATGAGCCACGAGACATTGGTGTCAAATGTCCCACACAGAACCTTCTAGTACACAATATAAGCGCACTCCTATGTCAAATCACTCAACAAATATAGACTACTACTCGGTAATAGAAACTTCGGGTATTGCTTATGAAAGCTCAACTTGTATGACTGACCAACACTTTTAAATTTCGGCCGATACGGCTGAAATTTCGTTTCGGCTAGCTTACCGATACGAAATCACAGATTTATACTTCATATTGTTTTGGACCAAAATGTGTAGATTTCGGCCGAAATTGCCGAAATATCGCCGAAATTCCCAAAATATCGGCCGAAATAGATACTTATGTTATTGTGAATATATAACTTTTTTTTGTTTAACTTTTTGCATAGAAGTCTTTCAATATAGAACCTTAAGCTAAGATAATATCAAAATTTTGTCTCTCTATTGTTTGCATATATACAAAGTCAAGTAAGTCTATATTAACTAATACATTTTTTCTAATCAATGCAAATTTAATTTAGTTATATACTTATATTACATTCTCTTTTATATTGTTGTTAAATTCTACAAATAATTACTGTTATTAATTCATGTCATTAGATACATTATACAATATTTTATATGAAAATTGACATGTAAAACACATGATATCTTGTTTAGGATAAAAAATATATGTTTATTGAGTGTCCAAAATGATAATCCGAGATGATCACATTTTCCCGAGATCTCCTCCGATATCTCCAATCCGAGACAAAACACCCCTTACCGAGATGAGTCCAAAATCCGATATTTAAAACCTTGATGACAAAATCCATCAGGATTAATGCATCCACATGTCATCAGAGTATCGAACATGACTAGGTGTCAGAACAACAAGGAATGTCAAATTTCAAAAAAATAAAAATAAAAATTTTAAAGTTGTGTATAAAGGAAAATAGAAAAAATAAGGCTGGGTGACCGTTTTGTTTAATCCTCGTTTTATTCTAAAGTTTAATAACACCATTTTTTGAAACAGGTTGGTGATTGGTTCAGTTTAATCCCTCTTTTCTTCCTTCTATAAAACACAGAAAAATATTCAATATAAATTGTAGAAAAGTACCCCATTCTTTCTTGGTTATTAAGGATATACCACAAACTTTTAATTTCAGAGAAAAATACCGTAAACTTTTAGAAATGCATAAAAACAGTGACGGATTTGGAATAGCATGATTGCCCACTATACGAAACACTTAAATCAGGATTAAACTTACCCCTCTGTCTTCCAACAAACCCTAGCCCTACATCTTATCCACCTAAACCCTTCATCTTGGCAAGCAAGTACTAAAAGAGGATTAAAAACGAGGAAACCCTCGATTAAAAGTTGAGCTCAGATATGTATGTCAGGAGAAAATATAAAACGACGTGAGAAAACAGAAGTGATGCAATGGGAAGAACTTTATGCTCAAGAGAAGCACCTTCCTCGTGCCCAAGAAAAGGGATTTTTTCTGAATATATGCTTTTTTTCGAAACTATTTGCAAAAAGATGACACTTATCAAACTAATTGCGCTCTGGGATTCAACAACTACGCTCGCCATTCCTAGCACGGAGCTTAGTTCTTTTGTGCTCGCCGTTGGGAACTGCGGACCTAGTTTTATTTTTTGGAGAAACTCGCCGTTCCGAATAGCGAGTGCAGTTCAAAATTACCAAACAAGACTCGCCGTTCCCAAGAGCAAGGTTCTTTATACTAGACTCACTATTGGGAACGGCGGGGTTCTTTGAAGTTTTACAAAGTGAAACTCTATTGGACTGGATGAATTTTCAAAAAAAAAAAACTCCATAGAATAACTCGTTGTTGGAAACGAGTATTGTTTGAAATTTTTGAACTAAACTCGCCGTTGGAAACAGCAAGTCTAGTATAAAGCACTTTGTCGTTAGGAACGGCGAAGTCTTGTTTACAACTTTTAAACTAAACTCACCTTTGGGAATGGTGAGTTTCTCAACAACAACAAAAACTACACTCACCATGTCCAAACGGCGAATACGAAATAACTAAGCTTGCCGTTGATAACGGCGAGTGTAGTTGTTGAGAGCACAATAAGTTTGGCAAGTGTCCTCTTGTTGCAAATAGTTTCGAAAAAATGCATAGTTTAAAAAAAATCCAAGAAAAGGAGCACCTCCATCCCCCTTTATGAAAACATATATAAATGCACACAAATTATTAAAAAGTCCAAAAGGATAATCTAGCCTTATTGATTGGCATATTATCCTAATTAAATGTCCCAAAATTTCTATTTAAATGTCAATTGCATAAATTTCCTAACTCTTTTCTTAGATCATACTAAAACATAATCCCAAAGAATACACCAAAGAATACAAAGGTACATTTTACTAACACAGTTCATTGATTTTCTATTCTGGCACGGACTGTAATTGCTCTACATACAAATATCTGCTTGAAAATAATTTAAATATTTTCAAAATAATACCGAGGAAAGAAGAGTCCCTGTTTATATAGATTTCCCCAAAAAAGGAAACAAATTGCCAATGTTTTAAATCTTGGATTTCGGACTCATCTCGGCAATGGGTGTTTCGTCTTGTATCGGATATATCGGAGGAGATCTCGGGAAAATGTGTTCATCTCTAATGTTCATTTAAGATACTCAATAAACATATTTTTTTACTAAACAAGATATTGTATATTTTACATGTCATTTATCATATAAAATATTGTATAATGTAACTAATGACATGAATTAATTATGGTAAATATTCGCAGAATTTAACAACAATATAAAAAGAAATGTAATATAAGTATATAACTAAATTGAGTTTGCATTGATTAGAAAAAATGTATTAGTTAATAGACTTACTTGACTTTGCATATACACAAACAATAAAGCGACAAAATTCTCACATTATCTTAGATTAAGGTCCTATATGGAAAGACTTATATGTAAAAAGTAAAACAAAAAAAATTATATATTCACAATAATATTAGTGTCAATTTCGAGAATATTTCGGCTGATATTTTGGTAATTTCGGCAGAAATCTACACATTTCGGTCCAAAACAATATGGAGTATAAAATCAGTGATTTCGTATCGGCAAGCTAGCCGAAAGAAAGTTTCGGCCGAAATTTAAAACAGTGGCTACACCATATAGGAGATTGTATATATTTTTAAAAGCAAAGGAAAATTTAAATTTATATCTTGTGTTAGTAGATTGACACCCACTGTATGTGCAACCTATAATCTAACTAAAATTCTAAACAACTTCGACTCCATACGAAATGGCGCCTCTTTATACAAAATATCATGTATCATTACATGTGCATCATATAGCAAGATAAATTGTTATTATAATTTAGAAGCACCACATAAGATACGGGCTGATTTCTCTATAAATTGTACTAGTGTATGATATGTATGTATCATAAGATAATGACCATTGCCTTTACGAAAAAAACAATCACTGTCAGACCAGAATTTAATGGTCTGGCAGAAGAATATATTGTATTCATTTCGATCTGTCTTAAATGAGTATAGATTAAGAAAATTGTCAAGCAAATAAGTTAGGCAAAGCAAACAGTCAACTCAGAAAGAAATTGTTAGATCTGATTATTGCTACTTTGAAAAAAGATGAGAAAGAATAAGAAAGTTGGGCTGAGAAGGGGGAAAGGCAATATGATTAGATGGGCTGAGGAAATTCTCACCCGGATTCCATTGCCAAAAAAGAGCAATAGAGATCCAACATATTGGGCAGAAGAATATTGGCAATATGTCTGTCTAGTAACAGTTTGACACATGGCAAAATGGTATGGCCAAATCTTCTGCAATATTGTAGGATTCCTGGAAATGGTATCTCGGTCAATATATTGCCTCTAGCAAAAAAAATACTTAAAACAATGATGAGATGGAACTACTTTTGGAGCAACCCATTCTCAATGTCCTATCCTTCGAGAAACCAATACCTAGGATTGCAGGGAATTTGACTAATAACAATTATAATTCAGATCTCAAGTCTTTGGTACTCAGTTAATCATCCTTAGGGCTCAAGTTTACAACTCATCCTTGGGAATGTAGCCATCAGCCAATCATTTTTAAAATTTTAAATATGAGCGACTAAGCATCTTTGAAGAAAACCAATCCCTAGGTGAGCACCTCATCCATAGGAATTCTCTCTCTTTCCATTAATAGACATCAGGATACTCATCCTTCATGATTCTAGCATTCACTTACAACTAATCCATTTGGAGTCTAGCCACTTATAGACATCGGTAACAAGTGTCTATCTCTAGTATACTACATTCTGTAGCACATGGAACGCACACCTGTTTTCTCTGTACCCATAGTAATTAATCACCATATAATATTGAAAAAGGTTGGTGATAGCAATAGAGATGAAGCATGCGCAATAAACATTTCGGGGTCACATGTGCCACAAGCATACAGGAATAAGCATACAGGAATAGATATTTATTTCTGTTGGAGTTACAATGCTGGAATAAGTCAATTGTTAAATCAACTTCTCAAAATTTTATGGAAAACCTCTGCTTCAATCTTTTGAAGATCATCACTTTGCTAGGCTTTCGTGCCAGGTGTTACAGTTTTAGACAAATGAAGTTGGTAGAGAACCATTGAGAGATCTTTTTCTCAAGATTAAATTCTCCATATTTTCTTAATCTTGTCAAAGCCTAAATGGTTTTATTGAGGCAAAACTATTGTCTTTCTTACAGTCGAAGGGATTTCTATGCACTCATTCTTAGGGAGACTAAGGCCGTGAAACAACTAGTCAATTGATTTTTTCCATTACTCCATAAAATTGGTATGAAACAAACTGACTCAGCAAATAAGTTAAAACAATATATTTACATGCGTTTATGCAAAGATCGAGAAGTCCATGTTAGAGATAGTTCAGTTGGAAGAAATGAAGTTTGGGCAATTTGAATTGATACTTAATTTGGACAATGTACGTACGAATCAAGGGAAGTACCTAGTCACAAATCGTTGATGCTATTGAACAACCATGAACAGAAGTTAAGACTGCACAGGTTGAACAGTACAACTCTTATTGTATTAAGATATAACAAGATAAACGAGTTTTCTCTCATTTAACAATCCTGAATCTTGTTTATTTTTTACTTCTTTGATTTAATGGCATTGTATCAGAACTGGGTTGAAGCAAAAGCTCAGAGCAGAAGACATGTATCAAGAATACAGCGGTGGACAAAAAACTTTGGCCACACAGCACAAAAGGCACACAATTCAATGTGACATACTGCGCAAAGTGCAGGTAGGGATCGCAAAATTGAAGTGATCAGGAAAGAATTCCTTCATGCTAGTTTGCTACCTTTTCAGATTAGTAGATTCAAGGCTTAGCCTCTTGATGTATCTTATTTCTTGGACCTCTGTTGATGATTTTGTCTTCTCTCATTCACCTTCTTTAATAGGAGGCCATGTTCAGATCTCATGGCGTGTTTGTAACTCGATGTTTCATTATATTTCTCATCTAATGCTAGCCTGTTGCAAGCTGCTTTTTATTTCAAAAAGAAGTGCAAGAATTTCCCTTCAAATACTTATGCAGAGGCATGGGCCAGGAGGAGAAGACCAGTGTTCCCAGTATGACAATTCCCAGTTAGGTGTGGTTAGGAATGCTCCCAAAATTGTAAGAGAAGATGCAACAGAGCTTTCAGCTCCGAAGGATATTAAGAAAAAATTAAGTTTAGGGAGAATGTTGGAAACAGATATCAAAATTCGGATGTTATTTCCAACTATTAGCAAAATGTTGTGTTTAACTGAAGATGCATGTCCATAAGTTAAAAGATGTATCTAATGTGAAAATTTGTGTTTACTCGTACTGATTAGGGAGAATGTTGGAAACAGATATCAAAATCCGGATGTTATTTCCAACTATTAGCAAAATGTTGTGTTTAACTGAAGATGCATGTCCATAAGTTAAAAGATGTATCTAATGTGAAAATTTGTGTTTACTCGAAGTGATGGCTTATTGACGAGAGTGATGAAGTCATTGCTAGTGCAAACTGACCTCAGAGTGAGACTCTGAATGCACACTCTAACATATTTTTATTGGTAAATGACCGAGAGTTTGTGTATCTTCAATAAAATAATAATGTTGCATCATTTATGTCTCATCTCCTTCGTTCTGTCTACAGTCCTAATTATCATATTCCTACAAATCATCATTGCCAATCCTGTCATGCTGTTTCTATTCAACATAAAGACCAAAGCATGGTTTGGGGTATCAGCTGATGCCAATAAACTATATGAATTTGTTACAAGGAAAACGTATTGGTCCGAACAACACTTGTATATTTGATTATGTGGGTTTTGGTTTTGTTATGAGTTACCAACGGAAGAAAGGATGATTCCCTAAAGAATAAGTCATAAAAATTAAACCACATTTTCATAGAAAAATCATGTTAAGAACATTGATTTGAATCTTTTGAATTAAATCCACTATGTGAAGAATCAAAGAGTATGTTCCATCAACTATTCCATATATAAAAAATTCAGTAATGCCTGATACAACTATCATGAATTCTTAAAAATATCGAAAATCATACTAAATTTTAGAAGAATGATAGAATGGTTTGAAATAATCGATTGTATAATTTGACATGACAAAATAATGTCTGTTTTCATAGAAAAATCATGTTAAGAACATTGATTTGAATCTTTTGAATTAAATCCACTATGTGAAGAAGAATAAAAAAGAGTACGTTCCATCAACTATTCCATATATAAAAAATTCAGTAATGCATGATACAACTATCATGAATTCTTAAAAATATCGAAAATCATACTAAATATTAGAAGAATGATAGAATGGTTTGAAATAATCGATTGTATAATTCAACATGACAAAATAATGTCTGAAGTTGATACCAATACCAAGATTATGGACCTTGATAAAGACCTAAGCATACAATAAACACCAGAAAATAAGGGATTATACTACCAACACTATAAACGTTGATAAGAATGCATAGGTGAAGTGAGGGCTTCATTCCTAAAAGCTCCAATAACCAATTGTCAATACATCACTTCACAACGATAAATACCTAGGTCAACTAAACTTCTTAAACAAGTTGTAAGGTTTCAATCCTTTCTAAGGTGCTGCTTAATTACAAACCAGAGAAGGAAACACATCAATGAGTTTCGAAGAATTATTAAGTCACGAAACTTGTGAATTCAACACTTCGTATTACCACAATACTGAGAGAAACTTTCGTCACAAATATTGAGAAGCATTGACGTAGCTCCTCAGTATAGTCAAGAAAGAGTAGCACTTGAGTTATTTGCACATAATATAAAGGAAACTTTCACATCCTAATAATTGGATGGAAATGCCTATATAACATTATTTTAGTGGCAAACAATGATGAATTTAACAGAAAGGTCATATGCTTCTTTACATAGGCCAGATAATAAAATCTAAACAAATATATAAGAAATATCATTCATATCAATCATTCAATCCAGAAATTTCTTCCTACGTATGCAAGTTATGACCCAACCAGAAATTTCAAAATAAACACAATTCTATTAGAAACATGTAGATGTGGCTTAATACCTGAAGTGCATTTATTCATGTTATCAGTGACCCGCATCTGATTCATTTGCTGATGAACTATCGCTGTCAGAACCTAGATAATTTATCATCAGGTAAGTCGCCAAATCACATGAATTAATATTTAACATATGCATAAATGACAGCATCAATCTTACCGCTAGATGACGAACTAGAGTCGCTGCCCGAGCTACTTGAACTACTTGATCCACTTGCACTTTCCATTCTATTGTCTCCTTGTATTGGTAATGAAGAACCCACATCTTTTTCTGCCATAACTATGCATAATTCAACCAAATTCACAATATGGCCCTCAAACTACTTACTTGAGAAAACAATAACTCAATTAAATAGACTATAAGTTATTACCTGTATGATTCTCTCTGATGGGCTCTCCCACGACTTCCACCTCCATAACCTGCAGAAAAAGGTCAAAGGAGAATGTATTTACAAAAAATGATCTAATAACCAAACAAAGGGTACGAAAGACTCATACCCTTTCTTGCGCTCTTTTCCTCTCGGCATCCGCTTTCGCTAACATTGCAAGCTCTGCCTTCCTCTTATGCTTACTCAAACTCTTCTTATAATTGGTAACGAACCTATCAAGCTCCCAAAGAGTCTCGGTATCCACGCAATCAATATCCACCTCAATCTCATCCTCCTGCTGGCACAACCCCGAGTTCCTCCTCCTAATAATCTGCACCACCCCATCCAACTTCTCTGGCGGTAAACTCTGCAATTGAGAACCCAACTTCTGCTTCTCCTCAAAAGTCATCTCCCTCTTATACAAATCCTTCGCCTTGGGCTTTGGTTGCTTCAAAACCGAGCTCCTCACAACATGGCCCGACGATGTTGGCATCCTCCTCTCCACTACCCCCATCTGATAAACCATTGAATCCGACCTATCCAACATCCTCCCATCACCCATCCCATTATTCTTCCTAGAAACAGGCGTAGGCGTGCACGGAACATAACTATACTCCGCCTCAATCGAAACCCACCTCTCCTCAAACAACTGCGACAGCTGCTCCGCCATGATATGCACATCCTGCCCCTTCGGATTGTAAATCATCGCATTCCTAAAAGTAAGTCTAACATCCTCTGCAAACTCCCCAGGCGACTTGTACCAATTCTTGTTCAACCGTGTCTTCACCGTGCCAAGATCCATTGGATGCGTAATAATACTATAATAGTCGTGCAACCCCAACCCTTTAACATCCACCGGCGCATTGAACACCCATCCAAACTTATGCTTCATCAATCTCGACAGTAAATTCGCACAGCCTTTGAAAGCCTGTGAATATTTCGGCCTCTTCAACTTCTTGAAGCTGTTGCTTGACTCAAGAGGAGGAAATCTGTTGCCTCTTCCGAGCAGTAAAAAGTCGGGGTTTTTATAGTATTGGTTGGCTTTCGGAGTACGCTTCTCTCTCTCCATACTCATACTGAAAAGGTTCTCCCTCTGGAAACTGAAACCACCGTGTAGTCTCCCCCTGTCCAAACTGAAACCCCCGTTCGTTCGGTTCTCCCTCTCGAAAGCAAAACCTCTGTCTGCTCGGTTCTCCCTGTCCAAACTGAAACCCCCGTTCAATCGGTTCTCCCTCTCGAAACCGAAACCCCCGCTTGTTGTCACCGCTGGAACGAAGTTCGTCTCCACGGTGAGGTGGCGGAAGCCGTTGAACTCGGAGTGCTGCGACTGCGTGTGCGCCGTCACCTCCACAACTGGGGCTGTTGTGGCGATGACGTCAGCAGTGACGTCCTCACCAGCGACTGCATCATCAGCGGCAACGTCATCATCATCTGCAATTGCTTCATCGGCGGCAACGTTATCATCGGCAATTGCCTCATCGGCGCCACCGTATTGGGCTTCGATTTGCTGAGCGTAGGCGCGGATTTGACCGAGCTCGTCGGTCAGCTGACTACGGAGTTGTCGGATCTGGCTTTTAGTTGCAGATCTGAGGTTGATCCGCAATAACTTCGCACCGCCGCCGCTCTCGTCGACGACGCTGACGGCAGGAGGAGGAGGAGGAGGAGGAGGCGGCGGCGGAGGGGAAGGAGGAGGGGGGTCGGAGGGGACGATGACGTCAGCGCAAGCCGGTTCCGGTACAGGTGAGGAGGAGGGTTTGGGGGTTTTGAGGCGTCGGATCTTGCGAGTGTAGACTTTGGTGTTGTTGGGGTCCCAGCGCTTAAATACTTTGGCGGCGGGGATGGCGTCAGATGTAGCGGCGGCGGTGGCGGTGACGGCGGCGGCAGTAGTGGGGATGACGCCAGCGGAGGATGTAGTGGTGGGGTCGCCGGAAGCCGGCGGCGCCATACATGAAAGGGGGGGAACCCTAACCCTACCTAACCCTAGATCGGGTTTGTTGATTTTTTTTTGGTGGGGGTGTTTTGGTAAATTGTTGTCTAATTTTGAAGAGGGGGGAGGTGGATTCGGATCTGGCTGGCGGATTTAAGGGTAAACGGACTGAGCCCGTGGATCCGCGAGAGTGGGTCCACGTGTCGTGTCAAGCGTGCAAAAAGGAGGGGAATAATATCGGATTCGGATTTTGGGCGAATTTTTATTGGATTTTGGATTTAAGGAGGGGGAGGGAGAGGGGAAGGACGGAGTTAGGGTTTTACAGGGAGAGAGAGGGGAAGTCGGTTTTGGTTATTGACCTGTTGGGGGAGCACGCACGTGCGCTGCACGGGGGATGGGGTTCACTGACCGGAAGTTGGATAACAACAAATAGAGTATTTGAAGGCGGGGAACTTGGATTAAGACTAACCTTTGACTATGGACTTATGTTAGCGAGTTGGTGTTTTTGTTGTCTGCTCAAATTAGGGGTGGCATTGGGCCCACCCAGGCCGGGCCGGCCCGAAGCCCGACGGGTTTGATCCGGTTATGAGCTAAGGCGGTCGGGCCTGCGTTGAAGGCGGGCCGAGCCAGACCGGACTTTTGCTTGAATATTGAGGCCCGGTCTCGGCTCTTGGTCCCTAGCTTGGTGTCGGGCCAGGCCGGTTCGGGGTTATTTTCATTTTGTTTAATGTTTTAAAACTTTTTAAATTTTGTTCACAATTGTTAAAATATATAGATAACAGAGATATTCAAACATTATTTTTAGGAATTACAAAGTGTAATATGTAGTTAAATAATTGAGTAAAATTTCATTTCATTCAAATAACTTCAAATTACAATACGAGGGAAACATTTGTATTTAGAAATCAAGATGATCTCTATTTAGATTGAAGAGAAAGCAGTGGACTATTGTCGTACACTTCTACTTAACCTAAATATAGAATCTCACCACCCTAAAACTTTCCAATTATTTACAATACATTATACAAATTACATTCAACTAGTGCTTCACTCGTCGCTACTTATTGATCCGTTTTGTGATTCTTGTAAATCTTGAGTCATCTCTTCCGCTTTCATCCAATCTTCGGCGCATACCAACATCTCTGAATTCTTTGATGTCAAGACATTCCTATTCAGGCTCATAATCCTGCCACCAAGAGAAAAAGCACTTTTCGATGTAACGGTTGACACCGGTACAGTTAGCAAATCTTTAGCCATGCAAAAAAGAATATAAAAATATTTTCATTAGTTTTCCAAAAAGAAAACACATCTACTACATCTTCATTGGGAGGTTGTGCATTATACCAATTCAACTCATTTGGTAAATTGGTTCTTGGTTTTTTTGATTTTTAGAGATTTAAAACACTACTAGTGGCAAGACTCTTTTCCTTTGATAACATAGAAGAAGAAGAACCAACATTTTGTGTTTGTATAGTGTTAGATGAATAAATTCTATCGTAACTATCATATAAACTATTCAAAATATTTTCGAATTTTGTAGTGAAAACAACATGATTAAATTCATCTATTTCTTCGTGTGGAGCATAAGTATAAAAAATCTCAATTAAACTTTTTGTGCCATCTAACTTAATCATGTGATTCATTACACTAGCAACACAATATAACATAGGGAGCGGATAAAAATATTTTAAAATTTTAATATAAGCGGCATAAACCATTTCTCCAATGAAAGGGTCATTTACCAAATCTTTAATTGTTGTCATCATAGTGACAATTGCAAGTAAAACACCACTAGATATAGATGTATATGTTTTTGAAAATTGTAAAGTTGCATCATTAAAAGGTTCTAAAAATTTGTACAAACTATCGGCAAAAAATCAAAAATCATCATCTAACATACAATCTTGCATACCCATTGCAATACAAAATTCTCTAAGATTAAAACGATAGTGAAGAACAACAGTTAATAAATCAAAAGTAGAATTCCAACGAAGTCTAACATCTTTAGGAAAATGTTTAAATACAATTCCCCTGAGTTGACAACAATCATGAAAAGCTTGATATATTGGACCACTCAACGTAATAAAATGAAGACAATTTCTCATTGCCTCAATTTTATCGTATCCATATTTAAATGCATCTTGTACCCAAAGATTTAAAATATGACAAGCACATCTAATATGAAAAATTCCGGTTTTAAAGGATAAAGTGTAATTAGCAAACTAGCAATTGGCTTAGTATTATTAGAAGTGTTATCAAAACCAATAGCAAAAACTTTAGCATAAATAATAAAATTGTTACATGCTTCCATGATGTGTGTGGCAATTATTTCACCCCTATGTGGGTATCTAACAAATCCGAATGAAATTATCCTCTTTTGAAGTAACCAATCGGAATCTATTCAATGACATGTTACACACATCATTAGTACGCCGTTCACTCCTACCCACCTATCCGATGTCAAAGAAACTCTAGTGTTTAGTGACGTAAGTGTTGCTACTAAAAAATTCTTAGCCACATTGTAAACTAATTTACAATCACCCTTTACTACATTCCTAGAAATTTTTTTATAATGGGGGTTTAATGCGGTTTGTGCAAAGGTCTCTACATTCCTACTTTTACCAAAAGAATAAGGTAATTCGTCTCTAATTACTAACTTAGTCATTTCTCTACGAACGATATCGTGATCGTAGCTACGACTATCTATTTGGTCGGTCTTAGGGTATATTTTTTGTTGTGTGAGGTTGTCTTTAAAAAATTCGGGTTGACATTTACTTAAGTGTCGTTTAAGTGTACCCATTCCCGATCCTAGTTTAAACTTATAAGGTGTTTGACACTTATTACAAATTTTTAATCTTACATTCTTATCATTTTGTGAAGGGACATAGTCAAAATATTTGTGTACTTCGGATGTGTTCCGTCTTGTTTTACGGCTTGAGATGGGTCCTGTTCTGATGGTTGTGGTTCTATATCTTTTACTTCTACTTGATCCGTGTGTGTTTCATGAATATCATGAATACTATCATAATTGTAAAGTATCTCTTCACTATCCACATATGGAAGAGGAATGGAAGGAATGCGACGACTACTAGTGGACTCTTGGCTACTATGTCTACCTCATGATCTGTTAGATTCCATCTAAACCAGTGTATGTTATAAAAAAATTAGTGTATGTTCTAAAAATTAATTCTAATGTATGTTTTAAAAATTAATTGTAGTGTATGTTTTAAAATTTTAATTCTACAAAACAAGTAAAGATAGATAAACTAGTGTATATTATATAAAATTATTCTACAAAGCAAATAAAACAACAACTATAAAATGATTATTCTAGTATATGTTTACCAATTTACCGAAGAAAATCTAAAAAGAAGAACAAGAACAAGAAAACCCAATTTAATTATGAGAAATAAATAGTAACAAATAACAATAATAATTCTAAAAATTATATAAATACGAAAATACCGTATGAATGTAGAATGTAGATTGAAGAATGAAGATAGAGAGAGTTGAGAGCTTGTAGTGTTGTTGTTGATTGTTGTTGGATGTTGTTGATGTTGAATCTTGGAAGAGGGTAGTTGAATATTGCTGATGTTGAATCTTGAAGGAAAGTAGTTGAATGTTGTTGATGTGCTTGATGTTGAATCTTGAAAGATAGTAGTTCAATGTTGTTGATTGTTGTTGATTTGTTGAGAAAGTTGAGAGATAGTAGAGCGAGTTGAGTGAATTTGTGAAGAGAATTGAATGAAATGAGATTGTATATATAGAATATGTATTTCTTCAATTTCCCAAAATACACACAAAAACTAGCTAGTATAAATCCGTTGGAGGGTAATTTGGTAATTTTACATACCCTTTTTAATAAAGAAATTTCTAAGGAAAAAAAGGCAGCAGACAACGGTCGGCCCGTAGGCCAGCCCGGACCAGCTGGGGCTGGTTCAATCCGGTCCCGGGCTAGTGCGGGTCGAGGCGCTACTGGTAATTTTTTGCATTTTCTTGAACCGGAACGGCCCCCACGTTTGGGGCGGTCTGACCCCGGTTCAGCCCGGGTTTGGGCCGGCCGGGCAGGGCCGGTCCCGGGCCATCCCGGACCGAATGCCACCTTTAGCTCAAATTTTAGCATGATGAATGTCAGTACCGTCACATTTATCGGATACCCGGATTCGACCCGAAACCGGTATGGGACGTGTCCGGATCCTAAAATAAGACCCGATCACTTTTAAGTTCAGATCCGAGTCCCCCCAAAATAGAACCGACCCGGATCCATTAAAAAATACTTCAAAAATATGGAATTTAAATAATAGAGTTATATGGATATACATGTAAATAGTAATTGTTGAAGATAGTTGTGTAAATATAATAGTTATTTATGTACTTAAGTGTAAAAGTTATTGGAACCGTAAGATATCAGGTGCAAAAATACTTAAGTGTAAATATTTATTCTCCGCTATAGGATCCGGTAGATTATTTTCACTATGACCCGAATCCGAATCCGTTTCTTACAAGTCCGGATCCGGGTCCAATTTTTAAACCCGTAAAATATAATTTCCGGATAGTTAAGAACCTGACCCGATTGAACCCGATAGCAGCTCTAATGCATATATATTTTTTCTTCTTGATAAGCCTTTTTTTTACCCCCTCGTTACGATGAGAAGAATGTGTGATACAGGTTTATATCAGCACACAGAGACTAATCAAACAATAATAGTGTAAATAAAGTAGTGAGATGAGAAGTATCCTAGTAACAGATGACGTACTATTTGTAATTATAGGTGACTGACATATATGATCACTTACTGGTATTTAAGGTTTTTTTTCTCTGTGTGGTGGGGGGGGGGGGGGGGGGGGGGGGGGGGGGGGGATCAGGTATCTCCAATCGTTTTTGTTATTCCAATCGTTTTTTGTTATTTTGGCAAATTGATAAAATAGCAATTGGCAAAATGAGAGAACTTTGCTACAAGCGTCATTTGCTATAATTTGGCAAAAACGCACAAAAAATTAATTAATCGAAAGGAACATGTTATTCTATCTGAATTTTTTTTATTTATTATGTTTAAGCCAACATTTAATTAGGGATTAAATGATAATTAGTTATTAAAAAAATTATTAAATTAATTATCATTCAATTAATGAAGGTCTTAAACCATGATTAAGTACGATTATTTGGGGATTAGTGGGCTTCGGTGGGACGGGACATGTTGTCCCGTCCAAGAAATTTTTGGTCTCGGACGGGACAACATGTCCCGTCCGATGCCTGTTTATTTATTTATTTATTTATTTTTGGACGGAACATGTTGTTTCGTCCGATTGTTAAAATAGTAAAAAATATATTAAAAAAACTATTGGATGAAACATGTTGTCCCGTCCGATCCCCTTAAAAAATAACAAAAATTATGAGACGAAACATGATGTATCGTATACTATATTTAGCAATTGCCAGATTCGTTTCTTAAATTTGAGACGCTACTGTTTCTCATTTGCTAAAATTTGGCAAAATAGCAAACGATTGCAGATCCACTTTGCTGTTTTTGTTGTCATTTTGCCAAAATAGCAAACGATTGGAGATGTTATAAGGTTACACTTGAATGTCTATTCAGATGCATTCTATAAAAGCAATACATATTAATAATAGTTATACTAGTGCTACCATGTGCAAATTGCACAATCTAAAATAGTTTTGAGAGATTCATAAAATTATATAGGACTCCAAAAAATATGAGAGAATTGGGAGAAACATCTGAATATTATCCCTATCGTAATTACGGAAATCTTCATTTTCATCATCACATAAATATATGGTTTAGAGAATCACTGTCAAAGCATAATGTTATCTAATTGAATATTACGGAAGTTGTTATGAGAAGGAGCGGTGTGGGGGTGGGGCATCAGGGAATCAAGCACGGGGGGGGGGGGGGGGGGGGGGGGGGTCTCTTGTGGTAGAGCGGTAGGATTAGGGAATGGGGTGGGTTTGGGAAAAGTCGTGATGTAGCGCCCCGGATTCCGAATACCAGGAACTCGAGAAACAAACCAGGATCTTCCTTCAAATGAGTACATAACACAGAATTACCACAGGAAATTAAAAACTTTTATGCACTAATTTACAATAATTTACAACATGATTTCAATAATGAATTGCATCAATATTTACATCAATAATCTACGTAGCCGGATGCTCAACAATCTCTTATTGATCATTCCACGCAGCTCTAAGTCTCCTGCTCCACGAATGATGTTCCCACGATCAGGCAATCTTGCACACTAGCCAACTGTGGGCACATCAGTTAAATGTAACTGACGCAATGCAGATGAAACCCGCGATCTTCAATCTTAGCCACAGTATTTTATGCAACAAGAAAATGTGAAGTCAAACCACAAGTGTCAGTGCATGACATGCCTTATAGTCTAATGCACAACTCCAAAGGCACACAATAAACTTACTTTAATGCAATTCCTTTTGAAACGTATGCATCATCACACTTTTGTACTCTTTCATGCTCCTCACATGAATCTAGTGATTGGTAGGGTTGTAGTGTGTGCAGTCTATTCCACCTCTAGGGGTCTTTCTCCACCCCGCTAGGAACAGTGGTCTTTCTCCACTCCCGCTAGGCCAGTTATCATTCGGCTCTGCCGAAATTAGTGGTATTTCTCCACTCCTAACCCTACCAAGTTATCATGAGCATATGACGAATCAGCATGGCTCGTACCAGCTTCGCCAAGTTTCGACCGTTGAGAACATAGACGGAAGCTTAAGGGTCCATCCCTTAAGTTCCGACAGGACCTGCGACCTATGTTTGCGTCCCGCTCTCATCAGTAATTTCCAAAATTTACAGTTGAGACGTTGACGTATGTCTCCCGGATAAGATCACGCCGCACATGTCCTAGAAGATACCACGTCGCACGTGTCTCAAACAAGACCACGCCGCCCGTGTCCCTTTTGACATGATGAGTACACACCAACTAGTGTTTGTCCTTACAATCACGAGTCACACTGCTTATAACTAACGCCCCTACTAATTCATACTTGGGTATCCCCAAACGACTTAGGTCGAATTCTCATTAACTTTTAATTCCTTCATTAATCACCATTTAGTTTCTAGGTGTATTTATTAGTTATATTTAGTCTCATTGTTCACGATTGCATTAGGTCATCATTATTTCCTTATTCTCAATTATTGGCCCATTTTGGCCCATATCCGGCCCATATCTGACCCATACCTGGCCCATGAAATGCATCCATACTTACTTCCATACACTAACTTCACAAGTTATTAATACTATGATTTACTATTCTTCTATTACTACGCGGTACATTCACTCACTAACTAAACATCATCCATGCTTAATTGGAACAACTAAACCCACATCCATACTTACTTCCATACACTAACTTCACAAGTTATTAATACTATGATTTACTATTCTTCTATTACTACACAGTACATTCACTCACTAACTAAACATCGCCCTTGCTTAGTTGGAACAACTAAACCCACATTCAAGTTACTAACAATTATTATGAAGGTATTAACAATTTTTAGTCAACCATAACTTAACAATTATACTTAAAGTTACTTACCAACTTTTTCAATTGCTTACTAATATATCACCTCCAATCATGAACCATTTTACTAACATGATTCCTCAGCCTAACAATTTACTACTAGTTCACCATAAAACCTCACTTTCACCTTATAGCTTATTAATTCATAAATTAAACTTGTTAACTCAATTGATAGTTTACTAACATAGACTATTATCATTTAATCCATTGAATTAAAGTCTACTACTTACACCTTAAACTCACTAACATAATTCTAGGTTCTTATCAACATGGACCCACAACTATTATTCATGTTAGTAGCTTACATAAACTCCTTAATATGAACTAAATTCAAATCCATTGCATACTAAGCTTACTAACATAAGCTTACTAACATACTTCACTTCATCACATTAAGCCTACTAACATGCTTTACTTCATCACATTAAGCTTACTATCATGCTTTTAAGCCTTCCATGAATATTATGAACAATTCATCTACAAATTTACTACACCAAGCTATTGTTAGAAAATGAGTGTTTTAGACACCATTTTCGAACCGATTTTTGAGCAATTTTTTGAGTAAGATCCTCAATGAATTATTGAGAGATCTTGATTGATTTGTATTCTCCTTCGTGAGTAGATCAAAACCATATATTGGTTTTCTAAAATCGGTTAAGGGGTGAATGAGAAATTCTCTCAAAGTGAGACGTTTTCATTCTTGAAACTGGGTTAAGGGAACATAGTCCCACATCGGAAATAACAAAGGAAATAGAAGAGGATATATAGTAATCTCCTTCTAAGCATTGTAAGATGGCTAGAAGAGAGGCTCTCTCTCGTGCGCGCAGGGGGGGTGCAAATTACGGACCGGATTACATGCGACTTGTGTGCACCCGCACGACCTGCGGACACGAATGCCGGACCGATTTGATCCCACCCCGTGCAGAGCTACTTTTTGCTACAATTTTCCTTTTGTAACGGCTGAAATGAATGCAGAAACGGTTCTGTCTGCCATTTCAGTGCTGTATTTAATATTTTGTCTGCCATTACACTGAAGGCATTCAATTCACTGTCTGCCGTTACACTGAAGGCAGTAAATGATGTCTGCCGTTACAGTGTCGGCATTCAATTCGCTGTCTGCCGTTACAGTGTCGACATTAACGGCTTTGTCTGCCGTTATTGATTTAACCCAGGCTCTATAAATAGAGGCCTCCCCTTTACTTTCTTCCCTGCACAAACCAGATCTTCTTCTCTCCTTCTCTGGGTCTTCTACTGTACTGTTCGTCGGTTCTATTTTGTTGGTAAGTCGGTGATAGCTTCGAGCGCTTCTACTCAGTTCGGGAGTGGTACGTGGTGCCTGCGGGATCGCTCCAAGTCGTTGCATCCTGGAAGACAGGCGCCTCCGTTCATTCCAACAACCGGAAAGAGGCGAAATCTGTTTTAAGGACACTGTGTGATACACAGGCCTCAGCTTCTCAAGTTGTACTTTTCATTTGTTCTTGTAAGTTGTTTTATTAATTTTTCCCTTTTCCTTTCTTTCGGTTTTCCTCTCTCCTGTTTTCTTCTATGTTTTTTGTGCCTCTCTATCTTTTCTTTGAAAAAGGAATTTTGTAAACAATATTTGTAACAAACTTAAAACAGATTTTGAATTTCTTTGATTTCCGATTTTGAGGCACGGTTTTTCTTTTTATTTCTTTTATCTGAAAAAACTTACACTCATGTTGTGTAAATTTCAGAATCACAATGATTACTGCATTGGACAATGTTGTTGTGTCTGAAACGGTCTATGTGCCGGTTGTTGATACAACGCAAGAACCGAATGCTGCTGCGGCACGAGTGCCAATGCCCACCGTTGTACCTGTCTCAGTCTCCCATGGAGAGAAACCTGAGAAGTTCAACGGGCAGAACTTTAAGAGGTGGCAACAGAAGATGATGTTCTATCTGACCACACTGAATCCTGCAAGGTTCTTGAACGAAGATGCTCCAGATCTTAAGAAAGATGAGCAGGATAACCAAGTCATTGCCGCTGTGGATGCTTGGAAAAATGCTGATTACTTGTGTAGAAATTACATAATGAACGGATTAGCCGACTCTTTGTATAATATATACATTGACAAAAGAACAGCTAAAGAACTTTGGGAATCACTAGAACATAAATATAAAACTGAGGATGCCGGCGCCAAGAAATTCATTGTGGGCCGCTTCCTAGACTATAAAATGGTAGATTCTAAAACAGTAATCACTCTAGTTCAAGAACTACAACTAATCTTGCATGAGATTCATGCTGAAGGTATGAACTTAAGTGAAAGTTTCCAAGTGGCTTGTATAATTGAAAAATTACCACAAGGTTGGAAAGACTTTAAGAATTACCTAAAGCATAAGCGAAAAAAAATGGGCATTGAAGATCTCATTGTCAGGCTTCGTATTGAAGAAGATAATAGGGGATCTGAAAAAGTTGGACTCATCAGCCATGCAGCTAAGGCAAATGTAATGGAACATAAACAACGTTCCAACAAGCACAACAACAAGGGTCTGAAGTTGGGGCCTAAGGGAGGAATCTCCAAGAAGCCGAAGTTTCAAGGCAAGTGCTTCAATTGTGACAAAATGGTTCACAAGTCCACTGAATGCAGACTTCCCAAGAGGAACAGGAACAGAGAAGCAAACTTGGTTCAAGGAATTGTTCAAGATGTTTCCGATATCAACCTCTCAGCTGTGATATCAGAGGTGAATATGTTAGGTTCAAACCCGAAGGAATGGTGGATTGACACTGGAGCTACTCGACATGTGTGCTCCAATAGAAGTATGTTCTCCACTTTCGAACCATTAGAGAATGGGGAGAAAATGTTTATGGGGAACTCGGCTACTTCATAAATAAAGGGCCAAGGCAAGGTGATCTTGAAGATGACTTCTGGAAAGGAACTGACTCTGAACAATGTTGCATATGTTCCTGAAATCCGTAAGAACCTGGTATCTGGTTCGTTGCTTAATAACCACGATTTTCGGTTAGTGTTCGAGTCGAACAAAATTTTTTTGTCAAAAAGTGGAATGTATGTTGGTAGAGGATATATGAGTGGTGGAATGTTCAAACTCAATGTAATGACCATGGTCAAGAATATGAATAAAGCTAGCTCTTCTACTTATTTGCTTGAGTCTTCCAATTTATGGCATGGTAGACTAGGACATGTTAATTATGATACTTTGCGAAGACTAATTAACTTGAATCACATACCAACGTTCCAAATTGATTCCAAACACAAATGTGAAACTTGTGTTGTGGCAAAACTAACAAGATCATCATTTAAAAGTGTTGAAAGAAACACCGAACCACTTGATCTAATTCACACTGATATTTGTGATTTGAAAATGATACAAACAAGAGGTGATAATAAATATTTTATTACCTTCATAGATGATAGCACAAAATATTGCTATGTATACTTGCTTAAAAGCAAAAATGAAGCTATAGAGAAATTTGTTCTCTATAAAAATGAGGTTGAAAATCAACTCAATAAGAAAATTAAGGCGCTAAGAAGCGATCGAGGTGGAGAGTATGAATCGTCATTTGCTGACACATGTGCTAAGCATGGGATTATACATGAAACCACAGCGCCTTATTCTCCTCAGTCCAACGGTGTTGCTGAGAGAAAGAATCGTACATTGAAAGAAATGATGAATGCGATGTTAATAAGTTCTGGTTTACTACCAAACTTGTGGGGAGAAGCTATTCTTTCAGCTAACTACCTTTTGAATAAGGTGCCCAAAAGGAAAGAAGAAAAAATTCCATATGAATTATGAAAAGGAAGAAAGTCATCCTACAATTACTTGCGAATGTGGGGATGTCTTGCCAAGGTGGTAGTACCTCCACCTAAGAAAATGAAAATAGGACCAAAAACAGTTGATTGTATTTTCATTGGTTATGCACTTAACAGTAGTGCCTATCGGTTCTTGGTGTACAAATCCGATATCACTGAGATATCAAAGAACACGATAATGAAATCTAGAAATGCATCGTTCTTTGAAGATATATTTCCATGTAAGTCAACGGAGGAACCAAGTTCCTCCAAACGAACACATGAGACTATCAGTGAAGATAGTGAAGACCAAAATGAAGAAGTTGAGAAGGAATCTCGACGCAGTAAAAGAACAAGAACGGAAAAATATTTTGGTCGGGATTTCTTGACTTTTATGCTTGAAGGAGAACCCCAAACCTTCAAGGAAGCAGTGAACTCTAGTGATGGTCCTCAATGGAAAGAAGCCATCAAGAGTGAAATTGATTCTATCTTGCAAAACCATACTTGGGAACTAGTGGATCTTCCACCGGGTAGTAAACCTTTAGGTTCCAAGTGGATCTTCAAGAGAAAAATAAAACCTGATGGATCAATTGATAAATACAAGGCAAGACTTGTAATTAAAGGTTATAAACAAAGGAAGGTCTTGATTACTTTGATACATATTCTCCTGTGACGAGAATAAATTCCCTTAGGATGGTACTTGCCGTAGCAGCTCTACGCAATCTTGAAGTACATCAAATGGATGTAAAAACAACTTTTCTTAATGGAGATTTAGATGAAGAAATCTACATGGAACAACCTGAGGGTTTTTCAGCTCCAGGACATGAAAAGAAAGTGTGTAAACTGGTGAAGTCATTATATGGCTTGAAACAAGCTCCAAAACAGTGGCATGAAAAATTTGACAATGTCATGATGACAAATGGTTTCAAGATCAATGAATGTGATAAATGTGTATATGTCAAAGACACAGAAGATGGATATGTCATTATATGTTTGTATGTGGATGACATGCTTATTATTGGAAGCAATGATCAGATAATTAAATCTGTTAAAAACATGTTAAACTCGAGGTTTGACATGAAAGACATGGGACTAGCTGATGTTATATTGGGAATTAAAATCACAAGAACATCAGACGAGCTTATTTTAAGCCAGTCACATTATGTTGACAATATTCTTGGAAAATTTGATAAAGATAATTCTGGAATTGCCAGAACTCCAATAGATCTAACTTTACATTTATCCAAGAATAAAGGGGAGAGTATTTCTCAAGTAGAATACTCTAGAATCATAGGCAGTCTAATGTACTTAATGAGTTGTACAAGACCAGACATAGCCTATGCAGTAAGTAAACTAAGTAGATACACGAGTAATCCTGGAAGCGAGCATTGGCAAGCAATTATAGAGTACTGAAGTACTTGCGTTTTACTCGTAACTACGGGCTGCACTATACGAGATACCCTACTGTACTTGAAGGATACAGTGATGCGAACTGGATATCGAGTGATAATTCAAAATCCACTAGTGGCTATGTGTTTACACTAGGTGGTGCAGCAGTTTCTTGGAGATCCTCGAAACAAACAGTGATCGCTAAATCCACGATGGAATCAGAATTTATCGCATTAGACAAATGTGGGGAAGAGGCTGAATGGTTACGCCACTTCCTTGAGGATATTCCAAGGTGGACAAAGCCTGTGCCTCCAATCTGCATACATTCAGATAGTCAATTTGCAATTTGTAGAGCACAGAGCAATATGTATAATGGTAAATCTAGACATATTCGTCGAAGACATAATACCATTAGATAACTACTCTCTACTGGGGTTATCTCTATGGACTATGTAAAATCAAAAGATAACATTGTAGATCCTCTAACCAAAGGGTTAAATAGAGAGTTAGTTGATAAATCATCGAGGGGAATGGGACTAAAGCCCATGAAAGAATAAGTCGATACAATTGAAACCCAACCTAGCTGACTGGAGATCCCAAGATCTAGGTTCAAAGGGACAACTAAATTGTAAAGACCAAGTTAGATCACTGTGAGGATTTTTCATGTCCATTCCCATGATGAAACAGTGATGCCCGCAAGGTAACAGGTTAAGCTAGGCTTTTAATGATTCTTATGCGTCGGATATCCGAGCAGAGTAATGCGGGTTACTCTTAAGTAAGAAATCACCTATGTAAGATGGAAGAAGGGCCGCTTCCAAGGGAATAATATAGGGCAATATTCCTGTTAAAATCTTGCAGAACCAGGCGTATGTTCATGGCCAAAACGAACATAACAGTGAGAACTGAAAAAGCGTTAGAAAGATTTCTGTGTGAGATGTCATCGTTTACACAAATGGCAAAACAGTTCAAAGACATCGCGTCTACTGTTTAGTCAGTAAAGTAAACATATTTTTATAAGGGAAGGTTCAAAGGGTAACACCTACCAATCCTATGCAGAAATCAATCGTTGAATTCTATCACCAAGTCTGTCGGGTCAGTCTGTCGTGTCAGTCTGTCGTGTCAGTCTGTCCTGTCTGTGGTCGTCAATTTTCATTCATGTGGGGATTGTTAGAAAATGAGTGTTTTAGAAACCATTTTCAAACCGATTTTTGAGCAATTTTTTGAGTAAGATCCTCAATGAATTATTGAGAGATCTTGATTGATTTGTGTTCTCCTTCGTGAGTAGATCAAAATCATATATTGGTTTGCTAAAATCGGTTAAGGGGTGAATGAGAAATTGTCTCTCAAAGTGAGACGTTTTCATTCTTGAAAATGGGTTAAGGGAACATAGTCCCACATCGGAAATAATAAAGGAAATAGAAGAGGATATATAGTAATCTCCTTCTAAGCATTGTAAGATGGCTAGAAGAGATGTTCTCTCTCGCGCGCGCAGGGAGGGTGCAAATCACGGACCGGATTACATGCGACTTGTGTGCGCCCGCACGACCTGCGGACACGAATGCCGGACCGATTTGATCCCACCCCGTGCAGAGCCACTTTTTGCTACAGTTTTCCTTTTGTAACGGCTGAAATGAATGTAGAAACGGTTCTGTCTGCCGTTTCAGTGCTGTATTTAATATTTTGTCTGCCGTTACACTGAAGGCATTCAATTCACTGTCTGCCGTTACACTGAAGGCAGTAAATGATGTCTGCCGTTACAGTGTCGGCATTCAATTCGCTGTCTGCCGTTACAGTGTCGGCATTAACAGCTTTGTCTGCCGTTACTGATTTAACCCAGGCTCTATAAATAGAGGCCTCCCCTTTACTTTCTTCTCTGCACAAAACCAGATCTTCTTCTCTCCTTCTCTGAGTCTTCTTCTTTACTGTTCGTCGGTTCTATTTTGTTGGTAAGTCGGTGATAGCTTCGAGCGCTTCTACTCAGTTCGGGAGTGGTACATGGTGCCTGCTGGATCGCTCCAAGTCGTTGCATCCTGGGAGACAGACGCCTCTGTTCATTCCAGCAACCGGAAAGAGGCGAAATCTGTTTTAAGGACACTGTGTGATACACAGGCCTCGGCTTCTCAAGTTGTACTTTTCATTTGTTCTTGTAAGTTGTTTTATTAATTTTTCCCTTTTCCTTTCTTTCGGTTTTCCTCTCTCCTGTTTTCTTCTATGTTTTTTGTGCCCCTCTATCTTTTCTTTGAAAAAGGAATTTTGTAAACAATATTTGTAACAAATCATATCACATTTTTTGCACTTTACAATCCAACAAGCATTATCTTACACTCTACAACCAACAACCATTATTTTAGTTACAAACTTTTGACATAGATTGCAACCTTATGTTCAAAAATTATCTTTTTAAGCATCCAAGCCTTTGAATTTCCAATTTTATATTCTTACAATCCATTATCATGCTTACTAACTTTCATTTATAATTTTTATTTTTATTTTCATGCACAAGATGAAATCTTCATTAGTTATAATCCACATTTTATGCATAAAGATGTAATCATTAGTTATATATTACTAATCCCATTCAAATAAAAACCATTTCATAGGCTAAGAAGAAGAACGCTCACCTTTACTTAAATGAATACCTAGCTTCTTCTTCATTATCCTCCTTCTTGATCCCTAGCTCTAAAGGTTATTCTCCTCCTTAAGAGCATCTGTAGTGGTTTTGTTAAAAAATTAGTATATAGAAAATATAGAAATAGCGATTAGGGGGTAGCGCTGCAGTCGTCAATACTCAAAAAATGGATTTTTTTAATCAAACGAAACATCATCCTCCGTCTGTAGAGAGCAGAAGAAAAAATAAAGAAAGAATAAAGAAAGGCGGTAGAACATCTGTCGTTTGTTGAGAAAAAAAAAGGATGTGAAGGACGGAAGATCATCTCCCGTCCGACACATTAATTAAATTTTTTTCCCCTCATATTCTCAAACGACATATGATGACCCGTCTAGCCTTTTTTTTTTGAAATTTCTCAAACGACATATCATTTGCCATCTCAAACTTTCGTAATTAAAAATTTGTCTCAAATGGCATACCATATATCGTCCGACACAAAGACGGTAAATCATCCTCCAATTTCTAAAATATGCATAATGCCATTTTCGCTACCAAATATAGACGTTTACTATTCATCCCACACCCAAAAAATGGGTATATAGAACAGAGTTTTTTTCCCAAACTATCCATTTTTTGGATATATAGAAAACGACTACATATGCTCTAATCCTTGGCTGAAATCCAAAATCCCCACCAATGACTAGGCTGAAATCCAAATGAATGAGATTGAAGATGAGGACTTGTTGGGAGATTGAATTTGAAGTAGAACAAATGTGGAGTAGAAAAAGATTAGAAAGATAAGGGTTTTAATTTCCCTTGATTTTTTATTTTTTATTTTAATGAGATGAATTCATTCTATTTTATAGGATGAGCCAAAAATTTGAGTGGAGGGGGAGAGAGCTACTTGGCCGGATTTGGAGTCAAGTGGAGGATCTTCTAGAAACCCTTTTTCATCATCCTACACTCTAACCCTAACCCTCAAGAACAAAACAATCCATACACTTAAATTATTTTAGTATTCAATCGTACAACATACAATTAATTATAAGAAATCTATTGGTCTATATTATAATCTATAATAGCTGCATACAATTTTACAATACAATCACAATGCAATCTATATACAATTTATAACATCTATCTAATAAAACACAAAGAAAGCTATCAAGTGGCTCTCATTCAATAAGGTTGAAATCAATGGTCCCGATCTAACCTCACAAAACATATTTTCCAGCACAAAAGTCCCCCCCCCCCCCCCCCAACTCAAATTTAAATCCCTAAAACAACTCTTTTATTTATTTCTCTGTCTTTCTCTTTCTCTCTCTACTCATTCTCTCTTTATTTGCTTAGAAATTTATATTTTCGGATTTCAGGTTTTTAAATTTTCAATTTTTTTATGCATTTTTTATTGCTCATGTTACATTGAAAATAGTAAATATCTCATCAACAGTTAAATTTCATCATTTTCCATACTCAAAGTTCTAAGAAGTTGGATTTTACACCCCCATTTATAATTATTTTTCAACATATACTTATAGAAACATGGACTTTTATTTACAACTAATTATTGTTTTACTATTCAAAGTTGAGCTACATAATTGTTGTTTTACTGTTTACAAGACTTTCATATGTTGTATCGTTTCGAAGACGTGCCGTAGGCACGTGCCCACGGGTAAATCTAGTCTATATAATAAATTACAAAAAAAGCTATCAAGTGACTCTCCTTCAATCTTTCCAAAAATCAGTGGTCCAGATTGATTCTCACAATACATATTTTTCTGCCCAAAATTTCAAACCCCATAATTCAAATACAAATTCCCCATCTCTCTCTTCCGAATAGTCCCCCCCCCCTCTCACTGCTGTCCGTCTCTCTCTCTCTCCCTCTCAATCTCTTCCACCACTCACTCACTCTCTATATCCACGCCCTCTCTGTAGTACCCCGTATTTTAAAATATAATTTTAAAGATTTATAAATAAATTAAAATAATTTTCTGGAGATTTAATAAATATTTTCTGAAGATTTATCTTTTTACACGTGCAAAACACGTGCAAATATTTTCTTGGGAAGTTCAAAAGCCAAAATTATTTTATGAAAAATCATTATTTATTATTTGGAATTATTTATAATTTTTTTAGATTTTTCTAATGTTTATTGGACCTATTTGCAAATATTATAAAAAGAAGGATCTATTTTGCCATTTTGAGGGTTGAAAGTGCAAAACTATTTTTCTGGACTTTTCAAACAGTGCCGTCTGGAAATAAATTGTTCATTTTATTTTTAAATCTCAATTTAATTGGTTTTATCAAGTTTCCAAGTATAGGGATCTATTTATGTAAAGATATATTTTAAAAGGATTATTTTGCAAATGTGTTCAAAACCCTAATTCTTCCAATTCCGACCTATTTAAAAGGTGGAGTGCAGCTGTCTTTTGCTGTACAACACAAGGTTTTATTATTTTTATTTTCTTGGAGATTTAAAGAGGAGATCTTGGATTCTTTGCAAAGGAGGGATTTTTCGTCTTGCTTTGTTGTATTCATTTGATCTCTCCAACAAGGTGAGTGACTTGTTTTGTTTTGTTTTATTTTGTTTTGTGCATGATGTAATTTGTTTTGTTTTTTTCTTTGAATATTGTATGTGATGTTTCATCTAGTAGAAAGCATGCTAGGGTTTTGATATGAATACATATGGTGGATTGAATAAATGGATAAGTTAAAATTGGATCTTTTGAGAAGAACCCTAGTTATTTGTGAGTAGAGTTGCATGTAGATGATTTTAGATTGTTGGAAAACCCAATATAAATTGTGAGTAGGCTATTTCTTTTGGGTTATTTCTAATTTGATTGAGTATGGTGAAAGTTATGCATTAATTGATTAAAGATGAGATTTTTGGGAATATTGGTGAGTTGGATGAAAACAATTTGGCCATGCTAATGATAAATTTGTTTATGAGTCAACTATTGAGAATAGTTGAGATTGAGTTTGAGAAATTTTGAGAAAGAGTAATGGATTAAAAGACCATGTCTTGAGGATTTGAGTTTTGATGTCTAGATTTGGATTTGATACATTTTGATTAAATTTGGGGATTTATGATTTTGTGAAAGATTTTACTTAAATTTGGATTTACTCAATTGCTAAGTTTTAAATCTGAATATTTTGTTATTCTAGTTTATGGATTTGTGAAGTTCTTTTGGTGCACAAGTATGCACAAACGTTTTTCATAAATATCGTATTTTTGTTGTTTAAGAAGAAATTGAGTTTTATGTGTTTTCAAAGGATTTTACTATATCTCAACTTATTTTGGTACTGATAAGGTTTGGAATATAAAACAAGTTATTTTGATGTATGACTGATTCTTAAAAACTTTAATTTTGATATATGCACACATTCATGTTTTATTTTGAAGAAGCTCATCAAAAGGCTATTTTATCAATTCAAGTGGTTTTTGATTGGTTTATATGGATCTTTGTATATCCTATAAGTTGTATTTGATCATATCAGAAATATACTTTTTATAGATTTCATTTTTGTAAAGTAAATCTTCGTATCGGTTGAAATATGCACAACCCAAACTGCAGTCTGTAGGTGTGACAGTCGACTGGTATGTTTTGACAGTCGACCGTTGCTATCTGGCTGGTGTGAGTTTTCTCGTTTTCTTGAAATCTCGTGCGGAACAGTCGACTGAACCATTTCTCCAATCGACTGTCTCTGATCTTTTTTGGTATTTTCTCGAAGTGTTGGATTTTCGCTCTGGACAGTCAACTGGTGACTATTAGCAGTCGACTGCTACTACTTAGAATTTATTTTCTTAAAAATATTGAATTTTCGCTCTGGACAGTCGACTGATGACTTCTTACAATTGACTGGTACTGATGCTTTCTTGAGTTATTCTGATGTTCTTTAAACGATTGATTCTTTAAATATTTTTTGATCTATAACTTACTATTCTAAATATTATTATTTCTACAGAACATATGTTTTCAAGATATTTTATTGTTGGATTTGGATTCTGGAATTTTATAAAGATTTGGGTTTTGTTGATTGGAGAGGTTTCTCCTTATGATCGTTTTGACGATGGATTTGATGGGTTTTGGTCTTGTTGATATCTCTAGGAGTTGAGTGGGAGTCCTATGAACCGGTAGTTGAGATTTGTTGAGTTAGACCTGGGGGGTCTTGATTTGGTTGTTGTTGAGTGTTTAAGTCCGACAGGATACACTAACTCTAGAGATGGAGATTTTGTGTTTTAATAATAACCAACTTAAAGACAGGCACTAGTGGGGATGTGATGGAACTTGGGAAACGTAAGTATAGGCTCATGGTTTGTTTAGTCCAACGGATGCGTTCCAGGACTGTTTGTTGTTATGTCCCGAGAGAACATTTGTGTGTTTGCGTGTCGAGGGTCTGCAGGCCTATTCACGAAGCATGCAGGGTGTATTCGCATGTCGATGGTCGGCAGGCCTATTCACGGAATGTACCTGGTGTATCTGCACGTCGAGGGCCTTGCAAGCCTATTCATAGGGTACACTGGTTTGGGAGATGATTCTCCGGTTGTTTTCGAGCTATCTTACATGGTGCTTGCGCGTCGAGGGCTGTGATGCCTATTCGCGGAGTATTCTGGATCTTGTTTTCCATCACCGTAGTAGGATTAGTTGCATAACGAGGGGTTATCCCTGTAAAGTGGAGATCGTTAAGGGCTTGCACAGGACCTATGTACTATGGAATGCATAAAATCCGACAAGTATGTATTAGAGAGTCAGCATATAGAGATTATATTTTCTTGACTTGGGTTTATGCTTGTGTTTTCCTGTTTTCCCTACACTTGACACTTAGTCTAGATTCACTTGATGTTTTCGTATATTACTATTTACTATCTTATATTCCTTGATGTTTTCGTGCTTTACTTATTGGTATTTATCATTTTGTTTATTCTGGCGATTAATACATGTTGTTGATGGCTCCATGTTTCATGTTTTATTTATATTGTTTCGTTTTTTTGTCACTCACACCGTTATGGCTGCCCCCTGCAGTTTTGGAAGTTAGGGTTATCTCTAGCCTCATGTTTTACTGATTGTTGCTTAGAGCTTGGGGGGATGCTTGAGATAAATTGATGTAATAGAGCTTTTGTGTAAATTTTGTAAAAAAAGTGTTGTAGAAAAAAAAGTTTGTAATTCAAGGTGTTTTGTATTTTCGCTGTGTTTTGTAAATGATTATTGTAATAAAAGTTGAAATAAAAATTATCTGTATTTTTGGCTATGTGTACTATTGCAATTGAAGTTGATGCTGGGAATTGTGCCACGTATTTCTAAGATATTATATTGAAAATTCGGGTCGCTACACTCTCTCCTTCCCCCCCCCTCGGTATCTCTTCCACCACTCTCTCTCTCTCTCTCTCTCTCTCTCTCTTCCACCGTTCCCTCTCTCTCTCTCTCTCTCTGCCCAAAAAAAAATAAAAATAAATAAAATAATCCCAAAATTCAAAAGAGGAGAAACCAAATTCATCTTCTTCAAATTCTCAATCTCAGTTTGATTTTGATTTTGGAAGCTATTATCGATGCTGCACAGGAGTTTCAAGCCTGCAAAATGGTTTTTTTTTTGGGGAATTTTTTTCAGATTTTTTTGGTGCCATAGATTTGATTTGGATAAAGATTTGGATTTTGGCGTTGTAATTTGCAGCAAGACATTGTTGAAGCTTGCGGTTGCTCGAATCAAGCTATTGAGGAACAAGAGGCAAGAGGGGGTGAGGGGTTTGAAGAGGGAGTTGGCTCAGCTTCTCGAAAATGGACAGGATCAGATTGCTCAGATTTGGGTCCATAATTTATTGATTTTTTTAAAAAGGATTTTTATAGATTTTTTTATTATAAAAAAATAGTATTTGATTGGTTTTTGATTGAATGTAAATTTTGGGATGAACCTTAGATGATTGGAAAACAGAAAGTATTATTAGGTTTTAGTTGGTGATAGTTAAAGTACGTAATTTGGGGGTGAAGTGATGATTGGTTGAATTTATGGGGGTAAAACAGAAAGTTCCATAAGAGGACAAGCATTATAGGATGTTTTTGTGCCGTGAGAAATAAAATAGCTAATTTTTTGGGATAAAAGGGTTATGTGGAAGTACACAGTTGGGATACCGATAAGTGGGTTTTAAGTGGTGGGAGAAGTGTGGAGCCTCTAAGGAGTTCACCTCTTTCTCCATTTTTTATATTACAGCCGATGTTGTTTTACGAGGGTGGTTGGCTTAATAATTGAGGTATCATGTATCCAGTTATTTGAGTGTTAGATTCTTGGAAAGAATGAGAAGGAGGACGTAGAAAGTTTATTTGGTTAGATTGGAACCTGGAGGCATCTATATAATAAACAAATCATCCTGCAATATATATAAACCAATAAACAACTTAATCATACTTGTAACAACTCGAATTTGTAAAATACCGGAAATGCCTGTTTTTATATATTTTGAGTGGTGAAAATTATTTTTGATGTATTTTATTTAAATATTGATATTGGTATGAATATTTGTGGTAGATAGGTATTAATGATATATTGGAGTTATGGGTCGAGTTTTATATGACGAAATATTGTTTACCTTATTTTCTACTTTTGAAAAATTAGTATGAGACAATTTTATGTATTTGATGTTGTTAGTATTTTAAAGTGTGAGAGTTGGGGGTCTATTTGAAATATTTTGGAGATTGGGGGTATATGTGTAAATATACCTTATTAATTATTATATTTATTATTATTATTATTATTATTATTTATTTTCTAACCCCCACCTCTTTTGCTCCTTCTCCATCTTTCTTTTTTCCTTCCCGTTCTTTCCATCCCGGCCCTAAACCGAAACCCATTCGGCCACCCTCTTCCCCGCTCAAATCCACCCTTATAGTTCATGATTTTCGAATTAAATTGGGGAAAAGGCTAATTGGAGGGTGCTCTAGCTTGTGGCAGCATCGATTTTCGGAAAGGATTTCGAAAAGGTATATCCTACTCTATTTATTCGTATAAAATTAAGTGTGATTAGTTTTATTGAGTAGGATTATTATGGTAGAGACATTTAGAGGTGTTGGAAGTGGAAGATTTGAGGAATTAGTGGATTGTTAGAGAAATTACAAGTTGTTAGTAAATTAGGATTTTGGGTTTGTAATATATATATATATATATATATAAAAGAATTATCTCTGGTATGGTGGTAAAAATTGTAGTGAGTCATTAGAATAAAATGGGGAGTAGTGATTTTGGTATAAACTCGAACTATAGAGTTTATGAAATCGGGTAGAAAACTCGATCCAAATAATTGTAGAAAATGCATGTGAGGGTGTAGAGTATTATGAAAGTATTAATATAAATTTAGGATGAATTTTATAGGCTTCCAGCTCAATTAAATTGAGTGAAATGGATTATAGGTGAAAAGTGCACGCCGGGTGTTCGGTGAAATGCTCGCGCGATATAGAGGTGAGAATTTGATGAATTCGGAGGTGTAGATGAGTCTCCTTATTGGTGTTAACCCTAATTTGAGAAATTAGGAAGAAGGGATTGAAGAAATTAAGAAGTAGGAAATTTTCCTATTAGAAAACCTCCGATCAATATGTGAGTTCCTGCATCGGGGTTCGAATTTGAAATCCGTCGATGTAGCTCACCTACATATGTCATTTGTGACGCGTGGGTGAAGAAGGATTCAAATTTGGAGGTCCGTAGATCGAGTTTTGAGCTTTAAACTAATCGGTTCTATAATTTTTCAATTAGGTGGAAAAAGTCGAACTTCGACTGGCTACAGGACGGACGTGGGACATCGTTTGCTCGATCCGTCAGGTGAGTATGTTGTGTTATAAATATTTTATATTGTGGCCGAATTTCGTGGCCTTTTGATATGTTTTGTGGGAGTTATGCCCAAAAATGGATTTTTGTTGAAAATACGGATTTTTAAGGATCCAAATTGGGTTTTTGAGATATGTGGTGAAAGTGATTATTTTAAATATATAAAACCTATAGTATGGGTTAATGTGATGTGTTGAAGTATAAAAACTAATTATATTAAATTGTTTATGCACATTTTTATCCAGTGCATGATTTGTGCATGTTTTGGGGGCATATAGGCCCTTATAGGTAATTATAATTACATGGAGCATGGTGTATAAGCTAGTATGCTATAATTAGATATTATAAGATTTAATTAGATGAAATAAGTGGTTTTGACCCTTTTTTCTGGGAAACCCGCATGTGTGGTGTGTAATTGTGATACATATATAGATGATTATGACGTGTGATGCAATGGTTGATGAAATTAATAATTGGGTACATGCTTACATTTTAATTAGGTTCGAAGTGAATTAATGGGCAATAGTATGATACTACAATATGATGAATTATCTATTTTGATACTTTTACGATATGGGATAACCTAATGTAGTTCTTTTATTAATATTGTACCTTGGTGTATGTTTATATGTGATTCAATAAAGTGGTAAATAACATGGGGCATTCATAATGTGTATTACAGTGATGTGATGGTTTATATGTTAAATGACTTGGTGTATGTATATATGTGATCTACTGAGATGATAATTATATCGTGGACATCAGATGTGCATCAAATGCAATATAAAAGGTAAGATGGTAAGTGTTAACAAAAGGTGTTATTAATTCACATGATTAAAGCTAAGAATGTGGCAATTGTTTAATTAAAAGCTGTGATGCTTTGTGTTGATTTAATAAGATGAAAAGATGAGATAATAAATGGTTTTGTTGATCAGTTCCTACAGCAATTCTGGGGGTTTGTGCTAGACCTCCTAACGCCCAAGGACCGGCTTGGGAATAGTGGACCCAAACTATGTTTGGGGTAAGTGATTTTTATCGCCCAAGTTATCGGCTTGAGGCCCGGTTTTCCCTCGATGACAGTTGTCGCAAGGAAGCACCCTAGTGGGACTAGTGGTGAGTGTTTACCTCGCTGGCTTCGGCTGGGAGGAAGTACCCTAGTGGGACTAGGGGATTGTGGTTTTTCCCTCGATGACAGATGTCGCGAGGAAGCACCCTAGTGGGACTAGTGGTGAGTGTTTACCTCGCTGGCTTCGGCTGGGAGGAAGTACCCTAGTGGGACTAGGGGATTGTGGTTTTCCCTCGATGACAGACGTCGCGAGGAGGCACCCTAGTGGGACTAGGAGTGCTGTGTTCCCTCGCTAGTTCGGCTAGGAGGAAGACGTAGCCTCGGACGAGTAAGACTCTGGGAGAGCATCGGACCGCGTGTTTACTGGGCTGTCGGCTTTCAGTATGTTGGGATACTATGGCTCACTGGTCGACAAACTAAGAAAATAAATAAGTGTTAATAATAAATGTGGTAGTAAAGAAAGTGGATAGTGAATTGTGAATTGTGTATGAGAAAGAAAGTGATTGTGAATTAAGTAAATGTGAAGGAAAATGAGTTATGAGTTAGTGTATGAAAAGAAGTGATAAATGCAGTACGTGGTTAATTTAAGATGAAAATAATAAAAGAGACATGTGTTCTTATGAATAATACGGAGTAATTGTATTATGTGTGTGATCATTAAAGTGAAAAACAGTGTGATATAAGTTGTTACACCTTGGAATTGTGTCAAGGAACTACCTGCCCGCTATTTCTGTGGAAATGGTGGGAACTACCTGCCTTGGCATAATTCGCAGGGTAAGTTGGTATGACAGTGGTAATGATTAATGGAAATGAAGAATTAAATTAAGTGAATATGATAAGTGATTGAAGTGAATTAATAACCAAGCTATCGGCTTGAGACGTGAT
Source organism: Hemerocallis citrina (assembly GCA_017893485.1). NCBI lineage: Eukaryota > Viridiplantae > Streptophyta > Magnoliopsida > Asparagales > Asphodelaceae > Hemerocallis > Hemerocallis citrina. Next base: position 278,459,484 of record CM030363.1, on the reverse strand, counting down.
GTGATATTACCCAAACTGTGAGTGTGAGGTGTAGTGATTATTACCCAAGCTATCGGCTATGGGGTGTGATATGTTGTGGCCCCAAATTGTGTTTGAGGATTAAGTGAAAATGATAATAATAAGATATATTACTTATAAGAATGAGAATTTCTAAAGTGGTATAATGAGATGGGAATGAACCATAAAGCATGTTTTTGATGTAAAGAGTATAAGCATTCTATCAATAATGTGTTAATGATGTGATGAGATGTGAGAGCATTGCAATAAGCAATAAGATGTTATATTTGCGTCTTAAGACATGAATAAATATGGTATTATGAGAATAGAAGCATTTGTAAGAAGTGATACTTGATAGGGCATAATAAAATAAATTCCCGTATTATGAGATTGGTTATGAAAATGGTTATTAAGAGAGTATGTTGTATTATGAGTTGTATTCATATAAATGGTTATTAATGAAAGGAGTAATAACGTCATGTAGTTATATTCTTATAATGCTATTATGACGATACTTGTGGAAGAATGAATATTTGGGTTAGAGAATTTAAATTAAAAAGTATTGGATTGTATGTGTATTCGTACTATGCGGATGTAAAATAAGAATATATATATATACGAGGTTGATGTGAAGTATATTATGAAATGTGGGAAGTTATGGATAATTAAATAGTTGAATGCAGGATTGGCAAAGTATTTGATATATAGTCGTATTGATGATGTTGTTGTGTTCAGGATTCAGGTTGCATTATCTTAACTTGGTACTTGTAAGTTTAAATTATTTTCTTTATACTATTTTAATTTGTTATTAGATTAATAACTATACTCACACCAGAAATGGCTGACCCCTTAGTGTTTGAGGGGTTAGGGGACTCTGAGGACTACCCTAGATCCCCTACTATTGCAGGTTCTCATCAGTGCAAAGGTGAGGCGGGGATTGGTAGGATAAAGTTTTATTTTAAAAATTTGTACTAATTAGCTATATGAATAGTAAAATTTATGATCTAAATTGTATTATGGATGTATAAGCATGTATATGACGATGATGAGTATAGTGTGAGGTGGTATGGTATGTTTGTGACCCGTACCCATCTCGTTGTGGAGTACCGGGCTCTGTGGTAGGTTTTACAAGGATTTTTCTAAAATTTTACCTCGTTTTTCAAAGAAATTTATAGTTTTTATTTGATATTTGATAATCCGTTATGAGTTTGGCCCCCAGAGCATTATATTATATTGCTTGTGTGTATCTGCTCATTTTGGCCTGGGGAGCCCGTGAAATTATTGTGTATTGTGAGCTACGGAATTTTGAGCAGAATTCCGTAAGCTATCTGTGTTTCGGGGCAAAATTTATAGGGGAGACTCTGCCAAAATTTTCCCTGAAATATAACTTTCTTAGTTTATGTTTAAAGTGATATAGAAATTGAAAGAATGGAATTTCGAGGTTTAGTTTTCAAAAAAAAAAATAAAATTGGGGTGTTACAATACTTCAGAGTACATAAATGTCTACTGCCAAATACACATCTATATAAATCATCCTTCATAAACCCGTGCATATATTTTATTGTTTATAGGGCTTTTCAAAAAACGTGCCGCAGGCACGTATCCACAGGCAAACCTAGTTATATTATATAGTGTGAATGTACAATTACCATTAATATTTTCAAACAACAAAATAATTATTCATTATTTTGGGGATCTTACACGTGAGATTTTCTAAGATTGGGAAAGTGGGAGGGGAAGAGACTGTGTTTGACAGATTGAGGTTTTTATTTTGTTTTGATTTTTAATAAAATCGTGCATAGTGCACATGTTAGTTAAATATGAATCCATATTTTTTCTTTCATTTCTCTATTTTGAAATAGAGAAAGGAGAGAGGGGGTAGAAACTCTCTCCTATTGGTATAAGATATATACTAGTGTTACCCTGTGCAAATTGTACAGACTAAAATACTTTTAACAGACTCATAAAATTATATGGAATTTAAACAATACAATGATGATATGCACTATGTCTTTTTTTCCACTTTATCTTATTTAATAACATGTGCTACTATTGTGTGGAAAACTCAAATAATAAAATTTTAATCTATTTCGGTCATATTCTTTGAAATCACTAAGAGCATCCACAGTTGTTTTCTATAATTCCCATTTTCTCAAATTTTAGCAAACGAATAGAAAAGGAGCGCTGCAGTCGTTTCTCATATTCCCAAAATATGGCAAACTTTCTATTTTCATTTCTCAAATATGAGAAACGAACTGAGCTTTCTCAAATTATAAAGGACGGGGTATGATACCCCGTCTCTTCGATATAATAATTTTTTAATCGTATCAGACGGACGATCATATACCGTCTCTCCTATTTTCTTAAATTTTTTTTTTAAAAGGTCGGACGGGGAATGATACCCCGGACGGGGTATCAAACCCCGTCTCTCCCTTTTTTTTATTTGTTTTCTTTTTTTCTTTTAATAAAACGAACGGTCATGATTGAGCGATAGGAAAAAAAAAAATATGGTGGGACGGGGACACATACCCCGGACGGGGTATGATACCCCGTCCAGTAAAGGAGGAGCCATTAATGCTGTGCAGGGTACTTGTAGGAGAAGTTAGTATATTAATTAGGTTTAGTTAGTATATTAATTAGGTTTAGTTATTTTTATATTATTTAATTTAGTTAATTAATATAGTTTAATAGTTAATAAGTAATTAACTTTTTTTAATTTATTTGAAACGATCGGACGGGGTATGATACCCCGTCTCTCTAAAAAATAGAAAAAATATTGCAAACGACGACTGCAGTGAACGATCGTATTTGCTATTACTGTAGCTGCCATATTATAGTAAATGAGAAAAACGACTGTGGATGCTCTAAGGGAGATTTCATTAGTTCATATTCTTTCATTATTATGTACATGAACAGTAACTTTAGTTCTTAAACAAAAACATAAAAGTCATTAAAGTGTGGAAGTGACCCTATCCAACACCGACACAACACTAAGACATAGTTAAACCCTAGATCCCTAAATTTAGAGATGCCCCTTAACTATTTCGATCACAATATAATTAAAAGATGAAAAATCCACAAATTAACAAATTAACATTTCCAAATCAACCAACATCATTCCATATTTCTAAAGCAAAGAAAAAGTCGAATAATTACCGAAGTTGAGCTTAAAATGCAGTAATATGTGGGGATGTGGCTCTCATTGGACTTCTCCTTGATGTACTATGCCATCTCCTTCTCCACAGTGTGCTTCTCAACTGTCTTCTCTCTCAAATCAAGCCGTCCATCTGAAATAATTCCCCCTTAAATAAAACATAATCAACATCAGAATGTGAGTGGTTATTTTTATTATTATTTTATTTTATTCTATTTTGTAAATTGACTGCACGTGTTAGTACATGTTTGTTTCTTCTTCTAATTTTCGCATGTGTTAGCACATGCTAGTTTTATACTTTTCCCCTCCTTGCTTTATTTTAATAGCGGAAGGACTCTCTCTCCTAATAGTATAATATATATAATAGCATTCATAATTTTCAAAATTAATTAATTTTAACAATATTTGATCGGACGATTATATATATCTTCATAGTTTATCAAGTAAGAATCTAATACAGTAATTATACCATAGATCATTACAAAGATCTTGACTAATTATACCATATATAGATCCTTAACTGCTCTGTAAAGATCATTACAAAGACTCTCGCTATCAGACTGGGAAAGGTTATGGATGGTATCATTAGTCAAGATCAGACGGGATTTATCAAAGGACGATGTATTCAGGACAGTATCGCAACGGCTGAAGAGACTATCCATCATTGCCACACCTCGAACTCTGAGAGTTACCTCCTTAAGCTAGATTTCGAGAAAGCCTATGACTCTGTTGATTGGGACTGTCTGTTGGAAGTGCTTACTGGGAGAGGTTTCGGGGACAGATGGATCAGATGGATCCACACCTGCCTTACCACCAGCAGGACGACGATTTTGGTAAACGGGGTATCAGGACACCCATTCTCTTGCAAACGGGGGTTCAGACAAGGCGACCCGCTCTTACCCCTCCTCTTTACCATAGTGACAAACGTGCTAAGATCCATAATGGCCAAGTACAGTAGAGCAGGTTGGATTGCACCGGTGGCTAAGGGAGCCAATATGCAGATGATACTCTTCTTTTTGGCAATGGCAACCGAGGGGAAACTACCGTCTTCAAAGGAATTCTGTATTGCTTTGAAGCCTGGTCTGGCCTCAGGGTTAATTTCCACAAGAGTGCTCTCACCCCCATTGCCCTGACTCCAACAGAGGCTCTTGAACATGCTATAATCCTCAATTGCTCTACAGAAAGTTTTCCCATTCATTACCTTGGATTGCCACTAAGACCCAGGAAGCTAAAAAAGGCAGACTGGATGCCAATTATTGACCGGGTTGAGAAATGGCTAGCAGGTTGGAAAGGCAAAGCCCTATCCTTAGGTGGAAGAGTCACGCTTATTAATGCAGTCCTCTCAAACCTCTCCACCTATTATCTGTCCTTCTTTGAAATACCGCGATGGGTAATCCAAAGAATTGACTGGACTCGGAAACGTTTCTTATGGAAAGGGGCTGACCCGGATCGAAGAGGTTATCACCTCATTAGGTGGGAGAAGGCGTGCATGAAAAAGATACATGGAGGCCTAGGTATAATTGACCTGCGAGATATGAATCTAGCGCTTCTGGACAAATGGTGGTGGAAAGTGTTCCACCTTAATGGAGAAGGGTGACAGCAATTTGTTCAGGGATATATGCATGGGAACGGAACAAGAAATCTGGACTTCAGGATAGGGCCGCGGGTTTCCTGGTTCTGGAAAAGCATCACTAAGGCATACGAACCCTTTACTAGCTGTGTCAAGTCAGCTATCGGTAATGGCAGACTCACCAGGTTTTGGTGGGATAAGTGGTGTGCTGATCACACGCTAAGAACCCTGTTCCCCGACTTATACGAGCAAGCGAGACAACCACACTGCACGGTGGCCGCAGCCTGGAAAAGAGGTGCCTGGAATACTTCCTTCAAACAACTGCTTGACATAGGCTCTTAGCTCAGACTTACGGAACTTCAGGCCTACATCTCCAACACTGGAGTTGGCTGCTCCCAGGGTCTCGATAAAAAATCTTGGGGAGTGGAGAAGAACGGCAAGTTCACGGTTCACTCCATGTACAAGCGCATCCATTTTAGGGGTTGTACCCCAAAGTGGGCTGCCGTCATCTGGAAAACGAAAGCTCCGCTAAAAATCAAAGCTTTCTTATGGTTGACACTAAATGATGCGATCCTGACTAGAGAAAACCTCGCTAAGCGCCAACCGAGTGTAGACTCCCAATACGGATTCTGCAGCGCCACCCTCGAGACTAGAGACCATCTTTTTCTTCAGTGTCCTAGGAGTAAAGCGGTACTCATAGAAGTACTCAGCGCCCTAGGGACAACCCAATACCTTAGTACTTACGAGGAACTGTGGGTATGCCCAAAGTTCACAAATGAAAGAGGTGCTATGAGAGAAGCGTGGTATTTAGCTATCGTCGCAATGACCTGAGTTCTATGGCTAAACAGAAATAAACTTTATTTTCGTAGATCTTGCAATAGTATTTCTGACAATTTGACTCACATTATGCATTTCATTTCTTTTTGGGCTAATGTGGCAGCAGCAGGTGCCAGAAAAAGGATTGTAAGTGTCTTCCTGGTAGAGGAGTTTAATGATAAGGAGATCGAGATCGAACCGACGATCGATTGACGGCTACTAGGCTCCTTGATACCCACCGTCCCAGGGTTTGTTGGGGGGATATGATGTATCTCTGTGGCTACTCGGTGTTCATTTTATGTTGATTTTATCCCACCCCTCATGTTCGGGGTGGAGTTTATGTTTATTTTGTCCCACCCTCCATGTTCGGGATGGAGTTTATGTAATTTCGTTCTGGTTGTAGGATGTTGTAATTGGCTCAGTACTTTGAGTATGTTTTATTAATCTCTTATTAATGAAACAGGGTGGCCAGATTCCACCTTTTCTTCAAAAAAAATAAAAAATTATACCATAGATCAATGTTGAGTAGAAAAATTACTCGGATTGTAGCAAAAGAAAGCAAATTTAATCAAAATTGAAGTAAAATAGTACAACAACATTAATCAAGATATAGGTTTCCTTTTTTGGAAACACTCTTAATAAACTTTGGTAAGGTGCTAATGCTAGTAAGAAAAATTATAAACATATGTATTGTTTTGAGCTTAAGAGACTTACATCAATCTTTTGAATACAATGCATATGATGAAGCAGCCCCTTTCTGCACGCCTACATAATGGCAACAGATGCTCGCCATAAAACTGGAGCATGGATCAAAAGATATAGTATAGGACAAAGTTCATAAGCATTGAGAAATCACTACAGAGGAAACCATCGAACACGAAAAATATAATTGCTAAGTAGTAGACTTTTACCTTCTAAATCCACATTCGTCAGCCATCCAAAATCTGCTGGCAAGACAACACCTGAAAAAATGTAATTTGAATGACTAAATTGAATCAAAATACTGTCAAATAATTATAAAGATCTTTTGAGCATTTTCACAAATACATCGTGTGCACCACAAATGAGAAAATAATTGTAATCAAGATAATCCCGAAGCCAAATTTGAACCTTCTCACATCTATAAGCATCTTACTGAACCCTATATTTTAGAAGAAATTGGTGTATAAATCCCTAATCAAATTCAAAATTAAAACTCATCCACTTGAGTTTCATATGCCCCTACCACACAGCAAGCTCTTACAACTAACATATTTCAGTTCATTCATGCATTTTATCAAACAGGATGAGCGCATATAGTAAATAGATATAAGATTGAAGAATTTAACATGAGAAGACGAAGCCGCACATAATAAACCAAATAATCTTCAGATATTACTCTTAGATTCATCAAATATTTTCATCTCTTTAGCAAATAATTATACTATATATACAATCCAAAATAAGAGAGGATATTACAACATGATCAATACATTAATCTCATATTTTCAATATTTTAAAAAATAATAAATATATAATCCAAAATAAGAGAGGATCTTACAACTTCCTGAATACCTTAATTTCGGCGAGAATTTTGGGGTATGGCGTACGACTGCTGCTTGGATTTGAGCGGACTGGCGAACGACGAACGATTATGGTTGAGTTTTGGGCTAGGGATGACGGCGAGGATAGGCGAAAGGGGACGACTTGTATTTGGGTGGACTGGTGGACGGCAGAAGGCGGACGGCGAACGGCGACGGTTTGGATTTGGGCGGATTGCAAACGGCAAACGATGACGGGTGGGTTTTGGGCGAGAATGGGTTGGGAAAATTTGGGGAGATGAAGAGTTTTTTGTGTTTTGTATATTTTTTAATTTTGTTTTATTAAGTTGAAGGTGTGGTCTACACGTGGTAAGATAAGTTTGAACTCCTACTTTTGCTCTCATTTCTCTATTTCAAAATAGAGAAAGCAGGGAGGGGATAGTCCTATTAGCTTAAGTTATAATATAATATATAATTTTTTTACTTAAGTTTCAATTGAACAGTTCATATAGATATGTAGGCATGTTTCAGATGTGTTATATTGAGATCGCAGCTCGAGTTGTAGTGCCACCACATTGGAAGATTAAAGAAATAGACATATACAACATCCAATGAATCTTATCATGGATGGATAGTCTTGTGTTGTGCCTTCCAAACTCGATCACATGAATGTATGCAAATCCAAGCAAAAAATGTACCAAAACCCCATTGAACTTGGGTGCCCCTAATCTTGAAAGCCCTCCAACCTAGCTAGTTAACATAGGAAAAACGTTCAATACATGAATGGTCATAGAAATCATATGGAAAAGAAACACTTGTTCAATACCTCTGCAACAAAACAAAACAAAACAGAAAATGTGCCCATTCTTGATCCCTCAAATTTTGAAAAGATCAAGTTAGAGCATCTGTGGTCGTTTGCTAAATATCGATAAAATGAATATTTGGCTAAAATACGCGCTGCACTTGTTTGTCAAATATCCATTTTATCCATATTTCGCTACAGTCGTGTGCTATAAATGAGAATGGGTTTGAAAATTATCCATATTTGACTGACGGCACTCGAAGTGCCGTCACTCAAAAAAAATAAATTTTTTTTCGTCGGACGGCACTTCCAGTGCCGTCCCTTGTTTTTTTTTTTTTTTTTTTTTTTTTCAATTAAAAAACCCCCCAAATCCTTCGGACGGCACATGAAGTGCCGTCCCTTGAATATTTTTTTTTTCCAATTAAAAAACCCAAAGCACAGGCCCAAATTCCCCGGACGGCACTTCATGTGCCGTCCAGAAGTTTTTGTAATTTTCAAATTTTTTTGCAATTTTTGGAATTTTTTTTGCAATTTCAGAAATGTTTTTGTACTATTTGTAATTTTTTCGTAATTTCTAAAATGTTTTTGTAATTTTTTATTTACGAAATTTTCCAATTATGTCGGACGGCACATGAAGTGCCGTATGGGGTTTTTTGCAATTTTTTATTTGTTTTTGCAATTTCTGAAATGTTTTTGTAAATTCTGAAATGTTTTTGTAATTTTTTGTAATTTTTTCGTAATTTCTGAAATGTTTTTGTAATTTTTTATATTTTTTTGTAATTTTTTATTTGCATTCCGAGGACGAATTTTTTTCATATGTGTCGGACGGCACTTCAAGTGCCGTCCCTCCCTTCCGCTTTAATTTTTTTGTTTTTTATTCCTCCGACGGCACTTCATGTTCCGTCGCTCCAATAAAGCTTAAAAATAGTTTTCAATGACTGCAGCAAAACTTCGATTCCTATTTCTATTTATCCATATATGCATATTTTTCACTTCAACGACTACAGATGCTCTTAGGGGCACCTTTTTTATGCAATTTGAAAGCACTAAGAGCATCTGTAGTCGTTTGCCAAATATGCATAATATGCATATTTGGCTCAAAACGGCGCTGCAGTCGTTGGCCAAATATGCATATTATGCATATTTCGCTACAGTCGATTGCCATAAATGAGAGAAGATTTGAGATTTATTCATATATGAGAGACTGCACTTCGAGTGCCGTCTAACAAAAAAAATTAATTTTTTTATCGTCCGACAACACTTGCGCTTGAAAAAAAATTAATTTTTTCAATTAAAAAACCCCCAAAAATAGCACAAACCCTCGGACAGCACTTCAAGTGCCGTCCCTTGCCCCCCTTTTGTCGGACAGCACTTCAGGAGTTTTTTGCAAATTTATATTTTTTTTTTGCAATTTTTGAAATGTTTTTGCAATTTTGTATTTTTTTTTGTAATTTTTGAAATGTTTTTGTAATTTTTTATAATTTTTCGTAATTTTTGAAATGTTTTTGTAATTTTTTATTTGCACTTTGAGGACGAAATTTTACCAACTATGTCGGACGGCACTTCATGTGCGGTCCGGGGTTTTTTGCAATTTTATATTTGTTTTTGCAATTTCTGAAATGTTTTTGTAGTTTTTTTGTAAATTCTGAAATGTTTTTGTAAATTTTGTAATTTTTCGTAATTTTTGAAATGTTTTTGTAATTTTTTATATTTTTTTTGCAATTTTTTATTTGCACTTCGAAGACGATTTTTTTCCAACTATGTCGGACGGCACTTCGAGTGCCGTCCCTCCATTCCGCTTTAATTTTTTTTGTTTTTTATTCCTCCGACGGCACTTCGAGTGCCGTCGCAAATTTTTATTTTTTTATTTTTCACTCCGACGGCACATGAAGTGCCATCGCTTATTATTTTAGTATAAAAAGCTAAAAAATAGCTTTTGACGACTGCAGCAAAATTTCAATTGCTATTTTTATTTATGTATATATGCATATTTTCTTCTCAAGGCTCAAACGACTACAGATGCTCTAAAACACATGAGAGTACATTGCCTCTTGTGGATAGATTTTTCAATCTTTTAAAGACCTTGTAGCCATATACACTCACCCTCACCATCTAAAAAAGAAACTGGTTCAGGACGGACTCAATAGGCAACACCCAACATTTCGCCATTATATTTTCTTTTGATTTTAAAAATATTTCCCCCATAAAAATTAAGTATTTTTATATAACTTATAACAAATTTTGTAATTCTAAACAACCTCATTAAACCATTAAGTTACTTTATTTTATTTTTATTTTTCAAATTTGAAGTTCATTTTTTTAAATACCTAAACTACCCCTCTCTCTTATCATCTTTCTCATTTAAAACACTCACTATTGATTTCTTTCTATTTTACATTCCTCCTCTCTTCCTCCTTTCCTCCCTTCTCCTTTCTTCCTCTCTCCTCCTTCTATCCCATTTCCTTTATGGCATGGAAAAGAAAGAATGTTGTTTAAACATAATAGAATGTTAGAGGCCTTATTAATTAAGGAGATTAGTTATTTCTTTATTTCGTTTTAATGAGTAAGCATATTGGATTTTTTTAAAATCAACTTATATAGAAATATCTAAAGAAATATGTGAATGAGACGATTAGGATAAAACAGAAGAAGAATGAAAGAAGAAGAGAGGAAGGAAGAAGATATGGAAAAGATATGGAAAATGAAGGAAAAATTGGATTAAATACAAGTGTTTTAAGTGGGGAAGATGACAAAAGGAGAATAGTTTAGGTACTAGAAAATTATATCTTAGGTTTAGGGGATTTTTATAGTGACGTTACTATTTTAATTTAATGAAGGTAATTGGAATTATAAAGTTAGTGAGAGCATCCACAGTCGTTTGCTTGTTTGCCATTTTTTTCAATTTTTTTTTACTGTAGCGCACACAGTCGTAAGCTATTTTGGCAATTGGCCTATAGTAGAAAGGAAAAAGTAGCATTCGAAATAGCAAAATACATATTGTAGCTGGTCAGGATTATTTAATAATATTTTTAATTAATCAGACGAAACATCATGTTTCGTCCGAAGTAAAAAAATAAATAAAAACCAAATAAAATAACCGGTTAAATAAATTTAAGGGTGGGAATGAACATGATGTGGGACGAAACACAATTTACTTTTTTAAAAAATAAATTTTAAAAATAATTTTGTAAATTTTAAAATTGTTTTTGCAATTTTTAAATTGATTTTGCAAATTTGCAAATTGTTTTTGCAAATATTATTTACAAACTATTTTTTAAAATTGTTTTTGCAAATTTTTTTTTGCAAAAAAATCCATGTTTCGTCCGGTTATTTTGAAATTTTTTTCTTCTCTTTAGGACGAAACATCATGTTTCGTCCCGTATTTTTTATTAATATTTTCTAAGTTTCGGCCTGTATAAATTATTTTTTAATGACAGTCTGTTTCTTTTTTAACGAACTTATGCATTTTTTTGCCATTCGACGACTGCAGCGTTTTGTCGAAATGGACTGTCAAAATATGCATATTGCCATTTTTTACATTGAACGACTGTGGATGCTCTCAGAATTTATATAATAACTAGGTTTGCCCGTTGACACGTGCCTATGGCACGTCTTCGGAACGAAGCACCTTGTTTGATCATATAAAATAGTTTTGGAGGTCCAGCAAATTAATTGAAGTAGGAAACATAAAGCAAAAAACATATTATATGATTTCTTTGATTTTTTTTTGAAATATATTTTAAGTTTTTAAATTTTAAATTTTTTTAGTTTTTTAATTTTTTAAAAATTTTTAAAAATTTTATTTTCTTAATTTTTTGAATAGAAGATGGATGGAAAGAGAGAGAGAGAGAAATAAAAAAATATAGGAGTTGTTTGGGGAGGGAGATTTGAATTTGAGTTTTGGGAGGAACTTTTGGAGGAAAAATATGTTTTGTAAAATTAGATCTGGGCCTTTGATTTTTGAGGGGTTGAAGGAGAGCCACTTGATAGCTTTCTTTGTGTTTTATTATATAGATATCTAAGTTTTATGAGGTAATACCTAAAAGACCCATTTTATTTTTCGAATAAGGTTATAGTCAGACACACATTCAATAATAAGCGATATTAATAAAGTGGCTTACCAAATTTATTGAGCATGCATGACAGTGATACGGGTAAAAATAGCACTAAATCAGGACTGTTCAAATCAGGCACGAATCTTAAAGCTCTAAAGGATAAAATGGTAAATTGCAGTACAAACGGGTTCATAAACAGACTTTGGACATCTTTCAAGCCCAATAGCCCAAACCGGATTTGTCTTAGTTGGTTGTCATAACAGCCCAATATAAATAAGTTCATATTATTTAAACATAGTAAATTCATAATTATCCATAAAAGACGGTTCAAAAAGTATTTATCATGTTAAGAGTTTTAACTCAATCTCTAAAATCACTAAATCTCTTCATGAAAAAGATAACAAATTCAATCAAAAAACATCGGGAAGTAAAGATAAATCATTATCTTGAAACTGATTCCCAAAGCGATTATAAATACCCCATGACCTCTACAGAATTCATATAAGTATTTGCCTACTAAAAATTCTCATATATTTATAAGTTTTGACTTGAGCATCGGAGGGTCTGTCATGGGGGTCAACTCCGGTGTTTCAAACTTTTGCAGGTTAATCGGAGCAATCGTCACCATCCACATCAGATCCAATGGTTCAAACGAATCAAATTCAGGAGTCAACATTAGTAAAAAAAAATAGTCAATATCTGGAAAAACTAAAAAAAGCTAGTTTTTGTGTGTATATTTTCTAAAATAATTCACAAGATCTCCTGCACATAAAAAAAAAAAAACAGCAACAGACAGTATATTTGTCTCTGGATTCCAGTAACAACAAGGTCTTGACAGTTTCTCTAATTCTCAGTAAGAGGGTTTTTCAAAACCCAAAATTTCGCAAATTGATCTTACAGGATCCGATCCGTTGACATCCACCACATCTCTCTCTGGCCTCTCCTCCGTTCTTGTGTACCCAACACACCAAATATGAGATCCAATTAGCGACTCCATAACCCAACACTCCTTCCTCGCCGGCAGTAATCTCACCCCCTTCCATCTCCTAACGGTAAGCTTACCCTCAAATCTGTGCTGTTCTATTTTTCAGACGTATAAATGTTTTTAGGAATGATAAAGAGGCCTTTCATCTTCATCTATGTACACTACGTCATGATCTCCTTTTTCTCCTAATAATTTTAGAGATTAATACAAGACTAGCGTTAATTGTACTGCTTTTGGTGTAATGTTTTCACACTATGTAGACTTGAGAATGTGAGGGCCATGTTAGACACTTCTGCATTAATTATTTGTGGGTACCACAGTTTTTTCCTCTTGCTGTGGAAAGCTACGTTAGAGCATCTACAGTTGTTTGCTATTTATGCATAGTATGCATATTTTAGTTAGAATGCGCTGCAGTCGTTTGCTATTTATGTATATTTTGACGATTTTGCGATAGTGGATTGCTATATATGAGAGCAGATATATAAATTATGCATATTTTACATTACGGATCTTCAAGAATCGTTCCACTAATTTTTTAATATTTAAATTCTGAGACGGATCTTCACATTCCGTCGCTTTAAAAAAAAAATTATTTCGTAATAAAAACCCCCCAAAAAACCCTCCCCTCGGACGGATCTTCTAGATCCGTCCCTCCTTTGCGCAATTTTGTTTTAGGCTGAATCCCCTTGGAAGATCCGTCCAAGTGAGGGGGGTCCATTATTTATTTATTTATTTATTTTGTAAACTAAAAAAATTGTTTTAATTATTAAAAAGTTCGAAAAAATTATTTAAAAATCGCGGGACGGGTTTTCAAAGTCCATCTGTCGTTTTTTTGGTTTTTTCCTTCCGACGGATCTTCAAGATCCGTCTAACAAATTTTTTTTTATTAAATAATTTATTCTATATACATTTCGCCCTACGATAGATCTACAAAGTCAGTCTGATATCTTTTTTTTATTAAATTGCTATAAAATAGTATTGGACGACTTCAGCAAACGCTCAATATGCTATATGTAAATATGCATTTAGCCATTTTTTGACAATCACGACTGTGGATGCTCTTAGGTGCTACGCTTCATATAGCGCAATAAAGGTTGTCTTGCATCAAATAATGCACAAAATTTAGTGGATGGATGCCATATTCTAAAACATGGCGAAATCTAGGGAGAGGGGGTGCTGATGGCAATACGGAATTTTGTTATGTCCATGAGTTGGGAACTAATTCATCCTACCGAGTCACAAGGTGTTCTGTTATTTGTAGCCTTAACATCCCAGTGGAACTCTACTAGATTTGGTTTCTTTAATGATTTTTATTATTTATGCATTATGTTTGAAATTAGTTATTTTTTGAATTAATTCTAGTTATGAATATGAATTATTGAGAGAAATTATGTTGATCTTGTTTATATATATATGAAGGGTTGATGTGAATTCTGTTGAAAGTTTTAGAATAAGTGATTCATGTTTCTTTTGATATTTTCGTTGTTGTCGTTGTGATGTAAATTCGTTGATGAAGTTATTGATTATGCGAAGAAGTTTATTTTTGTGCATCAAGTGTTTGTCATATAGTCTTAAGTTGTGATGCATACATTTTTTTGAAGTTTATGGATATTGAATATGAAATATTATATTTTGTGATTCAGTAAAATATTAAGTGATGTATGCATCATATGTCAATAGCATATGTATCAGGATTTTAAGTAACCTCTTGTGGGCTCTCATGTATTTATTTTATGAGTGATGAGAATTGCACTTTTTTTTTTTTTTTTTTGAAATAAAAGTGACTGTAGTCACCGATCTCATTAATGATAAATTAACGGGATTACATCAAAAGTCCTACTACATTTCTAAACATCATACAGTGCACATCGGCACTAAATACCACCATTCTATTACAACATAACTACTATTATAAAGCAAAGAAACAATCCCTGGTCCCCCAAAATATTGTTGCCATGCTGGTATACATCTGACTCCTCCATGGTAGATGATAGGTAGTTGTCAATGTTGCCCGGCCCAATCCAATCACTCTGCTCCATTGAGTCTGCTTCTCTTCCTGGCCCCTGCGTGACCAGACCATTCATGTATTAGGACTACAATTTTGCTGAGGAAAATATGAAATTGACATCTAATATTACGAAAGCATAAGTCATTTCTATCCCTCCAGATGGCCCACACTATCGCCCCAGCGGTAATATCCCATAGTGTCCTATGTTCTTTTCTAATGTTAAGCTTTCTCCAGGCCCCCCATATGTCTTGTATCTTCTTGGGCGTCTCTACCGTGTTAAAACTCAATCCAAAGATTTTCCATACTAAGGCGGCTCTTGGACAGTGTATGAATAGATGGTTAATGTCTTCTTCCTTTCGGTTGCACTGTTGGCATGTAATGTCTATCATGATATTACGCTTTCTAAGGTTTGCTTTGGTCAGTATCGCATTGTGGAGTGCAAGCCATGCGAAAGCTTTCACCTTGCTCGAAACTTGCAATTTCCAGATGATCCTCGCTTTATTATTTCTGATTCCTCCATCGTTAAGCACTCCGTACATTGACGCAATCGTGAACGTCTTGATGTTCCCTCTAATCCACAATCTCTCGTCCGTATTCCCTACAATAGGCTGATCCGCCCCTCTCAACAACTCTTTCAACTCTTTCAATTGTCTACGTCCCTTATCCGTTAGATTTTCTCCTTCTATAGGCCTCCAACTTTCATTCCTCCATCTTTCGTTGACAAGGTCATCCCCCGTGCGTACTTCGTTACCAAGCTCTGGGAACAGCTATTCTAACGTGTTTACCCCACACCATTTATCCTTCCAAAATCTAGTGTTCTTTCCATTACCTATAATGTTCAACGTGTTAGAGTGAAAGGCTTCTCCCAGTCTTTCAATCCCTTTCCATAGAAAAGATGTCTTGCCATGTCTGCTCCTCCCTCCAAATCTGAAGATTTTCCGCCTTCTATACCTCGTGAAAGAATTGCTCCACCACGCTTTCCTTTGTTTGTGCATCTTCCACCACCATTTGGATAGAAGAGCCTTATTCATATATCTTAGGTTTACAATACCCATTCCTCCAAACTCCTTCTTCTTGCACACTCGGTCCCATCCCCGTTTCCTTTCCATAGGAATCGCCGTCTGCACCTATCAATTCTTTTAATCACCCAGGTTGGAATCTCATATATGGACTTGAGGTATGTTGGCAGGCAACTGAGAACCGAGTTGATAAGAGTGATCCTACCTCCCAATGAGAGGAACTTTCCTTTCCATCCGGCCATTTTTTATCCACTTTTTCAATAAGTGGTTCCCAATCCTCCTTTTTCATCTTACCCGGTCGTATTGGTGTACCTAGGTAACGCAGTGGGTACTCTCCCTTTCCGCACCCTATTAGGGATGAGGTTACCTCAATCGAGTTCGCTCTATTATCACTCAGACATACCACGCAACTCTTCTGCAGGTTAACTGACAATCCCGACCAGTACTCAAAACAAATCAACAGAATTCTAATAGACAAAATTTCCTCCACTTTGGATAGCCCGAACAGTAAGGTGTCGTCTGCGTACTGCAAGATTGATAGTGGTACCTCTATCCCTTTCACTTTGACCCCCTTGATTATGCCTCTTTCTTTCCCCTTTTATTCATCTCCGTCAGGCTATCGGCTACGATCGAAAAAATGAGAGGCCACAATGGGTCTCCCTGCCTGAGTCCCTCTCTTGCATCTAATTTCCGTCCCACTCTCTCCGTTCACCTGGATAAAAGATTTTCCGTTCCTCACACACATCTTCATTCATCTCCTCCATTTATCACCAAACCCTTTGAGGTGCAATGCTTCATTGACACAGTCCCACTCTACCGAATCATATGCCTTTTCGAAGTCTAGTTTCAATACGAAGCCATCCATTTTGTCCTTGTTTCCTCGGAACACCAATTCATGGGCTGACGCAATACTATCCGTAATATATCCCCCTTTGACAAATCCGCTTTGCGACGCATCTACTATGTCCACCAGGTGCGGTGCTAACCTGTTGGCCAACACTTTAGTGATGATTTTAAACGATCCATTAAGTAAACTAATCGGTCGTAGATCCGTGACCCTAAGAACCACTGCCTTTTTCGGGATGAGCACAACATTTGCGTAGTTTAGCCGTTCAATCTGAACCTCATGGTCATGGAATTGTTGGAAAATATCTATGAACTCTTTCCTGATGATTGGCCAGTAACAATTGTAGAAGAAGATTGGAAATCCATCAGGCCCCGGCACCTTGTCTTGCCCTAGACTCTTGATAGCCCTTAAGATTTCTTCTTCATCGAAAGGTCCCTCCAAACCCTCGCATCCTTCAATTCTCGATTCGGTCCACATATTGCTCTCGAGTTGGCACCTGTTCCTTCTTTTATGTCCCAGTAACTCTTTGTACGATGCCTCTATATGACTTCTAATTGCCGCACTGTCCTCCGTCCACTCTTCTCCTACCATTAATCCCCCTATATGATTGTGGCGCCTTCTCCCGTTAGCCACCTTGTGGAAGAAGGCCGTGTTCGCGCCCCCCTCCCTTAGCCACTGTACCCTGGATCTTTGTTTCCAGTAGGATTTATCCCTTTCCCCAATAAGATGAAGTTCGGCTCTACAAGACGCCAACTCTCGGAATTTCACCTATTGCAAGACTCTTTCTTCCTCCATGGATTCCAATTTCTGTGCTCTTAAAACCAGCCAGTTTTTTCTTCTCCTGTTCTCCTCGTTATCTTTTCTTGCCCACGCTCGCAGGCATTTCCGAAGCCTTCTAATATTTAGAATCCAGTTTGATATTGCGTCGCCTGCGGCGGTTGGCTCTTCCCACGACCTCTGAATAGTGCTCTTGAGTTCCGCATTGAAAGTCCATGCTTTCTCAAATCTAAACTGTCGTGCTTGTCCTCTTGTATCTCTTTCCCCCTCCAAGATTAGCGGAATATGATCTGATGTGTATCTAGGGCCTGACCTCACTGATGCCAGTGGGAAGATGTCCTCCCAATCCGTTGACACCAGAATGCAATCAAGCTTGGCCAAAGTCGGGTTAGCCTGCATGTTCGACCAAGTAAACCTTCTGTCGTTCCCCTGGATATCAATAAGATTAAGGTCGTCGATGGTATGGTTGAATCGTTGTCTGTCTCTGTCCTCCGGACCCCTCCCTCTATGTTCGCTTCTAAATCTCGTTAGGTTGAAATCTTCCCCAATCACCCATGGGCCTGTCCATGATTGTCTGATACCCCGAATCTCCCCCCAGAACTCTTCTCTTCGGTTAGAGTTGCATGGGCCGTATACGGCCATGACCATATGCTCCCACCCATCCCTTTTACGTTTAATCCTAATAGTGACCAAGAATTGCCCCATGTTTTCCTGTAGCAGATCAAAATAATTGTCGTCTACCCCCAGCGCTATCTCTCCCGACATACCTACTGAAGTCTTGCAACGCCACTCGAAGCCTCTAAGCGATGACAGGCCTTGAAAGTTCGCCTGTGGGTCGACTATCTTAGTCTCAAGGAGCGCGCAAATTTTTGGTTTAATTCTAATTATGGTGTCATTAACTAATCTAGCGTTCACTTTCGATCTCATCCCTCTAACGTTCCAAAATGTGTAACTCATGGAAAAAACTTAATGAAGAATCTACCCCTACCCTACTAACCGTCAATAGACCCGCTCTAAATAGCTAGTCTGTACGCCTCCTCTCTAATTATATTAACTCTCTTAAGTTGATCTGCATACGACGGACTGATATCCAAACCAAGAATGCACGCATAATAAATAAGATTATCATCTGGAATGAAATTCAAAATAGATAACATACCTCCGCAGGCGGATGTTGGCTCCCTCGCCTTAGCGGCCGATCTAATAAGATCCCCCTCGCTCGGACCCTTCTCCCCCCAACGATCCATTTGTCTCTTGCTCTTCCTTTTACCCTCGTCCATGGCTCTCTCCCCATCGTCTGTTTCTATACTGTCACCTACCCCTGGAGTGAGTGCCTTAACTCTACTATCAAATTCTCCCTCTGAGTCTGTGTATTGACTGCCATCTTCTTCTAAAGCGCCAATTTTATCACCCCGAGATGCGGCCTCCCCCACGACCTCATACTCCTTTTCGAATACCTTGCATATAGCTTTTCCCTCACTGTGCCCAATCTCTCCTCCGTCTGTGTATGCCTCACCTTCCTCCACCTCTACATGTGGCTCACGCTGCACGTCCCTCTTGTCGACACCTTCCCTCTCCATTTTCTGGTCAGCTACAACTCCCCCAGAGTGCTATCCCCTTTCAATAGTAGTACTCGGATTAGAAGGCCCAACCTGATAAGGCCCAATCCCCACTTGATATGGACCTGGGCCCTTTGAAACAAACGAATCCGTTATCTCTCTTACTGCATTTTCCACTACCAATCTGAACGCTGAGTTAGACATGTTGTAAACGTCTAAGTGTCTCTTCGTGGGCCCCCCTGAGTCTGTCAGTGTTTGGACTGATGGAAGCTCTTCTTCGGCTGTAGAACTTCTAATCGCCTCATATCTTGTCTTTGAGTGACAGCCTTTCGTATTGTACGTCTGGTCCTATGATACTGCCTGAGCCCCGCTGATCTAGTACACCCCCTCTAATAGCTGCTTGCTGTTTTGAACGGTGGATCTGCTTGCTGATCTGATCCACTAGCTTAGGACCTTTAGTACTCAGAATCCCTATCCGACGCTCCTGATTAGCTCTCACCTGATCCGATGGATGCCCATCATCGTCTAGCCTGAGCTTCGACCTTACCTCAAAATCCGAATTCGAACCGGCTCTCTCCGGCGAAGCTCTGAATGACACCGATTTTTTCCATTCTACAATAATCTTGATCCCATAGCGCTCCTCATCAAACTGTGCTATTATCTCCGAAGGAATCAAACTGGTATCTTCTACTCCTATCTGTAGCCTTGCGAACTCTCTCCTCTCCAGAGTGGTCGTCGCTCTGTCAATGCTGATAAGATCCCCAAACCCCTGGACTAGGTTTTGAAACCCAGACTTCACCCAACACTGCATCGACACATTGAACATCCTAATCCACACCGCCGAACGAGAATCGATGCTCATCGCCCCCTTCTTCCTCGACCACTTACTCATGGTAATGTAGAATTCGTCCCCTTCGAGACTCCCGCTGGCCAATAACTCCTTCGTAATTTCATCTGTTTTACAATAGACCATCAAAGAGTCCTCCTTCACTTTCTTGATTACCCAATCCATCCTAGAGCATGGTCGAACCGCCGCTGACAGAAGTTCCTTGGTCGCGTCTATGGAGGGGTGACCGGTGTGAATCTTCAACATAATGGACTGGCTCAATCTCCCCTCAAACTCGGCCATAATTGGAGTTGGATTGATTATCGCCCTAGCAATCAACCGCTGTCCATCATTGTTTTCCTCAGAGTTGACATGCTCTGTTTTATCCCCACCTCCTCTGCTCTGGTTCCAGGAACCAGAGTGAGCAATGGCCGTAGTCTTGGTCATCCTGTCCACTGTTTTAAACTTTGCGCAATCCTTCGAGATGTGGCTGTACCTCTTGCACGCTTAACAAAACCACTCGTTGGTGCATTCGTGGATCGTGTGACCCTTCCCCGCACATTTGTGGCAAAGTGGTTGCTTTGGTGAGCGCGCTCGAGCAGAGGACGACGATGAACTCTGAGCTTCCGCCTTTCTTTCCGCCTTCTTAACACGCTTGGTTTTATACAATATCTATTCCCCTTCATCATCCTCTTTCTTCTTCACTAGCTCCGTCTCCGTCGACACCCCCACCCTGCGGGCTTCGTCCCCTCCGGATTCGCCCAATGTCCTTTTCGTGGCCTGAAGGTAAGAGCCTCTATGGGGGTGCGTGGCGCCCAGATTTAGCCTCTCCCCTACCGGCGACGTTCTCCCAACGATCACCTTCGAAGAGACTCTATGTCCCTCCTCTTCAGCTACCCTGTTCACCGGACCTCTATGGTCACGGCGACCCTCCCTCAAACGATGGCGCAGGTCCCCTCTAGCAGAATCCCTTCCCCTCACTTGAACTCATCGCTCCACTTCGTCGTCCCTCCCTCTCTTCATCAGAGCTCGCTGAGAATGGGAGTCCTCTTGGTAGACTTTGGTGCCTGTAGGCTTGCGGTAGTGGGAAGCTTGGGTTCTCCTCTCTTCTCCCTTCATTTCCTTTTTTTTCTTTTCTTCTTGAGCATTGCACATTTTGACTGACCCTACCACGGACTGACAGGTAAACACCACTACGGTCCGTGGTCGGGACAATTAAAATGTGCAATTGTCATCACTAATAGAGTGGATACATGAGAGCCTCTGAGAAGTTACTTAAACTCCTGATTCATATGCCCATATATTGACATGTGATGCTTACAAAACTTAATCTTTTTATTGAATCTCAAAATATAATATTCCATATCCAATATCCATACCCTTTACAAAAACTTATGTGTCACAACTTAAGAGTATATGACAGACACTTGATGCATGAAAATAAATTTCTTCAATAATCAACAACTTCATCAACGAATATACATTACAACGATGACAACAAAAATATCAGAAGAAACATGAATCACTTATTCTAAAACTTTCAACAAAATTCACTTTAACCCTTCATATATATAAACAAGATCAATAGAATTTCTATCAATAATTCATATTTATAACTAGAATCACGAAAAATAATCAATTTCCAACATAATACATAAATCAGAATCATAATTAAAGAAACCAAAACAAAAGCAAGCATATGAATCACCACTCACTTTTGATTCAAAAATCTACAATTAGATCTAATTTGTCGACATTGACGACATCCCAAACCACCCTTTCTTTCTGTGCTTCACCACGGTTCACCATCATCATTGTTGTCATCATAATCCTATCTCTCTCCTGCGTTCGTCTCTTTCTTCTCTCTCTTGTGCTTTTTTTTCTTTTCTTTCCGGCGTCCCGAGCAAAAGAAATAGAACCCAAGGAAAAAATTCGTATTTCTTTTTCACTAAGCTCCATAAATTTACTTTCGCACTTCAATCCTTAAATGTATAATATTTGCACACAATTTAAAATTATTGATATTTACAAATCAATCCAAAAGTTATAATATTGAATTTTCAATAATCCAGAAAATCTGGGGCATTACACCGCCATAAAAAAAAAATGACACATTCTAATTTAGTCCATTGTTCATATTCTTTCTTCTCAAGCGTACAAATATTAACACGACTATTGCCTGATTAATTCAACTTAGTCTAGGTTTAGGTAATTGCATATCTTTGTAAATATCAAGCATATGTTCATCCCCTCTAATATGTATCAGCCAGTGAGGTAAAAAACCAAAGGACCAATACATCATAGTTAGCATCATAATAATACATATATAGAGATGTAAAAATATATTTTGTTTAACACTTTGTTAATGAAAGTAACCTAGTGTAAAATATATTGTACTTTTTACCTTTAATGGGTAAAATTTAATAAACTTATATTTCTTCAAGCTATTTAGTATGTTGTTTGCATCACCAGAAAAATTTTCAGTTAATAAAGCTAATAGAATGTATTATATAATTTCATAAGCCTTTGCACTAGGTGATGCCACGTGGCACAAGCATTTGCACCAAAAGATATCATGTGACATCCTAGGCGGCAAATCATGGTTTTAAAAAAAGAGGCAATAAAAGATTTTTAAAAAAAAAAATTCACCAATTTCTTGTCCTGTATCATACTATGTGGCAATAGGTCTTTGAATTTCATAATTATAAAAAATCAATTCTAAGAACTCTTCACATTCTTTCTCCATAATAACTTAAAGAAACACATTTAATAATTTTTTTTAAAAATTAACTGATATGAACACACCTTTTTATCTTCCAAATAATATGACATGGTTATTCAAAATATTAAGTACATGATAATATGTTAGGTTATTCCAAATATTAAAGTACATGATAACATAAATTTCAACCACCATAAGGTGGCCTAGTGGTAAGAGCGATGGGACTTGGAGTGTGCTCCTCCAAGATCCTGGGTTCGAATCCTGGGCATGGTGGCCAGTGTGGTCGTTGGCAAAAGCCTTCGTACACCACACGAACTGGGATTAGTCTGAACCATAGAGGGGGATGGATACCCAGTAAATCAAAAAAAAAAAAAAAAAAAAAAAAAAAAAAACATAAATTTCATCGGGTCTTTTCACTTAAAAAATAAGAAGTGTATTTTAACATCCTATAGGGATAAATTATTGAGATCATTCTATGAAAATGTATGCACAAGTACATAGTGTCAGTTTACTGTTAATATACATTATAAATTCACTAGGACTTACATTAAATTTAAAACCTTATTTAATGCATGTGAAATTAAATCTTAGCTACCATGAATGTGTATAGTTATTTAGATTACGAATTTGTGTGAAGTACAGGTTTCTACAAAGAATAATGATATAAATATTATATATATATATATATGCTAGTCCGTGCATGCACGGGTTATTTTCTAGCATTAAGAAAACTAGTATTATACACGTGCTTTGCACGTGGGAAATTTTTTTTTGAGAGGGGAATGAAAAGGGAAAAAAAATTACGTGATTTGCACGCGGGGAAATTTTTTTTGGTGGGGAGAATGAAAGGGGCAAAAAAAAAAAAAATTTACCAACACATGCGTTGCACGGGTTGGATTAAGGACTGAGGCCTTCTCCCATTATAGTAGTAGAGATTTAGAAACCTTAATTACCAGAAAAATGAGCATTTATACTTCTAAGCATATAAACCCTAATTCTAGAAATGCTTTTGCTCAATCAATCTACAACCTCAAGAGGAGAAAAAAGAAGAAAGAAAATGTAACCAAAATTTGTTAAATTGATCGATAAAGCATCTAAGGTTTTGGAAAAAGTACACCTTTTCTTAAACAGGGAGGATATCAAAAAGTTATCGTTAGGGTTTTCGTGCAGGTATTGACATCAATCGTGATCCACATTCCATTGACTTGGAACTCTTGAGAAGAATTTGATTCTTCTTGTACCACTACAAAATTTAAATTAAGATCCACAATTGCATTAATTCACTACGAAAAAGCTCGATTCTACAGGAACAGTTACAAATTACAAAATCGAAAAACGATCAGAAGTGTTGGAACCTTCACTATCAGGAATGTTGGCTAAAAAAATTAGAAATTGGTGGATTCCTAAAGTGAATCAAGAGAAAACAATATGGACTACGGATTTAGAGATTGTAGAGGTTCTTTCACCACGATGAGATTTGTACAGACCAAATTGCATTATAGCTTCACAATGATAGATTAGCTTCACAATGATAGATCAGGTTAGGGTTAAGAGAGAGAGAGAGAGAGAGAGAGAGAGAGAGAGAGAGAGAATCAATTAAGGATTTGCAATGATCTGACATTAGGGTTATGTTTCTTCAGCTTGGAGAAAGAGAGGAAAGAGAGAAATCCAATTGACTAGGGTTTTTCGGCATGATTGATTCAAGGATAGAAGAGAGAGTCATGAGGAAGAGGGTTGAATTACCATGTTGTTACATTTCATTATCTAGTAGTAGTTGTTGGGTTATTATATTCTAATACATGTAATT
Source organism: Hemerocallis citrina (assembly GCA_017893485.1). Lineage (NCBI taxonomy): Eukaryota > Viridiplantae > Streptophyta > Magnoliopsida > Asparagales > Asphodelaceae > Hemerocallis > Hemerocallis citrina. The sequence continues at coordinate 278,435,020 of CM030363.1, read as the reverse complement.
ATACTTGGTTCTACTTTCTCACCAATATACACATTTGACCAGAAAAATTTCCATGATTTACCAATTTTAACAATAAATAGTTAAAATATACAAAATGAGAACCCACAGAGAGACCTGCCAAAGTAACAACCAACAGAGATTGATGGTGAAGAGAGGAAGGGAAGAGGAAGAGGAAGAGGGTAGACGCACAGAGATTAGAGGCATCCCCAGTGCTGCCGAGAGTGAGAGGACACTTTGAGACGAAGGAGTATCGAGTAGACCATAGAGGACTACCAAGGAATGGAGATAGAGAGTTCAGATAAAGAACTCAGGTGGAGGAGGGGCAACATCACTCGCCAGAGAGTCGGAGAGGGGGTTTCTGACCACAATCGTGGAATAGGAGATCGTATCTAGAGGCAACTAAGAGGAGAAAGATGGGATCAGAGCGTGTTTACCAACGAAAGGAGGAGAGATCGCCGGAGCTAGAGGTGATGAAGAAGAAGGAGGACACTGAAGGTAAATGGATCTTGTTCAAACCCAAGAGGGTGGTGAAGGCAGAGAAGCAAGCAGCAAAACAACTGTCTTCATCGTCATCGGCTCCGTCATCGACCCCGGCAACGGACAAAAAGAATGCGCAATGTCATAAGTGTACGGAGCGAGGTCACACGATCAATGAATGTGTGAAGGATTGGTTTTGCTATGTTTGTAAAAAGCATGGTCATATATCGACGAAATGTCCAAGACTCAAAAAGGAGGGAAGTGGTGCCATTTCGGATATGACGCCCAAGCCAGACATGATGATCGACAGCAAGAGGAGCCAACCCAAATCAGAGGAGAGTAAAGACGATGGAAGGAGAACAATCAAAGCTGTGATTGTACCGACCCCGATCATGGCAGATTTTGAGTGTCGTCTTCAACTTTATATTATGCTCAAAGTGCACACGGGTAACCCATCCATAGAGGAACTGACGGAGAATATAGTGGAAAGCGTAAGGACATCGACGGAATGGAGGTGGGAGATCCAAAAAGTGAAGCAAGATGTGTTCATGGTGTAGTGCTGATGGGATTGCTGATGATGGGCAGTCTTGAAGGAGACGAGTTTTATGTGAGGATGAGTAGATGGACGAGGAATTATGGGGCTTTGAAAGTAGATACGATGCCGACGGTTTGGATCCGTTTGTTCAATATATTTCGTTCCATTGTTGGGTGCGGTCGGCGTTTCAAAACGTCATTGGGATCTTTGGTTACTTGATCGCCATTGATAAAAATACCAACTTCCAATCAAGACGTGAGTATGCGAGAATTCAAATCGGGGTGGAAGATATGAGCCTAATACCGTCGGTGATCGTGGCTGAGTTCGAAGAAGAGCGTCATGAGATTAAGGTTATTATTGAGAGGAAGAAGAGGGTCTTGTTTAAAGGATCTCCGAAGTATTCGTCGAGCTCAGAGAGGCGTGTCAAAAAAGACTTGGAGGTTGAAGATGAGCCACATCCGTTGGATCAAGAGCCAGGGAATCTTGGCCAACAGATGCAGGGAGAGAAAGGGAAAGCAGCGATTGAGCTGCAGCCATTTGATCAACATCAGAGGCATCAGAACTACTCAAAAAAGAGTTTACCAGATCGGATGAGGTTAGGGGATCAAACAGAGAGGACAGGGGACAGCTGTAAGGTGAGGGGGGGAGTCAGTTCAATAGGGGTACTAGGTTGCAAGGATGTGACGAGTGGCACAACTGATAGAGGCAAGGGGATGGTTTCAGCGCTATTCATGTGACAGCAACGAGGCCTTATCTTAGGGGAGAGAGGGGTCAAAGGGCGGGTCCCACTGCTGAAGAGGCAGTTGTCTTCACACTATTTAAAGCACAATTTCAAGAAGCTCTTGAAACGGCGCTAAGAGCAGCCTCCCAAAATATAAAATCTGTTGGGCCTGGCCCAAATACAGACGAGCCACCATTAGAGGTGGGTTCTGTTTTGCATGGTCCACAATTGAGTTAAACTCACTGGATTGGCAGAAAGTTAGTGGAGAGTTACTGGGGTTAGTAGAGGAAGAGGAAGAGAATGTCGAGGAGGGAGAATTGGGGTTATTGGAGGAGGAGAAAAGTGGGGAGGGGAAAGGGGGGAGTGCAGTGAAGATGAGAAACAACTAGAAGAAATCTACAAATCATCGGCGGAGGGTGAAAGAAATGGGGCCTTAGATGGAGTGGGGGACGAAAAAATGACTACGACAGCGAACACGAAAGGTGGGCGAAGCAGGTGAGAGATTTGGCTCCAGGGAAAGAGATGGGTGTTCAGTTCATTGGGGGAGGGCCTGAGGAGGCTAAAAGGAAGAGCAAGAGACAAATTGATAGATGGGGGTCGAAGGGACCGAGGGAGGAGGATCTCATCAGATCAGCGACCAAAGCAATGGAACCAACGTCAGCCTGTGGAGGTTCGTTCTTAATTTTGGAGTAGATTTCAGATAATATGCTTCTTTATTATGCTAACATGTTAGGGGTGGACATGAGACTTACCTTTAGAGAACAGTTAGACAAGGTGCATACTATTAGAGTGGAGGCGTATAGGCAATGCCTATAGAGGCCTCCCTAGGTTTGGGGGCTAGGATGGTAGATGAAAGGTTCAAGTTATTATGTCGTACATCTTTTGGAATGTTAGAGGGTTACGATCTACGGTTAAATGTAGATTGGTGAACGATAGTATCGCTAAACTAAAATCGGCTGTTTGTGCACTTCAAGAAACTAGGATTAGCGATCCGCAGACTAAGGATGTAGAGGGCCTTAGGTCTCTTAGAAACTTCCACTGGAGGTTCAAGTCATCCAGGGCATTGTCGGGAGGAATTGCTTTATGGGTCGATTCTGACGTCTTTCATATAGTTGATGAATATGTAGGTAATTTCTCTGTGACTATTAGAGTTATTCGAAAATCAGATGGATGGGAACATATGATCACGTCGGTGTACGGGCCATACAACGCTAGTCTTAGAGAGGGTTTTTGGATTGAATTAAGACTCATTCGAAATAGATTGGAGGGGCCGTGAGTTATTGGGGTGACATTAACATTACAAGATTTCAAAGTGAGCACAGAGGTAGAGGTGCTAGCAAGGGTGATAGATGTGATTTCAATTGCACCATCAATGATCTTGAGCTCATTGAAATTCGGGCGTCTGACAGGAGGTTCACATGGACTAACATGCAAACTAACCCAACCCTTGCAAAGCTCGATAGAATTTTGGTGTCTACAGACTGGAAAGAACTATACCCAAATGCGAAAACTAGATCCGTCCCGAGATTCACCTCTGACCATACACCCCTTATTCTCGAGATTGGTGACGCTAGTTATACTAAGCATCGTCAATTTAGATTTGAAAAGGCTTGGACCCTTAACGTAAACATTAAAAAGATCATAGAGGAGTCCTGGGGATGTCCTATCATGTAATACCCCTGTTCTTGAGCGAACAGTCGACTGTTAGGGTTAGCAGTCGACTGGTCTGTGTACAGTCGACTGGTGTGTGTAGCAGTCGACTGCTACACGGGATTTGTGAAAGGATTGAGAAATTTAGTCCCATATCGGGAATTTGCGAAGATAAATTGAGTATAAATACTATTGCCGAGGATCAAGAGTCACCAATTCGGTTAACCACCTTTTGAGAGGCAGCCTGTGGTGGGCAGTGGAACTACATAGTATTTACGATTTGTCTGGGCATTGGGGCGGGGCGTTACAAATGGTATCAGAGCCGACTTTCGACACCGGTGCTGAGAATCATTGATCTCCGGGGTCGGGTATACTCTGCGGTGTTGAGAGTCACAGGTAGTGATTGATAGCCGGGTATCCGATCTGCGGTGTTGAGAGTGAGTGATCTACATCGGCTAGAAAGGGCGGTCCTACACGAGATGTGTGCCCTGTGCTCAGCGAGGACGCTGAGGTCCTAAGGGGGGGTGTATGTAATACCCCTGTTCTTGAGCGAACAGTCGACTGTTAGGGTTAGCAGTCGACTGGTCTGTGTACAGTCGACTGGTGTGTGTAGCAGTCGACTGCTACACGGGATTTGTGAAAGGATTGAGAAATTTAGTCCCATATCGGGAATTTGCGAAGATAAATTGAGTATAAATACTATTGCCGAGGATCAAGAGTCACCAATTCGGTTAACCACCTTTTGAGAGGCAGCCTGTGGTGGGCAGTGGAACTACATAGTATTTATGATTTGTCTGGGCATTGGGGCGGGGCGTTACATATCATCCAAACGGATGCAGTGTCCAAGTGGAACATCAAGATGGAAAGACTGCATAAGCGTCTTAAGAGGTGGGCTAAAGATGAGCTAAGGGAACTTAATAGAAAGAAAGAGTGGTTGGGGAGCAGAACTCACGAACTTGAAACTATAGAAGAGGAGAGGAGTTTACTTAGGAGGGAATCAAAGGAACTGGCTGCAAACAGAACATAACTTCACAAAATTGGTGAATTTGAGGAATGCTACTGGAAACAAAGATCGGGGGTTCAGTGGCTCAAGGAAGGCGACTCCAACACGGCCTTCTTCGATAAGGTGGCTAATGGTAGAAAGCGTCAGAATAACATCACGGGGCTTTTTGTGGAGGAGATTTGAACGGAGGATGAAGCGGTAATTAGACAACAGATTGATAGGAGCTTTAGAGAGTTGTTGGGAAAGAAGAGGACATTGAGATGCAAATTGAAACCAGACATGTGGGAGGAATTGAGAATTGATGGAAGTAATGTGATCAAAGACTCTTTTTTGGAAGAGGAGATCTTAAAGGCAATCAAAAGACTGAGACAAGATAAGGCGCCAGGGCAAGATGGTTTCCGATCTTTTTCTATAACTTGTACTGGAACAACATCAAGAAAGATTTAATAGACATTTTTCAGGAACTTTTTCTGGGAATGGCAAGGGTGGATAGACTAAATTATGCTAATGTCATTCTTATCTCGAAAAAGGCAGAAATACTCAGGGTTTCCGACCTCAGACCCATTAGTCTGTTAAACGGATCATTCAAGATCATCACCAAAGTTCTGGCTAGTAGATTGGCCCCACACTTAAGGGATATCATTGATGAGACGCAGAGCGGATTTATTAAATGGCGGAAAATCATGGATAGTATCGCGTCAGCGCACGAAATGGTGTTTAGAGAAAACAAGAATAAAGTAGATGGTTTTCTACTTAAGCTAGACTTCGAAAAGACATATGATTCGGTTGAGTGAGACTGTGTTGATAAGGCGCTTGAACTAAAAGGTTTTGGGTCAAAATGGAGGACGTGGATGAAGATGTGTGTTAGAAATGGCAAATCGTTTATCCATATCAATAGAAGCGGGTAGAGAAATTAGGTGCAGAAAATGATTAAGGCAGGGAGATCCATTATCACCGTTGATTTTTACTATTATTGCTGATGGACTGGCCGAAATGACTAAGAGAGGGAAGGAAGCTAAGCTGATCAAAAGGAGTCAAGGTAAAAGGAATCCCGGTGGCAATGTCTATATTCCAGTATGCAGATGACACCCTTATGTTTGGTGTGGCAAAGATGGAAGAAATGGTGGCACTTAGAATATTACTGCGATGTTTTGATTACTGGTCAGGATTGACGGTTAATCTGAACAAGAGTTGTGTTTTGCCCCTCGGCGGAGATACTTTGAACTCGATGGAGATGACCGCAGTAGGGATGAGTTGTGCCCAGGGACAATTCCCACTTACATAGTTGGGGACTCCAATTCGACCGGGGAAGATGCTGAAGGAAGATTGGGGTGTGCTGGTTGAAAAAGTAGAGAAAAAATTAGCAGGATGGAAAGGGAAGTCACTATCGTTGGGAGGAAGAATCACACTGATTAACTCGGTGCTGAGTAGTCTGCCTACATACTTGATGTTTATCTATGAGATCCCCAGCTAGGTGATTGATCGAATCGATAAAATTAGGAGACGATTTATGTGGAAAGGCTCGAGAGAGGAAAGTAAGGGGTTTCATCTAATTAAGTGGGGGAGGGTGTGTAAAAAGGAGTTTGGAGAGCTGGAAATTGTGAATATCCGTGATATGAATAAAGTTCTCTTATCAAAATGGTGGTGGAAAATGAAACATCATCAAAAGGCATGGTGGTGCAATTCGTTCAAGACTGGAAGAAATAAGGACTTTTCAACATCATTATCATATATATGTTGACGCATTAAGTTAGTGGTGCTCTTGAACAAGAAGTCTAATGAAATAAATGAAAAAGAAACGAGAGATGTAGAGATGCCCTGGACATACCTTAAGTAGGTTGAAAACGAGTTCCAATTTATAGAGGCATAGTGAATATATGAGGTATCGTTTAATACACACACAACAAAACCAATTTGATCACATGATGAAATTATGCACATACATTTGGATGTGTGGAAGGCATTTATAATGGTGAAATGCCTATATTGCCCGTCCGGAACACATATATACGTATCACCATTGATTGTGCACATAAATTTAGGCATTTGTTGATGAGAAATATCCATATTGCTCACAGAATTACCATTGATTTTTTTTTATTTTATTATTTTTTTTTTGTGGGAATAGGCCGTAGCCTGACTCAAGCTGGATTCAAACTCCAAACCTCTTGCGCACTGCTAAGAAGTTTTACCACTGTACAAAGCCCTTGTGATACGACTATAATTGGATTGGGGAAGAATTTAGAAGTTAGGATTAGGAGAATTGGAGATTTAGAGAGAATTGGGGAAGAACAGGGGACTGAGGGAGAGAGAGATCAGATAAGGAAGATAAGGAAAATCAGAAATCAATATCATTCAACATAATCCCTCTATTCTGTTACAACCTACTATTTGTAGTTGTTCCCTTCATCCAGTTACAACCTCTCACTACTTCCCGCCATTTACTATTTAAAAGTAAAATGCATATCGCACGTACAAATAATTACAGCAGATACACTTGCAGCCAACCACTATGCAGTCGGCTGTTGATTTTTGCAGTCGACCGCATCAGATTGAACACCATTATCAGCAACTCTGTCACACCTTTTCTTCATATATTCGTACTCGTATCACCTTGCTAGTCACGATTAATTGATATACGTAATATCAATTGAGAATATCAACATCAGTATGCAAGTTGTCAAGGAAGCCGGCATTTCACTTGTGGATATAGTCCTATGGTGTAGAAAATTTTGGTTTCGGGAAAGTTCTTAATAGTTGCTGCAAAGAATTTGATTTCATCTCATGATATAAAAGATATGCTGCACAGGTCTCTGAAAATATAGTTATATTTGTTCCTCGGTTCTGTATATCATTCCAAACTAAATTTTTGTCTTGTATATTGGAACAGATCTACATTTGTCTGCTCATCAGGTTCAAGTTGAACAAGTGCACCAAATTATTTGCTCTACTTCAAAATTATCTGTTCTTTCTCAAAATTGTTTCGTTTGGCATGAGTATGCGGTTGATCTTGTCACTGCTTACACTGAACGCAATCTTAGGCACATAACTTTCGATAAATTTCTCTCAAGAATCAGGGAAATGATTCAAAGAATTTTTTTTTAATGAACTTCAAAAAAGTTTAGTGGAGAGTCGAGTAAGGATTCATCCAAGTGATAAAAAAAAGTGTGAATTGTTCCCCTCTATTTCACTGGGTTAAACAGTGAATTTTCAACACCCTTGATCCTTTAAGAGCACCACTTGCTTCTAATTATGGAACTCCTACCTATGAAACTACTACAAGAGTTCATGTACCTACTACCTACATTGCTTTTTTTTTGTGTGTGCGCGCGCACTAATAATGTACCTACATTGCTAACAAAGTTAGCATGTTGCAGAGACCAGTGATGGTTATTAAAAACTGTAAAGCAGAATAACATGTAATGACTCTCCAGTAACAAAATTATTAGAGGTCCCGATATCTAGGGAGATTGCGGTGGCAGGGCCTCCGGGAACTTCCCTCTTACGGGGGTCTACCTCTTCCATATTCATCCTTATTATTGCTCCATCGTATCCTTTTGCCATGAAACACCACTTCTTGCTTAGCTCCTTCACCCGCAAACAAAACTACCTCATTGCCAACAACTGGTCAGGCTTCTGACAAGAGGATGACAATGTTCATCGAGCTCGCCAATAGGAAGAGAACTAGTAGTGCCTTTGATTGCATTGCCTTGGTTGTAAATATTGTAGTAGGAAGGAAGAGTGTAGTGTACATCTTTCTCATTAAGCATTTCAAGAATGAGTTGATGTGTATAATATATATATAACGAGGAGAAGGGGACAAAGTGGCTTGTTATTATACAGCTTTAGGACATTGTGAAACATGGGCCGGGGTTCGTATAATCAATGGATATGGGTCACTTTTCTTCTAAGACTGCATATCTTTCTGATTCTAACTTCACATCTTATTTTTTGAAAGTTTTATTTTTTTTTTATCAGAAAAGGTTGGCCTTAGCCCCTCCGTGTTTCATTAAAAAAGTCTTTAACAAAACAGACATCACAGCACAAAAAAACAAACGGACAATGATATTCATGTATCCCACACACGGGCCATGATGCTCATACCCCTTACCCAAAACATAACCCTCTCAACCACACCTGGTGATAACAAACACCAGAAAGCAAGAGAAATAAAAACTCAAAATACATGCTCCCAACTACAGCAAGAAAAATACTTCCTGCTCCTCCCTAAACATTGCCGGCGATCATTCCTCCTCCTGTGTACCTCCCCTTTGTTGTGCCTCTACCCCATTGGTTGCATGACCAGAGTCTGGGTACATCTCCTTGATCTTCTTAGCTTGTTCCTCACCTGCTGTGATAGCTTCATAGCTCTTTCGCTTTCCCACCCGTCTGTAAATCTCTTTAACAGTCATTGGCTTATCCGCTTTGCTACGCTGCCTAATACTGCGTCTGAATCCCTCCTTTGCCGTTATTGCTTTTCCCTTCTTGCTTGCTTTTACCCCCGTGTTTTCCTCGTTGATGCTAAGGATCTCTCTATCATCACCGGAAAGTGCGTCCTCATGCCTGTTTGATTCAGATTCAGACTCAGAGGAGACCTCTGATTTCTGCTTATTGTCCGTAGCCCATTCTCCCAACATAGCCTTGACTCTCTTTTGTACTTCATGTTGGACTCTTCTTTCAACCTCTTTTTTAAATAGCTCTTCAATTTGTAGACCCTCTCTCTCTATCGTGTCCCCTTCTTGACTCACAAGAGCTGTCAATCCCTCTCCCGTTGCCTCTTTTGCCAAAGTAGGCCTAGTGCTAAGTTCCTTTTCTGGGCCTGTACTGGAAACACCAACCTCCTTCCCTACTTCGATCTCCTTCCCCATCCCCTCCTGAAGCCCACTTTTGCCATTCAGGAGCCCACTATTGGAACCAAGCTCTAGAGTAGCTAAGGAGGTCCATCTTGTCCCCTTCCCATCCTGAGCATGCATAGCTATCCCATCACCTTTCTTAACTGGTACTTGGCCTGTTGAGAAGGACACCTCCGCCGCATCGCCCCTCTCAGAGTACTTTTCCCTGTGCCCCACAATAGTCACTGTCTTCCTCAATTCAGCCAGAAAATCTGTCGTTGGTTCCGCCTCGCTTTGTACCTGGGCCCCCATCGGCTGATGTGACTTGGACAATCCAACTACGAGAGTACTGTTTCGATGCAGTAGCTTCGTACTCCTCCCGAACGAGAATTCGCCCTCCGTCAGCTCTTCTCCCATGGCACATCCCAAATTGATCGGAGGTCGGGGAGAACCCATTATCGCTGCTTCACCTTCCCCCACAGGTTCTTCCATATCGAACCCAATCCCGTAAGCCTCCTGCACCTTCTTACCCGCCACAATCTCTGCACATTTCCTCGCCCTAGGCTCCCCCCCTTCTTCATCGAATAGTTTTTTTGACACCGCATTTTTATGCAGAGCCTCCTCCGCCGTCTCCCCCCCCAACATCCTCCACCCTGACCTCGACCATGAAGGAGCTATTTTCGACCATAACCTGCATCCACCTCGGCAGCCTAGCCCTGTCATGTAAACAGATTCTGACCCTTGCGATCCCACCATTCTTCGCAGATGTAGGGGCGTCCATGCCAATCACGACGCCGTAGGCTCTGAGTACATCTTGAAACCCTCCAAGCTCCCAACAATGGAGCGGCAATCAACACAAAGACACCCAAGAACCCCTCGCCTCATCCTGGTTGATTGCCCCCTCGACTCCTGTCCACTATCGGGTCGAAATCTCGTAGCGTCCGCCTATGATCTTGAGTTCGTCACATCTAGCCAAAGTTGCAACACCTTCCGCCGAGGGGAACTCCGTGATCCAGAAGTCTTTTACTTTATGAATCCTCCATGCATGTTGATTGAAAGAAACAGAGAGCTGTTTGAGACCCGTTACGATCTCCTCCGCCGTCGGCAATCCTCGCACCGCCCTAATAACCCCCATTTTCGCCTTAAGAATGTTCATGTTGCGACGCATCACCCCAGTAACAGAAACGACTGTGGAGGTTAACTCAGCGATCCTACCCACCGATCGTTCCCCGTTCCCCTGCCTCCCTCGCCGCTTCTCTCTTCTAGCCGCGCAAGAGTGCACTTTGTGTCCCGAGACTTTACATTCGAAAACTCCAAACTGGCATACCTTTTTGTGGGTGTTGATCGCCGCAAAACATGCACGAAACTCCCTTAACTTTCCTTGCGTCGCCTCCAACTTCTTGGACGATTTAGAGCGCACAACCTCCCAACCCCCCCCCCCCCTCGTCATCATCGTCATGTCGTACAACTTCACCCCTCCGTCGCACTTCCCGCAGTGCCGAAAGTAGCTCCTGCTCGGTGAATTTGGTTGCCGCAATCATGGGCGATTGGCGCGCAACCGTAGGGGACATTTCCACGCTTAGGGAGCCACGAGGAACCGAACGAACAGGAGTGGACATGGCGGGGCTAACGATCTTGGTCAACGCGTTGCTAGGTTCCTTGTGCGATGGTTTATGAGAGCCGTTAGGGCTGTTGATGATCCCTCCTTTAGCAGAGTTATGTGAACGGTGCCCATCTCTGTGATCGTGCTTGCGTGAGTACACCGGCGAACTCAATCTAAACCTGCGTTGCCCACCGCCTACTCTCCCCAGCGGTGGTCTAGTATTCGTTCTCCTCAGAGACCTCGGAGACCTGACCCTCCGACTAACACGAGCACCCTCAGCTCTATCCTCATCGTGCTCCTGCCGGCTCCGTGGATTGCATCTTTCCTCATCGTTGCTGTGCTCGCGTGGAGTCCACACACGCTCATGCCCTCTCTCAAACCCAGTCATGAAATAAAAGGTTGGTTAGTGGTGAGGTGGAAGTAGAAGAAGGGATTGGCTGTGGGAACAGAAGACAGGAATGGTTTGAATATTTTTTGAAAGTTTTTGTTACCCTTTTCTGAAACTAATCTTATGTGCACATTCTTTATGGCTTTCAATGTAACAAATTCAAGGCAAATATTACACAAATAGGTTTTCGAAATGGACATAAATAACTTAGTTAAGTGATTATTAGCTTAAATCGACCAAGGTAGGTTTTCATTGTGCTTGGAATGTTTTATTAAGTTTTTTTTTTTTGAAATAAAAGTGACTGAAGTCACCAATCTCATTAATGATAATTAACGTGATTACAGAACCACTCCAGATACATCATAAATGTTTTATTAAGTTCTCTTTAAGATATATATACTTCAAATAAACAGTGCATTACATGTTTTAAATAATTAGTATACTTTTAGAAAGTAGATATTCATGGAAAAACCCAAATGGATATGCATGAAATAAACATCTTATGTGCATCCATGTGATCATGATGTGATTGCCATTCACTCTGTGACTCATAACACTATTTTCTTGCAATCTTCATGATCTTTACTTTTTGCTATGGAATATTTGTTTACTTTGATAAGAGTCAATGCTAGTCGGATGAGCAACTTTTAAGATCATGTGGTATGTTCTTCTTCCTCGTATCTACATTGAATATGTACCTCCATTTTACTTGAACTAGGTTTTGAAAAGGAGGTCAACAAAATCTGAGAATGACACAATGGAGCTATAGTTCTCGACGAAAATGTGGATATCGTATCAGTTTCAGTTGCCTGACCCTACTAAACTGAGTGACAGAACATATGCGACACTCTGGATGCTCTCGGAAAGCCGATCAGTCTATTGGACAAATCCTAATGGATGGGGCAAACATTATGTATCGATTTGAGGTACATGTCACGACTGTTAGATATTTAGGTATATTCTCGATATACATAGAACATTATTGTGTATAATATTGTATGGGGCAACACGTAAGGTGTGCGTGTTATCTGTGAGTTATTGAACCGGCATATGTGCTAAAGATCAAATATTTATTTTTGTAAGACAAATTATAGTTTTGACTATAAATTTGAATATCCAATTAATTTTTTTATTAGAATACAATAGTGCCAATAATTTGTTTAATTGGTTAATCTTTAACAATTTAGATGATTGTATAAATTTCCAGTTTCCTACCAATTGCATGTGTTCGAGACAATGGATTCCTCTCAACTTGGAAGTTTGTCACATAGTTGAATAAGTCAGCATTTTGCAGGATTCTCCATCGTATTTGGAAAACACTTCTAACGTGAAGTGTCAGTATCTACTCTAATCCGTTTTCAGTATTTTCATGTGATGAATGTGTTAATGTTTCGTGCGTTTAATCACATGATTGAAAGTTTTAGATCATAATTAGTATCGCTTTGAAAACTATCATATTTAGGGTTGTTAAGTGTGCTTTGTCATACTATGTGTATAGATATATTGGCAAATCCATCGTTTGCAGTTTATGTGAGATTGTATATGTGCTTCTCTAATAAAATTGATGTATAAGTTATGTAACGAATGTCTGTAACTTAGGTGGGAGCATCCAGTAGTGGAGGATGTTTCTCCATTAGTTATGTTTTGTTTTCTGGTTCATTGTACTGTGTGTGCAAAGCTGAATATATCATATTGGTCATTATCTCGTTTCACATTTCAAAGATGATGAAGAACGAATAAAGGAAAGAACTCTTCGCTCAAAGTGTTTAAACACTTGGACATTGTTAGTACTACACTTGGACATTGTCAGAACTACGAGAGAAAACAAACAATTTTGTGAAATGTGGTAGAGTAATTTTATATTAACTATATTATTATTATTATTATTTTATGTGTGCAGATCATAGTCAATGACATTTGTAAGTTGAGCTAAACAAACGAAGCAATTGATAATGGTAGTTCCAATTTGTGTAGTCCTTGAACACGACTTAATAGGCTAGGACATGTGAACTATATATTAAATTATTTGCTCTTGTTAAAACAACTAACTCTGCTAAATGACATCTCATTAAAATATGACAAATGCGAAATTTGTGCTCAGATTATGATCACTAGAAAACCATTTAGTATGGTCTCTAGGTGTACACACAACTTATTGAGTCAATTCATTCTGATATTTTTGATCTGCGTAGCTTTGTAACTAGATGAGTAGATGATTATTGAATGTTTGTTATATATAGAGAGAGGATAAAACACTTGTTATTTTAATGAATTAAAATTGCAGTTAAATGCTAAGATAAAAATGGTTCATATTTGATAGAGGTGGTGAATATGTTTTAAATTTTAGAAAAGTTTGCATTTGACATAATTTTTAATGCACTATATTTACTACAGTCAAAATAGTGTTGATAAAAGTTAGAATTAAACACTTAGTGAAACGTTGAATTCTCTGTTATTGGCTGTTGTTTGACTTTGTGTAATTAACTAATTATGAGTGATGTTGTATTGTTAATCATATTTCTAATATGTTGTTATACTCTAAATTATTTACACCTTGTAGATTATGACATAAAAACACAAATAGTTTTGTTAAAATGAAAATATGTGGTGTGATACATTTATTAGACTACATGACCTTAGAAGGCCTACAATAGAATCTATAACAAATATTTGTGTGTACTTAGAAAGAGCAGAATGTAGTTCTATAGACAAATTTTAGATTTGTCTAATTTTTTTTAGTAGAATCCAGACTTGTAGAGTTCTTTAGTGTTCATCAAAGATAAATTTATGAAATAATCAATTCCTACAGACACGGTCAATGATTCACAATTGGAATCAAGAACTAAACTTACTGACACTTAAAACTTCAATGACAGATGAGCCAAAGAGACTATTCAGTAGAAAATAAAATGAATTTGTTGGTATACAATAATACTTTAAACTAGTTGATTTGTCCGAAGGAGAAATAATTATAGGAAGTAAGTGAGTTTTTTGAATAAGAAACTTAATTTTAATTGTTCAGTAGCAATTTTAAAGCACTTTTAATAGCTAAATAATTAATTCAACTAAGTGGGGTAGATTGGTTTGATGTCACTCACATGTTTGTCATATTGAATAAGGATTCTTCTTGCCCTTACATCTATTGAAAATTGTTATTCTTCAAAGATATTTTAAACTGTTTTGTACTAAATTTTGTAGTGACAAGTTCTGTACTGAACAGTTTCGTAGTGGAAAGTTTTGTATTAAGTATTTTGTCTAATCTCTAATATTATAATGGGAGAGTTGGGGTTGTCATTTGTAGACAACTTGTAATTTGTAGACATGCATTCAACCATCTAATCTCAACCATTCAATTTAAGTAGGAGTTATATTAACCATTCATTTACTCAACTGTTGTTAGTTACCATAATGCCCTCAAAGTTCAAATTTATTTACGACATAATTATTTACAAAAGTGTCACTCATATAAAATAAAAGTTTTTGCCATTAGGAATAATTTGTAAGGAGTATGTGATAAGCAAAGGTTGGTCTCAGGTTCGAGGTCAGATTACGTTTTAATAATTAGAACGTGCATTGCACGTGCAGATTACTGGTATGTTTAGTGGATAAGATTTACAAATTGGTAAAATCATTGTATATTTTAAAACATGTATTAAAACTGAGACACGAATAATTTGATAAAATTGTAAAAAGCCTAAATTAAGTAATTCAAATAAATATTTTTAATTATGTGATGAGTCAAATATAATTGCTATCATTTATTTGTACATTGTTGACATGCTTGTTGTTGGAAGTGATATCTCTATTTTAAATAAAGTTAAAACTGTGATATCCAAAGAATTCAGCATGAAACACCTAGGCGTTGTGGACACCATATTAGGTATAAGGGAGAGTTTTGATTGGTAATGAATAACTCTTAGTCAAACTCATTAAATCAATAATGTGTTCCAAAAGTGGGGATATAGTGACTGAAAGTATATTTCGAAACACTTTTTGATTATGATAAAAGATTGACACCTGATAGAATTAGGAAAAGGAAAATATTTTCTTATTGATTGATTGAATAAACTGAATACAATAGGCTCCTATATATAGGAGAGAATAGAATACTAAACCAATACATTATTCAATGTGGGACTAAACTAATCTATCATCTAACACCCCCTCTCAAACTCAAGTTGGTTCAAGCAACAAGAGTTTGCAATACTGACGATGTTGATATGGAAGAAACGACAAACTGTGATGTAGAAACGGCGCTTAATGACGTATGTGACAGAAACTGAGAAGTAGACTGATGGGATCTCATCCCTGACTTCAAACATAGTCGATGCTGGGATCTTACCCCTGAATTGAGAAATAGAGAAATAGACTGATGGGATCTCACCCCTGACTTGAGACATAGTTGATGCTGGGATCTCACCCCTGAATTGAGAAATAGAGAAATAGACTGATGGGATCTCACCCCTGACTTGAGACATAGTCGATACTGGGATCTCACCCCTGACTTGAGACATAGTCGATGATGGGATCTCACCCCTGACTTGAGACATAGTCAATGATGGGATATTATCCCTAAAATGAGAACTGGATGCTGATAACACCCCCTCTCAAACTTACGATCGATAAACCGGAGTAAGTTGACTATCTGGATGTAGAAGCACAAGAATTTTTATTTTTATTTATTTTTTTATAAGAAAAATAACAACACTTAGAGCAGCGGATCCCCACACCGATCCGATCCAAACAACAGACAACAAACCAGATCTGATGTGGCCGAACACGAAACAGCCAAAGCGACCAATAGGGTCTCTCCACACAGCAGATCAGGGGCAAAACACAGAACAACAATTGCAGATCCATTCTCCCTGTACACCAAACAGCAACCTCGACCACCCACGATTCGTCTTGAACCTTGGCACGAGACTTCGGCACCGCAATGCGGTGGCGACTGTCGGCGAGGAGCTCGGGACTACTGGAGGTGGCGACGAGCTGCGGCGCTGGTCGAAAGCGACGCAACGACGGCGACCTCGACGAAACTCTGACGAGCAATCTTTATTTTTGCTCGAAACAGGGGAAGACGACGTTGCGACTTCGACGACGCCAATGGTGAAGTCGATGGGGATGAGATGATGAGGACGATGATGGAGGGCGACAGGACGGGGGTGATGGCGAGGGGATGGCAGAGAGCGATGGGATTGGGTTAATAGCGATAGGCAGATTGATGGGTTGCGGTGGAGGGGCGACGAGCGATGGGTTTGGAGTTGATAAGAACAGGGACGATGAGAGATGGAGACGGGGATGGTGGTGGCAGCGGAGGTCGAAGGTGATCGGAGGGCGATGGGTTCAATTTGGAGGAGGAAACAGAGAGAGCGGGTGTTAGAGAGGTGAATAGTAATGGGGGAGATTAAAAAAAAAGGGATTAAGGTTAAGTGGCTAGGTTTGGGATTAATAATTAGGGTTTGGGAATTTTTTTGTAGATTTGGAGGATTTGATTGGGATTAGGGATTTAATTGGGAGAGGAAGAGGGTCGACGGCTAGAATTTTGGAGACTTGATCGGGAGAGAGATGTTAGGAGGTAGAGTGATTCCGATGAAGACGAGAATCACTCCACCTCGATGTCGAGGATCAAATTAGTATAGGTCTTATAGGACGATAGGGTCTGATACCATGATAGAATTAGGAACAGGAAAATATTCTTTTATTTATTGATTGAATAAACTGAATACAATAGGCTCCTATATATAGGAGAGAATAGAATACTAAACCAATACATTATTCAATGTGGGACTAAACTAATCTATCATCTAACAATACCTAATAATGGTGCAATTATGAGATAGTTAAATTATTCTAAACTTATTGAGAGTCTCATGTATACAAAGATCTGTGCTAGGCCAGACATAACCTTTAAGGTAGGTATGATATGCAGATTCACTAGTAATCCTATTAATACATACTGGAGTGCTCTTAAGAGGATAATGAGACAACTGAGAGGTACTCAAGAGTTTGCTTTGTGCTACTCTAGTCATCATTTAGAATTGAATGGATGATCTGATGCATTATAATGCTTAAAATTTAGTGAAAGTCGGCGACTAGTGAATACTAGGAGGAGCAGAAATATTATAGAGATCAAAAGGCAAACATGCATTGCGCTACCATCCATGAAATCAAACATCTATGTGTTATTCTCTACAAAGAAAGAGGCTGAGTAGATTGAAGGACTTTTTGCTAGACATCAACTGAGATGTTTAAAGTAACTTCTAATTATGTCCATCGAATATCAAGCTATAATGCACTGTAGCTCATAACTACTTTATAATAGTAAGGGGAGTACATTAAGGCTGAAAAAAGCATAGTTGAACTTTTTCATTGATAAAGTGCAATTGAAACAAAATATGGCTGATGCTCTTACTAAGAGACTTGAAAGAGATTTAAGTATCAAAACTGTGGGGGAAATGAGGATAAAAGTTATTGAGTCAAAAGCTTTAATATCCTAGTTGTTTTGAAATTTAAAATTCAATTAGAGCCATATAGAAGTTCAAAGTTAAGCATCAATTTTAGGCAGCTGGCATGTTTTAGATAATTTGAAAAGTTCTATATAAATTTTGTTTATAAACAACTTCATCCAAATTTGATGATGTTATATATTCTCATGACTTACTTAAAATCATCTCATTATTCCAAAAGGAAGCATGAAAACTTGTCGATATGTTTCCGATGTTTAGAATTGTCGTTATATCATTTCAATTTTGATGATATATATCTTTTATGGATTCGTGTTTCATTCCAATTTTGATAATTATGAATTTAATTATAATTGATTTGACTGTTCTATCAATCCAAAATGAAACATAGTATAGTTCTTGTGTAGATACTAGTTCATGTTTTTTATTTTGTTAAAAAACTTGATTGTGATGCTTGTTTTACATTTTTGCTAAGCTAATTTTGAATCGTACTAAGTTCCTTTGTGGAACTCGATACTTTATTAAATTCACTAGAATTCTTAGAGATGTGTCTCATGATATTATTGTTTGCAATATGCTACCAAAGATGGAGAGTTGAATCTTTCAACATAGATTTCAAAATAATGATTTGTTCAAAATGGAGGAGTAAACATAAAGTAGTTTGCAAGGATAAAGCTTCGGTTTATTTCTCTCGAGAATAAATTAATCACTTGTTTGATAAAACTTTTTTTTGAGTTTAAGATTCTTGTGTTTATTGAGCTTAAAACTTTTATTTTGTTCTTGAAGTTATTTGCTTTGGTTGATTTTGAAACTATAACAAATGTTCCAGTTGGTTTATTTATTGTGAACTATTTAGTTTGATATGGTCTTGGAATTATATGATTATTTTGGTTTAGTCTCATCTGAATTATTCAAGTTATAATTGATTTAGTCTATCAATGTTTATTTGAAATTGTTGTAATCCAGTCCACAACATGTGGAACTGATGAGATAACCAGCTATTACCTAATATATTGAGAATATAGAAGGAGATTATTGGATATATAGGTATATTCTTAAAATATATAGAATATTATTTTGTATAAATTTGTATTGGTCAACAAGTGAGGTGCATGTGTTATCTGTAAGTTATTGGACCGGGTTGAGTGGGTCAAGAGCCTAGTACCCAAAACCCAGTATGATCTCATGTATACTGGTCTTGTGGTAGTGTCTGAGATTATTCCAATACTGATAATCAGGGTATAATCTCAAGCAGTAAAGATATTAAACCCTAACCCTAATTTCTCTTTGTTCTTATTCTCATCATTATTCAACAACGACTAATTCCTAATCTCAAGTTGTTCCTCAAGTTTGTTACTCCTAATGAACCAATAATAGATGGATGACGAACTAGAATGCACACGACAAATACATAAAGCAACACATAGACACACACACACACACACACACACACACAAGGCCATGATATAAATCTATGAAAACTCACGTCTAAAAGCTAGCTATTTCAGGGAGAGAATCCAAATCTACATCTACTCTATATCGACTTTCCATTTAACCAATATGAAATAGCACATTATATGACAAATGAGATCGTAACATTGAGTGTCGTTAATTCAGGCCAGTGTTCCCCTTTGTTCTTTTCCTTTATTTTTCGGTGTGGTAAGCGCATCCAGACTCGTTATTGCTATTTTTGGCAAAATGACAAAATGAGAAATAGCAATGTGGATGTTCTTTATAATGGTCATTTGCCAAAATTTGAGAAAGAAAAAAAAGTTTATAGGACGGAACATGTTGTTCTGTCTGAGAGGTGTTTTTGTAATTTTTAGAAGAATTAAAATGATATTAGTTTTTAAATAGTTATTAGTGATTTAATTAGTTAATAAATTAACTTTAAAACATAATTAAATTAGCTTAAACCAAGTTAAAAACACACAAAACAAATTTAGTTAGCTTAAACCAAGCCAACATGTGGAACGAGACATGTTGTTCCGTTTGAGAAGCTTTTGGTTTCGGACAGGACAACATGTCCGTCCGATCCCTTTTTAATTTACTTTTATTTTTTTTAAATTTTGGGGCAGTGCATGTTGTTCCATCCGATACTTTTTTTAAAAAAATTAGAAAAAATTCTACGACGATACATCATGTATCGTATGATGCCTATTAAAAAATAAAGGGGACGAAACAATATGTTCTGTCCCTTATAATTTGAGAATTTTCAAAATCTTTCTCAAATATGAGAAGTCACTATTCCTCATTTTTGAAATTTTGGCAAAATATTAAACGACTGCAACGCTCAAATTGCCAAAAAATGACCAATAGCGAAGGAGTGTGGATGCTCTAATAACCCATTGGCCCATAAGGTCAAGTGTCAAATGGTCATGTGGATCCACTCTTTTGGGGTTGGGATTTAGTTTTAGAGTTTTTTTCTTGGTGGCCTCTATCTTCAATAGTTGATTATAAATAGCAATTGACTTCCTTGTTTTTAACCCCTATTTTCAAACTACTCTTTTAACTTTGATATTGAAAAGCTCATGATTAGCTCTTAAGTATATTTTTCATACCATTCATAAATATCAGGGTTGTGTTTTATGAAAATTCTATTTTGCTCTTTCTTAGTATAGTAAGAAGAAAAATGCCCCCCTATTATATATACATATCACATGTTTTTACTTAAAACAATAGCAACAAAAACAAAAAAAATATAAATAAAAGTAGTTCATCTCTCAAAATAAAAACATATCTTCAATAAAACTAGTTCACTTCTCCACAAAATGTGGTAAGTTTCATAAATAAATAGTACAAGTAGTTCATTTTAAGAAGAAACAATTTAGCTTGTATGGGAACAGTTTATTGCCACAATGAATAGTAAGGTTTAGACATAAATATTATATATGCCAGTAAATAGTTTATTTTCAAATGAAATAAGATATCTTTCAATTAAACAGTACATTCAAAACACTTGAACTTTCGGGATTTATTAGAAACTTTTTATATATTTATAGGTTAAAAGAGTATTTTAAAAATAAGAAGGGTTAAAAGGAATGACGTTAATTGCTAGGAACCTAAAAGAAATTTACCCATATTAAAAAGTGTGGTAACAATGTAGCATTTAGCATTTTCTCATAAAAAAAATAGCGAGTAAACAAATGGAAAGCCACATTATATAATTGGGTTTAAATAATATAAAATTTGATTAGCAAAAGATCAATATGAAACATGTTAGTGTAGGGTATGAGGTCACGCAGTATGCAATGAAACATGGATATTTAAATTTTGTCGAAGCTGTTAATTTTAAATTTATATTAGATGAAATGCTTGTCTCCTAAAACAACTACATGATCTTGTTACCTTAGAACTAAAATAAAATTTCTCGCAAATTTGTTCTTCACTCATAGGTTACAGTAACAATATATTATGTTTTGTGCTGCTCCTTTGACTGAGAGTCTGACACCTATCCTATCATTTCATACTTCTAATAAGATTATGAGATAATTATTTCCTTACCCCTATTTGAATGCCATCTTCTCTTAAAATCGATAAGTTCATTTATCGTAAAACAGTGAGGCAAAAATCATTCTATTTTCATTATGAAGAGTTTAACTAAACATAAATAACCATAAGTCCAACCAAATGATAAAAGCTATGGCATAGTACAGTTTCTGACCCCAAATAGATGCAAATTAAGTTGCGCATTCATAACAAAATAGATACAAAGTTGCATATTCATTATTTTTTAAAGTTAGCTAGTGTCCTAAATAGTTTTCATGAAATTAGGAATCAAGGAAAAAAACTGATTGGGTATAAAAGAAGATGAGTTCTAAACTAAGGCACCCAAAGTTTTTTAATATTTAAATAGCACTCGAAGTTTTTAAAATATGATAAAACGCACCTATGTTACTTTTTGTACGGAAAGAGTGTGAAATTACAAAAATTACCCATGCCACATTTCAGTTCTTCTTCTTCTTCTTCATTTTTGAGTTTTTCTTGGCTTCTTCCTTTTTTCTTTTTTCTTCTTTCTTTTTTGGGTGGAGATGAAGGTGATGATGATGGGTTTCAGAGAAGGTGGAGATGGTGGTTGGTGGTGGTTGGAGATAATGGAGATGGTAGAGATGGTGGTCGGTGGTGGAGAAGGTGGTCGATGGTGGTGAGATGGTGGTTGGGGTTGTTGGAGATGATGGAGATGATGGAGATGGTGATCGGTGGTGGTGATGGTGGTTGGGTTTTATAATTGGTATAAAGAGATATATTCGGGAAATATTCCATTAAGTTAATAGTAAACTTAACAACATGTACTTTTTTGTCATAGTTTTAAAAAACTTCAGATATTATTTGGGTATTATAAAAAAATTAAGTGCTATTTAAAAATTATGATAAAATTAGATTATCATTTCGTCTTTAATCCAACTATAAAGGATAATACCATACCTACTAGTAAATCTACTACTTTTCTCTTTACAACCTTAGGTGGGACGCTATTATTGAATATTTCTACCACCTACTCTACAATAACCTCTACTAATATTGTACTAGCTAAGATAGTAAAGAGATAAGTAGTAGATTTGGTAGTAGGTGTAGCATTACCTACTAAAATGTCCACATTCAACTGCTCTAAACTCTAGAATCCGACATCCGAGACATCTAATGCTATATCTTCTTAATTATTGTTTCTCACAGAGGACATCTTTAATTATGCACTAGATTATTGGTTAATGAGGAACATGTCAACTATGACTATGCATATTATCCTGAAACAGTACACAGTATTATGCAGATCCCATCATAAATGTTGGCATGCTATGTATCAATTTGGAGACATAATTCTAGAACATAGAGTCTTATAATTCATGGTGAAGATAAATTGTTCTGAACTGTTTTCAAAAAACAATCCGTACACTAAAAGTTGCTTCAGAACAGGAAATGTAAAACTCTCAATTCTTCCTAATATAACTTTAGAGATGAAGCATATGAGACGTGTTTATTTGTGGGTGTCAGAAGAATACTTAAAGGGATTGATGAGGAGTAGGCAATATAATTTCCTCATTTTATAATCATCATAGGATGGTCCTAATGGACAGAAGTGGGATGATGAGGTTAGAAATGCCCATATATTTCATTAACAAGTACTATTTAATTTGGAGGGATGGGGATTGTCTTTTTGAGGAAAAAGGTGGAATACGGCCACCCTATTTTATTAATAAGAAATTAACAAAACAACCCCAACATACTGGGACAAGTTACAACCTACAGACACAAAAAAAAACATGAAGCGACGTGACCAGTACATATAATCAGCTCTCACTCTACACTACGAGGACCAACTAATTGTATGTCCGCCAAGCAAGCTTCGAGCACCCACCTCCACGGCACGCGCTCACCCACCTGAAGCGAATCATGTGGGATTTGAAAATTTGCTGCTCCCCTCCTTCTACCTCACCAACGCAACTTCACACATGGCCCAATCGTAGTCGCACCTAAAAGGAGAGCCGTGGAGAGGGTACTCACCTCTGTCACACTATAGCTCTCATAAGCAATTTCTCACCAAGAAAAACACTCAGTCACCCTAACCACGAACACCGACAAGGAGAGAGCCGTGAAGAGGATACCTTCGCCTCTCACACGCATCTACTCTCTCTAGTGATTTCTCACAAATACTAACAGACACCCACACAGAATAGAGAGAAGCAACATCTTTGCTCTCTCACTCTCTCACTCTCTTTCTCACGCAAAACCCGAAACAACCACAACTAACAGAAGCATCACCTTCCCCTCTCGCCCCTACGGGCGGTGGACGTTGTAGATTGTGGGTTTATTGATGAGGGCGTAGTGGCGGCGTTGTTGCGGAACTTGTGGCCGTTGATTAACGGGTGTCGAGTTCAAGGTGCGACTACCCCATTACCGAACAAAAACAGATACACCTCCACCTCAACAATTTCTACAGGACACCTCATGGGGGGACCCCGTCTACGGGCCCAAGCCTCATCTTGTGCTGTAAAGATGCGCATCTATGGGGGGACCCCATCTTCGAGCCCTAGCTCCGTAACCGTGCAACACCGATCCCAAGCACCTCATCCACTTCCCCCACCCAAACAATAACCAGATCAGCCCGCTGCCTTCTCTAACTCCGGTATTACCGTGGACGTCGCACATTATGGAGGGACCTCATCTCGGGCCCAAGCCCCACAATTGTGTGATACAACACATTCCACACTTCTCACACCACAACCAACACCAACAAATTAACTACCTTGCCCCACGGGCCCCATGCCGATCACTCGGTGTCGTCCTCGGCCAGAGCCAGAGCCACGACGACCAAGCCCGGCTCTGGTGGGTGCAGTGGGGAGGGGGGAGGGGGGGGCTCTGGTGGGTGCAGTGGTTTGGATCGGCCATGCCGATCCAAACCATGGCGCTCGCCCAACCAGTCACGGGAGCTACCGCGACCTGAGGCAGCGTGGCGGCGCACTGGGGAAGCTCAGCGGTCCCGTCGTCGTTCGTGAAGGCACACCGAAGTGGCGGAGGGAGGCAGCTGCTCCTCTTGACGGGATCTCATCGCACGAAGTGAAGACGCGAACGGAGAGGGGCACCTTGATCTCATCGCCGCATTGGATGGAGGGAGGGGGGGGGGGGGGCAGCGGCGTGGATGGCCAGCCGCCGTCGCTCCAAATCTTATAGATCTAGGGTTTTTTTTCAAGAGATTTAGTAGGGAGAGTCTGTTTAACCTGGGATGGGGATTGTCAACCTAAGAGATATGAATAATGCACTTCTATCCAAATGGTGGTGGAAGATGCACAAACAAAGGAAAGCGTGGTGGAGCAATTCATTCATGAGATATAGAAGGCGGAAAATCTTCAGATTTGGAGGAAGGAGTAGACATGGCAAGACATCATTTCTATGGAAAGGGATTGAAAGACTGGGGGAAGCTTTCCATTCTAACACGGTATGCAAGATAGGAAATGGGAAGAACACTAGATTCTGGAAGGATAAACGGTGTGGGAAAAACACGTTACAATCGCTTTCCCCAGATCTTGCTAACGAAGTAGACACAGGGGAGGACCTTGTCAAAGAAAGATGGAGGATTGGAAGATGGAGACTTTTAGACGGAGAAAATCTAACAAGTAGGGGACAGAATCAACTGGGAGATTTGAAAGAATTGTTGAGAAGGGCAGATCGGCCAATTACAGGGGTCCCTGACGGTAAAGAGTGGATTAGAGGAAATACGACGACGTTCACTGTATCGTCCATGTACGAAGTGCTTAATGACGGGGGAATCAGAAACAATCATGCGAAGATCATATGGAAGTCGCAAGTTCCAAGCAAGGTCAAAGCATTCGCTTGGCTAGTCCTCCACAACGCGATTTTGACCAAAACAAACCTAAGGAAGCGTAATATCACGATAGACATAACATGCCAACAGTGTAACCTGGAGGAGGAGGACATTAACCATCTATTCATACACTGCCTTAGAGCCGCCTTAGTTTGGGAAATTTTTGGGTTGGATTTTCACACGGTAGA
The DNA here is from genome assembly GCA_017893485.1 of Hemerocallis citrina. Lineage (NCBI taxonomy): Eukaryota > Viridiplantae > Streptophyta > Magnoliopsida > Asparagales > Asphodelaceae > Hemerocallis > Hemerocallis citrina. The sequence continues at coordinate 278,409,838 of CM030363.1, read as the reverse complement.
GACACCGAAGAGTATACAAGACATATGGGGTGCCTGGAGAAATAATAATATTAGAAAAGAACAGAAGACACTATGGGATATCACTGCTGAGGCGATTGTGTGGGCTCTATGGAGGGATAAAAATGACTTATGCTTTCGTAATATTAGATGTCAATTTCATATTTTACTGCGCAAAATTGTAGTCCTTATACATGATTGGGCTGGTTATACAGGATCCAGGAAGAGAAGCAAAGTCGACGGGGCAGAGTGATCGGGTTGGGCCGGGCAGCATGGATCCACTGACTAGTACTTTTGAGACCGATCTTGGAGGAGATAGCTGGGACCCGACACGACAATTACCTTTTGGATGCCTTAGGGCTTGTTGCTTGGCTTTATCATAGTTGTTATGTTGTATTAGAATTGTGGTATTTAGTGCCGACGTGCACAGTATGATGTATGAGATGTTGTAGGACTTTTGTTGTAATCCCGTTAATCTTTCATTAATGAGATCGGTGACTTCGGTCACTTTTATTTCAAAAAAAAAAAAAAAAACAAGTACTATTTAATAAAACACAACCACGAGAAAAAGAAATAACAAATTTGATACAATTTTACAAGTTTGACTCTTCAAAAATATCTGCTTTGATCATACACAAATAATTTCTCACACAAAAAACAAACACCTAATAAATTTATCAAGTTTGATAAATACTTCGCCTCGATCTTGTAAATCACCCTAGAAAGGGTGAATAGGGTGATTGTACGAAAATAAAAAAAATTAAAGAAAAATTAAAACTGAGTTGCAAAGTAAATGAGAAGAGATAAGAGATGCAAACACAGCAAGCACAAGTGATGCAGCGATATAACGTGGTTCAACCCCCCGGTCTATGTCCACACTACCTACTTGTAGCAATTCTCCACCACAAGCATTCCACTATACTCAAACCATTGTACAGTGATTCACGGATTGAGGCCGAGAGACCTATTACACCCACAGAACTTTTAACACAAGTCCCGTCAATCTCACCGAAGTGGAAGAAAAGAAAAACTCAAGAACTTTAATGATCCTGACTGAAGAAAACAAAGAATTATCACACATACTCGGATTGATTGTTGAATTAATTAGTTCAGAAGATTTTTCTCAAAGTAATATGTGAAGAATACACAGTGGGTTCGTCCAAATATATAGACTAGGAAGTGTATCTATCAAAAATAGAAACGATACATTTCAAAAAAAAAAATGAACAGTGCAAGTTACAGTGGACCGCATTTAAGGGACAGTCGACCATTCATCTTTAAACAAAAAATCGAAAGATGAATGGTCAATTGTTTCATTATATTGCTATAATGTGCAGTCGACTGTGCTGTGGTTGACCGACATGAAGTGCGGTCGACAGCAATCATGCTGTTCATGACGAATCCACTTTATATTCTTACCATATACTAATTAATCATCAATCAATCAAATACAGATAAAATCTCACAAATATGGAATGACAATAACCGGTCTTGATAGCTTTCTTGAGCACTAATCAACATTTGCACTTTTTGAATAACTTCTTTTTTTGCTTGATTTTACAATCTTTTTTTATTACTTTCCTTCTTTGCTTATTCTTGAATCTTTCTTGAATCTCTTATTGATATTAATTGAACCTGAAAATCTGAACAACTCAACTTAAACTAATTAGTATTTATAGACACGTTTTGTGCACACCAAACTAAGAGTCAACAATCTCCGCCTTTTGGTGTGAACAAAACATGTCTTTGAATGTTGAAAATAAATGTAAACAATAAAGCATAAAAAAATATCCCCCTTAATTCAATACTTTCTGTAACACAGATTTTCATAGATAAAGAGAATTTGAGAGAGATTTATAAATACACCCCCTTAATTCAATACTTCTTGTTATACAGAGTTTCATAGAAGATATATAGTAAGAAACAGTAATTTTTAGTTAAAAACATTCATAAAAACTCTCCCTTTTTGGAACACACCAATAGGGGGCAAAAAATAGCATAAGTTAAAGGGATAAAGGTATAACAATAAAGTACCATACAGTAAAATAAAGTACCATACAGTAAGCAAAACATGAGATTAATTTGGGGAATAGAATATTTTGTAAATAACAAAAGGAAAATCTTCTTACATGATACCGTTGATCGCGAAACTCTTTGATATACAGTGAGAGCTCTTCATGGTATCATAGATTTGAGATTTTCCCAATACAAACACGTGGCAAAGAGCAAAAGAAACAGAGTAAATTTCAAGAAACCAAACTCATAGCAAATATTAAAAACAAGCAACTAGGGAAGAAGCCGGTCGACCGCACGGTTGACCACAAAAATCAATTTAGTTCATAAAACTAAGAACCAACCTAAGAGCAAACCGGTCGACCGCACGGTTGACCGCACACCCTGTAAACACAAATCTGATGAAAAATGAGAGACAGAGAGTTAATCGGTCGACCACACGGTCGACCGCAAATACTGAAGTCCAATTTTTTAAAAACTCGTAGAAAACAAAAATGAAGACCGAGAGCGTGCCGGTCGACCGCCCAGTCTACTGTACACCTTCACAGTTGTACAGTCGACCGTCCAGTCGAACAAAATCCAATTTAAGCAGAAATATCAATAACATTCAATTCTCCTTTCAAAAAATAAAATCGTTTTTATCTAAAGGCTTAGTAAAGATATCAGCAAGTTGAAAATCAGTGGAAACATAGTCAAGAATAATATCTCCCTTTTGAAAATGGTATTTAATAAAGTGATACCGAATATCAATATATTTTGTATGACTATATTGATCAGAATTCTTTGTCATATGAACAGTACTAGTATTATCACATTTAATTGGAATATGATCAAAAAATATCTTGTAGTCTTCTAAAGTGTGCTTCATGTATAATACCTGCGTACAGCAGGATCCGATGGCAATATATTCGGCTTCGGCAGTGGAGAGAGTTACAGAATTCTGCTTCTTGGATGCCCATGAGACAAGGCAGTTTTCCAAAAAGTGACATGTGCCGCTAGTACTTTTTCTGTCTGTTAAGATGCCGGCATAATCTGCATCAGGGTACCCTACAAGAAATAAGTTTCTATTTTTCGGATACCAAAGTCCTGTATTTGGTGTGCCTTTAAGTTATTGAATGATACTGTAACTCCCGTTTTCATTTTTTCCTTTTTCTGTTATTGATCCCAATTGTAATCTTCATTGCAATTGTAATTCATTTCATTTGTCGCATTTTGTGTTAAATAATATTTATTCGAATGTTATTTATAAATTATTCCTCATCTCAATTGATCATTCAAAATTTACTCCTTGTATTCTAAATCCAGATTTAACCTTATAAGAATTGCCTTGTCTTCTTGGATGTGAATTGTCCTCCAACTGATCCACTCTGTACCCAAAGCCCAATATCCATCTTCTATTGGATCTCTCACCCAAACCCAAAAACCCAAACTACCCCCAATCTCTCCCTAACGGACTAATCCCTATGATTTCTCCTAATCACTCCCCCACAATCCCCATGATCTGTAACTCCCAGAATAATAACTAAATCCCTACTATTAAGCCCTCAAATCTTTCCCATTACTAATTCAACCTAATAACCCCCCCGTTACTATGCTCAAACCCCCTCTTCCGCTCACCTTCCTTTACCTCTTCCCTGTTTCCTTCACCGAAAACCATCGAACCCATTAACCACCGCCCTAGCCACCTCCGACCACCATTCCTCCACCATCGCACTCGCCTTGCCATCGACCCCAGACCCTCGTCGACCTCCTCATCGCCTTCAACCCCAACACAGCCGAAACCCACCATCGAACCCATCAACAACTCCTCCTCGATCGCAAGCCTTGCTTTGCCTCAACGTCATTTGCCGAACTTGAAACTCCGTCATCATCCTCACCTCTGTCGAAAGCCCCCAGTCTTCGACGCCGCACCCCGAGCTTCGCCCCGTCGTCTTCTCCGCCGAGTTTCTCCCCTCCTCTGTTTTTCGTCCGAAACAGAGTGCCGCTCCAGTCACCTTCCCATCCTCCGCAACTGCCGCCTGCAGTCGCTGTCGAGCTCCGCCGCCAACAAGACCACCTCGCTGTCCCTCCGTCGAGCCAGAACCGAAGTCCCCATCCGTCTGGGCTCTCTCTCTCTCTGGCGCGTTCGGGGAAGAAAACGAGACAGGAATGGGTGGGAATTGTTGTTCGGTGTTTGGGTGTAGCAGGTCAGAGTCGGTGTGTGCTGTTGTGTGGGGGATCCGGTGTGGAATTGGAGTGTGATTGGTTCGATTCGGTGTCCCGTGTTTTGACACATCGGATCCAGGATAGTCGTCCCGTGTTCTGGCCAAATCTGAGAGTGTTGCTGTGCTCTTGCTGATTGGTATATCGCCGTTTGGTGTTGCACGTATTTTGCACGTAATTTTCAGAATTCGCTGGATTATTCTCTTTCAGATCTAATCGTCAAAAAGGCAAGTCATTTCTGTAGCGCCTCGAATTTCTAATATAACAACTTAGAAAATACGTGGCACAATCCCAGCATCAACTTCAATGTAACAGTACACATAGCCCAAAAACACAAATAATTTTATTCCAAACTTTTGTTACAATAATCATTTTTCAAAACACAGCGAAAATACAAACACCTTGAATTACAACTTTTCTTTTACAACACAAATTTTACTAAAATTTTACACAAGCTCTATTACATCAGTTTTAATCTCCAACTATCTCAAGCATCCAACCTCCAAACTCTAAGCAATTACCTGTAATACATGAGGCTAGAGATGATCCCTAACCCCCAAACTAAAGGGGTCAGCCATAAATGGCGTGAGTGACATAAAATCAAACAATATAATTTAATCATAAAACATAAAGTTATCAGCAACATATATTAACCACAATAATAAATGAATAAGGAATAACAAAGATGTAAAGCATGAAAACATCATAGAATGAAAACAACAAGTGCATCTAGTCTAAGTGTCAAGTGTATGAAAACTGGAAAACACATGCATAAAACCAAGTCAAGAAAACACAAGTTCTATATGCAGACTCTCTAATGCATACTTGTCGAAGTCTATGCATCCCATTCTACATAGGTTCGGTGCAAGCCCTTAACGTCTTCACTTCATAGGGTTCAATCCCCCGTTATGCAACTAATCTTATCACGATGACTACTACGAGATAAAAATAAACTGTGAGAATTAGCCCATGCCTGATAATTCCGGAGATGGATCCCACATCTCAGGTATTTTACCTGGATAATTCCGGAGATCATCCCACATCTAGACATAGACACATCATCACATGAATACCCCATGTGCGTCGCCTCGACTTTGATAATTCCGGAGATCAATCCCACATCGCAAGCAACCCACTTGGATAATTCCGGAGATGGATCCCACATCTCAGGTATTTTACCTGGATAATTCCGGGGATCATCCCACATCTCAAGGAAGTTACTTGGATAATTCCGGAGATTAAATCCCACATCTAAAGCCATACTGAGGTTCGTAACCCATGTTCCCGTTCATCATATCACCGCTAGTGCCTGTCCTTATTATTTGGGCTATTTAATTACTTAACGAATCTCCTAGAGTTGGTGTACCATACCGGCCTAAATTCAAAATTGACTAAATGAAATGCCTCACGGGCCACAACACAATAACTCAACACCGGTATACTAGGGTCACTCACCTCTAGAGACTCTACTCAAATGTCTAAACCAAAGTTCCACTTAACAAAGTGGCTCAACTGAATATCTTAAAATCAAATGCTTATCTGAAGACAAAATTTAGGCCAAAATATCTGAAGAATAATCATTCAAAAGAACACTCAAATTTATGAAAACTCATCAGTACCAGTCGACTTATTACTGTAGTAGGTCGACTGTCCAGAGGGAATATGTCCATGATTTTGAGAAAATAAGTTAAGTAATATAAGTCGACTTATAAGAGTCATAAGATGACTTATAAAAACATAAGTTGACTTACCAACAATATAAGATGACTTATAAAAATCATAAGTTGACTTACCAACAATATAAGATGACTTATAAAAACATAAGTTGACTTACCAACAATATAAGATGACTTATAAAAATCATAAGTTGACTTACCAACAATATAAGATGACTTATAAAAATCATAAGTTGACTTACCAACAATATAAGATGACTTATAAAAACATAAGTCGACTTAAAGGAGACATAAGTCGACTTATAAGAACATAAGTCGACTTATAAAAACATAAGTCGACTTACCAGAGAGAAATTCCAAAAAACTTTAAGAAAATATTCTAAGTGTTATAAGTCGACTTGCAAAGTCATAAGTCGACTTAAAATACAATATAAGTCGACTTAAAAGGTCATAAGTCGACTTACCAGAGAAAATCTAAGATAACTTTGAAAAATAAATTCTAAGTGTACCAGTCGACTGAAAGGGTCTAAGTCGACTGTCCAGAACGGATTTTCAAGAAAAACTAAAGATACAGCAGCAGGCTCGTACCAGTCGACTGTGCGGTAGGCCAGTCGACTGTCGGCCTACAGATTTCAAAATTAGGTCTGATTAAAATATTCAAACCTGAGGTTTTCTATCGATTCATTGTTCAAGAAAAATAGTTCGTTTACAGGCCAATTGATCTTCAATAAGGATATATTACTCAAAGCCTCAAGTATGTCAAAACCCAAGTTCTCATGTTCTAGATCACTAATTTCTTTCATTAGGGTTTTGCAAGATCTAAACTTTCTTTCACAAATCTAAATCAAAAGTCTGATCTACCATATGTATAAGATCCAGGCGTTACTCATCCGATCAAAATCATACTCAAATCTTAATGATACGGTGTTATGAACAAGATATACTAATCATTCTTAGATTTCTCAACATGGTATAAACAACAATCATTTATTCATATGAATTATACCACAATACAAGATCTATATTATTCACAACATCAAATCTAACATCATTACCACTCGCATACATAGATCAACAACAAGATAAATTTATGTCATTCAAAGCAATCAATCTCACCAAGTCATTCACAAAATCAAAACAAAACAAACCAAGTCACTCACCTTTTAGTTGAGAAAAGTCCACGAAAGGTTCTTCCTTTTTGCTAGATCCAAAATTGCCTTTCTCCACCAAAACAAGATCACAGAATTCTGTATTTTCTGAAATGACGGCTGGAGAATAACTATTTAAACAATCCGGAAATAGGTTTTAGGGTTTCACCCATTTTTGCAAAATAATCCTTTTCCAAAATACAATTTACATATATAGGTCATTCTTTGGAAATTCCATCAAAACTCATTTAAATTTGGATTTAAAAGAAAATATCAACTCTAAATTTCAATAAATACTGTTTAAAACGTCCAAAATGTACATTTTGCACTTTAACCCCTAAAAATGTCAATTTTGCAAAAAGGTCCTTCCTTTCTCAAAAATTGCAAATAGTTCCAACTAATTTCAGAAAAATCTGGAAAAATACTAAATAAATCTCAAATATTAAATAATGATTTTTCATGAAGAAAACTTAATTTTTCAAACTTCGCAAAAGTATTTGCACGTGTTTTGCACGTGTACAAAAGATAAATCTTTTTAGAAAATATTTATTAAATCCTCAAAAATTGTTTAAATTCATTTTCAAATATTTAAAATAATATTTGAAAATACGGGGTTCTACATCACTCCCTCCTTAGAAGAGTTTTGTCCTCAGAACTACTGCTAATGGGGTCCAAATAAACACATCAAGAAGGAATGAAAACTTATGGATAGAAACATAGTTTAAAGAAATACAATCACACAAGGGAATGCAATTCAACAAAGATGTACAACATAAAGATGAAACACAATCACGCAAAGAATTCAGAAAATCAAACTTCCGCTGCGCAACTCTGATAACTGCCGCCGAAAGTCATGCTGCAACACCTACTGAACTCCTGCATCTAGCTCTGATCTTCTACCTTTGTTCCAAGAATCAGTGGCCACTCCCTCCTTAGAAAGGACATGACTACGGATAGCCACCTCAAGACCTTGCTTGGAGCACCCTCGCTCCATACTAAGACTAACAAGAATTTGGGCGACACAATTTTATGCAAGAAAACAGTATCAAATAAAACTTTGACTTTATTCCATTAATCCAAATAAATCTTGTTACATAAAGAAAAATACTCAATCTTCAATTATTCCAAAAAGTTTTTTTTAATCATTTCGTTTTGTAATTGAGTTATTTCATTTGTTGTTGCTTAAGACTTGTAACGGGCTGATGTTCCTGTGTTTTACCTTTTGTTCCAGACATTGAAAATATTTTGGATATTACTAATGTTTAAATTGTTTCCTGTTGCTTAATAAATAATTCATGCATGCTTGGTTGTATATATATCTTGTTATATCCTTGTTGTGATGCTTAGTCGATCCTACAGCTTATGGATGATGTTAAAATCATTCGCTGGGCTTATTCACGCGCTCGTATTCCATGTTTTTGGGAAGCGGGGCGTGACAGATACGCTTAACAGCAACGTAACCAAGTGCGATTCTTTGGGACACGATTGAAAACGTGCACATAAATAAACACTAAACATGATGTTTGGCCGAGATGCAGTAATGTAAAATAAACTACCAATCATACCACATAAGTATAAATATCAACATTGTTACCAGATTCATCTTTGGAAATCTTAGTAGTAGTTGCCATAGGTAGCATTTGCATTTTCAAACCCACGCTTTTTGATTAGTTCCTTTGCATATTTGGATTGATTTATGAAGATGTCATCCTTTCTTTGTTGTATTTGAAGTTCAAGAAAATAAGTTAGTTCACCCATCATACTCATTTCGAACTCATCCTGCATTTGCTTTGAGAATTCCTTGCAAGGATTTTCATTAGTAGATCTAAATCTAATATGATCAACATAAATTTGAACGATTAAAATATCTTTGAAAATATGTTTTATAAAAAGTGTAGTATCTACTTTCCCTTTAGAGAAGCCTATGTAAAGTAAAAACGAACTTAATCGTTCATACCAAGTACGAGGAGCTTGCTTCAAACCATACAAAGCTTTATCAAGATGGAATACATGGTTTGGGTGTGTGGGATCAGTGAATCCCAATGGTTGTGCAATATATACTTCTTCTGAAATAAAACCATTTAAGAAATCACTTTTGACATCCCTTTGAAAGAGAGTAAAGTCCATATAAGAAGCAAAAGTAAGTAAAATACGAATGACTTCAAGCCATACAACATGTGCAAAAGTTTCATCAAAATTGACACCTTCTTGTTGGTTATAACCTTGTGCAACAAGATGAGCCTTATTTCGAGTAATAGTGCCGGATTCATCCAACTTGTTCCTAAACACCCATTTAGTTCCAGTTATGGTCTTATTGTGAGGTCTAGGAACAAGTCTCCATACTTGATTCCTTTCGAATTGATTAAGTTCTTCTTGCATTGCAATGATCCAGTCAATATCTTGCAAGGCCTCCTTAATATTCTTCGGTTCAAGTATAGAGACGAAAGCGGAAAAACACATGAAATTTTGAGTTTGTGTGTGAGTAGTTACCCCTTTCGACATATCACTTCGTATAAGATTTGGCTAGACATGATTTTTCATGCAGGGCGCCTTTCGTTGGTAGAAGGTGGATGTTGTATATGATCATCTTCCATGGCATCAATAAGTTGTATAGGCATTTCGTCTGTTTGGATTTTGGATGCATCTTCATTTTGAGGAGGCGTATGATTTTGAGAGTCCACATTTGGTTCTTGGTCAATGTGTACCTGTTTCTTTTCAACATGAACACATGTCTCATCATCATCAACAACATGCAATAATTCTTTGGTGTAGGGATTAGTTTCATCAAATATAACATCGATGGATTTTTGAATGGTGCATTTTCTTTTATTAAACACACGATATGCCTTACTACTTAAGGAACATCCTAAGAATACGCATTCTTCACTTTTACGATCAAATTTTCTCAAATTATCAAGAGTATTTAAAATAAACACTTTACACCCAAAGACGCGAAAGTAATTTAAGTTGGAAATTTTGCCATAATATAGTTCAAAAGGTGTTTTCTTAAGATATTTCCTAATAATTACTTGGTTAATTGTATAACATGCTGTATTGACAGCCTCTGCCCAAAATGATCTAGGTAAATCTTTTTCACTAAGCATGGTTCGGGCCATTTCTTGAAGAGATCGATTTTTCCTTTCAACAACCTCATTTTTTTAGAGTGTGCGAGGACAAGCGAGCTCATGTTTTATTCCCTTTTTATCACAGAATGATGTGAAGAGCTCGTTTTGAAATTCTCGACCATGATCACTACGAATAGTAACAATGGTGAGGCTTTTCTCATTTTCCACTAGACGACAGAATTTTTGAAAAACCTACAATGTGTCATCTTTTTGTGACAAAAAAGAAACCCAAGTAAATCTACTATATTCATCAACAATTACAAAGGCATATCGTGCACCTCCATTACTACGTGTTCGTGATGGTCCAAATAGATCTATGTGCAAGAGTTCAAGGGGTCTAGACGTTGATACCATTTTCTTGGGCTTGTGAGAACTTTTAGTTTGCTTACCAAACTGGCACGACTCACAAGGTTTATCTTTCTCAAATTTGATTTTAGGGATCCTCCTCATAAGCTTCTTGGTTACAAGTTTGTTGATATTATCCATGGCTGTGTGTCCAAGTCTCCGATACCATAACCAACCATCCTCATTTCTAGCAATAAAGCATCTCATATTTTCCTGTACAAATTTATTAGAGTTTATAACATATACATTGTTACATTTGTTAGCAAGAAGTAAACAAGATTTATTGCTATCTAGTACAGTGCATATATTTTTATCAAAAGTAACAGTATAACCTTTGTCATATAATTGACTGACACTAAGTAAATTGTGTTTCAAACCTCTTACCAATAGGACATCTTCAATGCAGCATGAAGAACCAAAGTTTATTTTACCTTTACCAATGGTTTGACCAGTGCTATTATCTCCAAAGATGATATCCTTCCCTCTTTCCCTTCATAGTGATGTAAAGTATCTATTGTCACCTGTTATATGGTTTGAGCATCCACTGTCAAGGTACCACCGATCTTTAGTCTTGATACGCTGATGTACCTATATCAAGATTAGTAGGTACAATTTTGGGTGCCCAAGTTTGTTTTGAACCTGAAATTACATTCTTTCTTATCCAAACAAAATTAGTATTCATTTTTAATGAAAATTTATAAGAAATATGTTCTAATCTACAACAGTAATGACATGTGATACGATTATGCCTCGGGTCATGCACACTTGAGTAGTTTTGAGTTGGTTTGTGATTATATTGATGACTGTGCAAGTGTGTATGACATGATGATTTAGATTTGTGATGGTGTATTGGCTCTTTATAACCAAGCCCTCAATTATCATGATAATATCGTGATTTTTTTGTAATAAGGTAACTGGGCCATTTATATTTTTCAACAATTTTTTCGAGCTCAAAGTCTTTTCGTAGTCATCTCATCGTCTTTTGTGTTCCAACGAAGAGTGTCTAGTGTAGCATCAAGTATTCTATTTTGCTCAAGAGCTTCGTTACAACCTTGCACTACCTCATTAAATTTTTTTTTACATTCTTTTAAATCGTCAGTGAGATTAGCAATATAAATAGATTTCTCATGAATTTCTCTTAAGGGTTCATCATGTGTTGCTAAGGATTCTTGAATTTATTTTTTTAGGAGTTCATTTTTCTCTAGAAATACATCATGATCTTTTCTAAATGACTTGAATTTTTTCCATGATCAAGGAATTTTTATTTTTCAGTTTTTAATTTTTAGCAATGCAAGAGTCATGAGATTCATTTGGAATTTGTTTATATTGTCTTAGTTCATGACTCAATTTCTTAGCATAATCTTTTAATCCATTACACATATCTACTAACTCATCATAAGTGGGTTCTTCGATTACCACTTCTTGAGATGGTGATTGCACCTCACCATTCCCAAGAGCCATAATGCCAACATTGTTGTGACCTTGCTCATCCTCACTTGAGTCTGAGTCTAGCCACGTTTCCTTCAACGCCTTCTTTTTCAATTCCGGATTTGAGTGGTAGTAGTCCCTATTCCTGTCTTATGAAACAGAAAAATTTGCATGAATGTGTCCAGGCTTCTTGCATGTGTAGCATACGTCATCTTTATATTTTTCTCTTTTGTACCTGCCATATTTTTTATGTTTAAGGTACTTACGAAATTGCTTAGTCAATAAGGCGATGTCTTCGTCTGACTCCTCACGGTCTGAATATGCTTTTGATGGTCGGGATTTCTCTGCTTTCAGGGAGATGGTCCTATCTTCGGATTTTGGTTCAATCCCGATGTTTTGCCTGTATCTTTTGGTTTCTGTCATCTCCATTTCGTATGTCTTCAGCATTCCTTGGAAGGTGTAGTAATCGAATCCCTTTTCCTCAAGGGTTTCCCTCATTGCAGTAATTTTTACATCCCACTCGGGCGTGAGACAGCTTATGAATTTTCCGACCTTTCGGTCATCATCCAACCCCTTACCTAAGCTCTCAAACTCATGTGCAATGATATCGAAATGAGAAAGCATTTGATCTACGTTTTCTCCTGGCAACATATGAAAAAAATCAAACTTATAAAAACATAAATTTACTTTAGCTTTTATCTCAGAATCAGTTCCCTCAAGCCGTTTCAGCATGTTGTTCCAAATTTCATATGCTGTCTTACAATTTCGCCCGCATCGCATTAATTCCTCATTGTTCAACCCTGCATAAAGAGCCGTCATAACTTTGGAATTTGCAATTTTTAGTGTCAGCTCTGCTTTTGAAAAGGTCTTATTTTCATCGTTGACTGGAATATCTGTTTTGTTTATGTACACATTCCATACTTCCTCTCCAAGCATCTGTAAGAAATGAGATATACAAACTTTCCAAACATCATGGTATTTTCCATTAAAATATGGTGAGCATGTAAGACTTGTTCCATTGGAGACGAATGGCTGCGACGAGTACAAGTTTTCGGGAGGAGGGATTTCGGCCATTGGAATTTTTGCTTAAGCTTTTAAGCTGTTTGATAAGCACCTCGCTCTGATACCACTGTAAATCACCCTAGGGGGGTGTATAGGGTGATTGTGCGGGAATAAAAAAAATTAAAGAAAAATTAAAACTGAGTTTCAAAGTAAATGAGAAGAGATAAGAGATGCAAACACAGCAAGCACAAGTGACGCAGTGATATAACGTGGTTCAACCCCCTGGTCTATGTCCACACCACCTACTTATAGTAATTCTCCGCCATAAGCGTTCCTGTCACGCTCCGCTTCTCAAAAATACGGAATACGAGTACATGACAAAAGCCCAGCGAATGACTAACGTCACCCATAAGCTGTTTATCTGATTAACTCAACAATAAAATCAATACAGAATAATTGCGTAGGCAATATAATAATCTCATGAACAATAGTATTTGGAATTAAGTAATAAAAATATCTAAATACAATAATAATCCAACGTTTGGAAACAAATAACAATATTCGGGACATAAGTCCAATACAATAATAAATCCAATCCAATTAATAATAAGTCTCAATACATTAAGTTTATCAAAATAATAAGCAATTAGAAAGCAGTAGTCTTCAGAATGTTTGTTCTCCAATTTCAGCAGGCAACTGTTCTCTAAAATCTGCAATTTAATATATTGCAGGAAGAGGAAAAGAAAACAAAACGCCCGTCAACGCAAGTTATGGGCCGCTTGTAGTGCAGGCACAAGTACATGGGAAAAAGGGTAACTAATAACATGGAATAGGCATGATAACGAAATACAACAACTAGTATGACAAGATAAACAAGTGTGAGTAGTATGTAATAAGTGTTGAGTGAACAAATATCATGTAATATTCGATATCAATAGGAACAATGATGAACAATATGCAATGTCGATGTGTAATCCTTATGTTTATTAATCATTTTAACTCCTAACTAATGAACGTACTACTGTGTCCCATGTGTTCCGTACCACAGGTTCGATGCATACAATCAATTTCGTTTAGACTATAGTGGTAGACTCTATAGTTCATGTACTCGGCAATGATATTCAATAATGACCGATGACCGAATCAATCGAGATACTGTAATCAGTAATCTACAATTAATTGATGACCGATAGACCGATAAATAGGAAAACACGGGCCCCTCCTCCGAGTGCAGTCTCTATATTGTCCACTACTAAAAGTCAACCCTTAAACTCCGGCTTGTTAATTATTTTATTAATGCAACAATACAATATGCAATCTAGAGACATGAGATGAACAATAATAACAATAGGGAAACAATAGGATGATAATATGGAATATGGTGTACTAGATGTCCAAGCAACATTGTATAGGGTATTTTACCAGTATTCGACAAGTATAACATGAATAACACATCAAACACAGATATCTCAAGATAGCATGAACATATATATCAAAAGTGGCCAACCCTAGGTTAATTCATGTCGTATATGTCGTGAGGCAACTATGGTCAAATCATCACAATAGAGACAATATCAACAAGGGGTTTCACACACAAATTGTCGCTAGAACCCAACTATACTACAGGCGGTATTTTGTACTTATATATGCAAAGAAATTTAATACAAGTTACTTGCCTTATAATCGGTGAAAACGAATACCAAGAATAACGGGATGAGAATCCCGAAGCAACGAACACAAATCCGCAACAACACGATCCCACGAATACACCATAAAACACGTGTGATCCACGTGTAAAAGAGAACCAAACAAATAGCAGCACACAAAGAAACAAGTAAGCAACAGTAACAACAGCATATACAAAGAGACAGCAGCAACAACAGTGCCAGCAATAGGGGGTCTGGCCAACGGCGGGGCTGACGGCGAGAGAGGGCGGCGCCGACGGCGAGCGGGGAGGCGCTCGTGCTGGCGTCAACCAAAACAGGGAGGAAATAGAGCTCGGGTTCGATTTCTGTTGTGCAAGGGCGGAAACAGAGAGGGAGGCTGGGGGGTTTCAGGGGGGCTGTTCTGGCATCGCAGGAGGGTCGCCGGTGCTCAGGAGGGGGATGGCAACGGGGGACGGCCGGAGCTTGGCCAGGGAATAGGACGGAGAAGATGCACATGAAGTTGGGTTCAGTTTGGGCGGGAAATCCAATCGGGGAGAGAGAACGGAAGGAGAGAGGAGAAAGGAGAGAGATTAGATGGCTCTAGGGTTTTGATAATGTGCAATTTTTAGGATTTGCAACAAAGTTGTATTTATAGGATACGATTAGGGTACTAGGTTAGTGGTTTAGGGTCCAATAAAAGTGGATTTGGGTCAAGAACAAATGAAATTGGATTTTAGGGTTCAACAAGAGATAGATCCAGATCAATAGGGTTCAAACAAAAATACCCACAATTCAATAAAATAAAATCTACAAGATAGATAATAAAAGAGAAAATACTTCATGAACGAAAATTCCAATCCAATTAAATGAATAAATAATACAATGAATAAAATATAATTTGGACTTGCAATTAAATTAGGATTCGCTAGAAATTAGATCAAGTACAAAAATAATTTAATAGATGAATTTTAAATAAATAATCAAGAATAAAAATTAATTAAATTAATAAATTATACAACAAAATAATATTCGGGTTTAACAATTTACTAAAATGACCCAATAAATATATATAGATAATTTGGACTCAATACAAATAGTTGATCAATAAGATCTAGAAAAAAAAAGATCAAAACACATCATTATTTGAAATGAATAAATTTTTGATTAGCAAAACACTTTAATATAAAATCCAAAATGATTTTAACAAATAATAAATTTATAATATCGAAATACAGAAAATATTCTGAAAATACGTATTTATGGGAATGGGGGTTACAGTTCCACTATACTCAAACCCTTGTACAGTGATTCTCGGATTCAGGCCGACAAACATATTACACCCACAGGACTTCTAACATAAGTCCTTTCAATCTCACCGAAGTGGATGAAAAGAAAAATTCAAGATCTTAATGATCCTGACTGAAGAAAACAAAAAATTATCACACACACCCGGATTGATTGTTGAATTGATTAGTTCAGAAGATTTTTTTAAAGTAATATATGAAGAATACACAGTGGGTTCGTCCAAAGATATTGACTAGGAAGTGTATCTATCAAAAATAGAAACGAAACAATCTAAAAAAATGAACAGCGCAAGTTATGGTCGACCGCATTTAAGGGACAGTCGACCGTTCATCTTTAAACGAAAAGTTGAAAAATGAATGGTCGACTGTTTCACTATATTGCTATAATGTGAAGTCGACTGTGGTGCGGTCCACCGACATGAAGTGTGGTCGACCGCAATCGTGTTGTTCATGATGAATCCAGTTTATATTCTTACCATATATTAATCAATCATCAATCAATCAAATACAGATAAAATCTCACAAATATTGCATGACAACAACTGGTCTTGATAGCTTTCTTGGGCACTAATCAACATGTGCTCTTTTTGAATAACTTCTTCTTTTGCTTGATTTTGTAATCTTTCTTTATTACTTTCCTTCTTTGCTTATTCTTGAATCTCTCTTGAATCTCTTATTGATATTAGTTGATCCTGAAAATCCTGAAAATCTGAACAACTCAACTTAAACTAATTAGTATTTATAGACATGTTTTGTGCACACCAAACTAAGAGTCAATAGATCTATCAATTTAGTCCGCCATAATGTCCTAGCTCTTGTTCTTAAACTAAAACTGATCAGCCAGATGATAGCACTTTGCCTTCCATTATGATTACCTAAAACAGTTTAGAGAAAGCAAATACACCAACGAACGTAGATTGGCACTCAAATTAATTTTTTTTGTGTGCCAGAAGCCAGTCTAATTAGTTAGATGATGGATGATAGGCCCCTTGTAATTATGACATCACTATCTTAATTAAACCTGTTTCATCACCAAAATCTTCTGTCTAATCAATCTCTAATATTATAATGGGAGAATGCCTTAGTATCATTTGTAAATGTTTTGTCAATCTACCAATCCGTGTAACACACGTGTATAACTATTATGAAGGAGGTCCTAGGTTCAAATTAAGATCGACTACGTCTAAATTTTTATTTTAAAAAACTATATTTATTAAAACGTGCATCGCACGTGTAAACTACAAGTTTTATATAAAACACATGTACATATGTTGTTTATTTTATTTGTTTCCCCTATCAAACTAATTAATGTTAAGGTTTAAGGTAGGGCAATTGCACAGGACATGAGCACATGCATCCGTCTGCCATCTATCTTCTTAGATTATCCTAGGGTTGGCGAACGGGTCGACTGGGCCGGGTCGAATCGAATCCGTCTGGGTTGGAACCAACTAGGGCGGGTTTGGGTCGGGTCTGAGTGGCAACTGGGCCGAGTCGGAATTGCAAAAACTCGACCCGTCCAACCCGCGAACCCATTCGGGTCCAACCCAGGTCGGGTCCGGTCGACTCGCAGGTTGGCCCGTTTATTTTAAAAAAATAAAATTTACTTAAAAAATTGTAATTTTAATAAAACAATGAAATAATAATAATAACACTCAAAGAGTGAAATTGCCAAAAAAAGGTATATATTATTAATATGATTTCAACTTAGACAATTTTCTCAATTTGTAATAAGAAATAAAGATTTTCTACAAATTTGTTTTATACAATAACAAATTTCTTTGATACAATTTCAATTATCTTCAATTATCCTAATTTTTTATAACAAACAAAGATTTTATGCAATTTTTTATACATTTACAATTTCCTTCAATTTGTTGGTCTTCAATTCTTCATGTTGGTTGCTATTGTTGTTGTTGTTTTTCTTCCGGCGAGTTTCTTCCACTTGTAGATGTGTCGAACCCTACTACTTGAGTTCTATCTTCGGCCTTCATCCAGTCTTCCGTGCAGACGAGCATTTTCAACGATTGGGGCTTCAAGCGATTTTTGTAATCGGTTAGAACCCTACCACTTGTAGAAAATGCACTTTCTGAAGTAACTGTAGAGACATAAGCAGTTAGTAGATCTTTAGCCATATATTTAAGAATACTATAAGTATGTTCATGGTTTTTCCACTATTATAAAATATCTAGTGAAGAAATAAAAATTTCAGAATCTTGTTGATTATACCAATGTAATTCATTTGGTTGATTAGTCATAGCCTTTTTTGATTGAATTTTTGCAAGTAAATTAAATGTGGCATAATATAATTTATTCTTACCCTTACCTGTAGAAGAGGCAAAAGAAGAAGTAACTAAAGTAGTAATATTACTAGATGAAAAACTTCTATCATAATAATCATACAAGTTATTTAATGTCGATTCAAATTTAGCTAAAAATGTTCCGCAATCAATTTCAGATTCATCTTGCCCAAGTAAAGTAAAAAATATTTCAATCAAACTCTTCGTACCTTCTAATTTGATACGAGGGTCCATGACAGTAGCAATACAATACAACATAGGAGGATGATTGAAATATTTCAAAATTTTGGTGTATGTAGGTTTCACAATATGACCAATAAAAGTATCATCGATCATTTCATTGAAAGTTTGCAGCATAGTAACTATTGAAATAAAAATGCCACAAGAAGTAGATTCATAAGATTTTGAAAATTTGAAAGTTGCGGTTTTAAAATGTTCTAAATTTTTTAACAAAGATTAGGCATAAAACCAAGCTTTGGGAGTCATTTCAAAATTTGGCATATTTTTTGCCATACCAAAATCATTTATACATGTTTTATATTCAGTAACAACATATAACAAATCAAAACTAGAGTTTCATCGGTGTTTAACATCCTTTGAAAATTTTCTAAAACGTACATTTTTAAGCCTACACCAAGCTTTCCATTCTTGAAATATAGGACCACTTAATGCAATAAAATGTACACAATTTCTAATTTTAACTATATATGGTTCGGCTAGTTTTAATACATCTTGAATACATAAATTTAAAATATGATATGCACATCTAACATGAAAAATATTGTGAAATGGAGAGTTTAATGCGGTTTTTAATATACTAATTGATGCATTGTTGTTAGATGCATTATCAAAACTTATAAACATAATTTTATCACGAATATGAAAAATATCACAAATTTCTAAAATACAATTTGCAATTTCAATACCACTATGGGGATAGGGCAACACGACAAGTGATATGATTCTTTTTTGAATAATCCAATCATTGTCGATCCAATGACAAGTTATTCTCATCATTGGAATATTGTTGCAACCCTTCCAACAATCGGAAGTTAAAGAAACTCTATAAGTTAAACTCCATAAAATGGCAATCAAAGCTTCTCTCATTTCATTGTATATTTTAAAACAATCAAATTTACAAGTATTCCTAAGGATTTTTTTAAAATAGGAGTTTAATACGGTTTGATTAAAAGTTTCTAAGTCCCTACTCTCGGAATAGGAAATGATAACTCTTCCTTGATTACTGGTCGGGCCATTTCCCGACGAACAAGTTCAGGATCATAAGAATGGCTATCAACTACACCGGTCCTAGGGTAGATTTTTTGTTGTCTAGGTAAGTGTACAAGAAGTTTCTTGTGTACATTTTGGATGTGTCATTTTATTGTACCCGTCCCCTCACCCTTCTTCCATTTGTATGCTTTCGAACAAGTTTTACAAATTTTTATACCTACACTCGGATTTTCTTCGTCGGGAACATAATCATAAAATTTGTGCGAATCACTAGTTTCTCCTCTAGTTTTTCTACTACTACCCGTTGTGTTGTTTTAGTTGCTTGTGTTTGTGGTTCTTCTTCTATATATGTCTATGCCTCCTACAAACTCATCGTGTATACCAATGTGTTGGGTCATAGGGTACTCTGCGGCGGGCTCATTTTGTGGGACAATAGAAGGTCTACGAGAAGTGTCGGTGGAATCTTGTTCACTTTGGTTACGGCCGCTAGCTCGTGATCTAGACATGTTAATATAGTAGTGTATATCAAAAAATTAAATACAATCTAGGCGGGATAAGTTTTAATAAAAAAAATAGAAAACAATAGGAGGGTTGTGAGAGAGAAAATTTAAAAACCAACAAACAAATATGATTAAAAAAATTTTATAACTGCAAAAAAAATATCAACACAATAAGAGGGTTGTGAAATTTTGATACCGTATTTTGCGGATACTTGTATATAGAATGAGAGTGAAAATAAAAATAGAAATAGAAGTAGAAATATGGACTCGTATATAGATAGAAAGAGAGCTTCTTTGTTGGAGCCTTGGAGGAGTTGAAGACTTGAAGACGTAGTTGAATGTTGAATTCGATACGATCAGAATTTGTCGCTTCTATGTTAAAGTTGCTAGCTTCTTTGTTGACAAAATTTCTAAAAATTGAGATTGAATTAAGTAGTAGTAGTAGAGAAAGTAAGAGAATAAGGTGTAAAATTTTTAGATTGAGTTTAAGGGGGGTATTTATAGGGAAAAAAATACAAAAATACAAAAAAAAAAAAACCCCATGAAAACCCAAAAAACCCAAAAAAAGGCTAAAACAGAGCAACGGCTCTATTTTCGTCCGTGGGACGCGCGGGTCGAACGTTTGGCCCGTACGGGTCTAACGGTTCGAAACCCGCGGGTTGGTGGGCGTGTTGGCTATTATTCACCGGGTTGGCGGGCCGGGTTCAACAGGTTGGAAAACCACATTTCTCTACCCGGGTCGACCCGCTTAGTCTAGCGGGTTCGACCCGGACCCGAACCGTGTATTCACCGGCCGAGTTTGGCGAGCGGGTTGAGGGTCAGTCCGGCCCAGTTGTCATCCCTAGAGCATCCACAATTGGGCAGAATTGTTTTAGCAAAATTGCAGAATAAAAAATAACAATTTTATTAGTTTACTGCAGTGAAATATCAATTTGAAATAAAAATTAAAGGAGCGAAACATAAAATTTCGTCCGTCTAAATTCGTGCAACTTTTTAATAGTTGCCCAACATTTTTTAAAAAATATTTTTTAAAATAAAATTTAAAATTTTTAAATAGTTTTTTAAAAGTTAATGGGACCCACGTGAGACGAAACATGATTGTCTAAAATGATGTTTCGTCTCAACTCTTTTCCCACTTAATAACCTAATTAAGTGGTTAATTGTATAACTAAACCTAATTATTTAACAAATTACATAACTAATTATCTAATTAAACTAATTAACTAATTGAACACTTATAAGTTATAACCATATCAATTTTTAATACATATAAATTCAAACATTTCCCTTGGACCGGGAATAATTTTTTAAAAAATCACAATTTCATCTGACAAAACATTTTATTTCATCGGATGCTTTTAAAAAATAATAAAATAACCTTATAATATACTTATTGTCAAATTCTATCTCAAATATAGCAATTTGCTGTATCAAAAAATGAATAAATGACAAATCGACAAACGACTGCAATTCCTTCATGGTTAAAAAAATGACAATATAGCAAATGACTTGGAATGCTCTTATTATTAGTAGTCGAATTGCAACTGTAATTGACAGGTCATTATCATAACTATTTGCCAAGTGTACTCACAGCCATGTGGCATAGTCACTGGTGTGAGATACGCTCTTTGAGGTTTCACCCTTACTTTTGCCATTTAATAAAAATGTAAAAGATATCATTTTCGAAAAATAATTCTCAGTCTATTAGCTATTGGGAAGGGTCCGAGTTAGGTCTATGATGTCAAAGAATCTAAGAAATATCACTTATCGTAGTTACAGATTGTCGGTTTCGGAATTAAAGAGATCGATATAGCTTGTTCAGAATCTTCAGTCTCAATGAGGGTTAAGTAATGCTTCATCTATTATCAATTTTATTAACTTTTTTACCACAATCTTAGATGACACATTCTTCATATTGGAGAGTTTTCTCACCTACTTTTTTTCTTCTACTTATTAAAGTATGTCAGCTAAGATGTAGCATTACTCGCCAGTCGTGAGGGTTTCCAGTATATCATTTTTGTCTTGCCCATATACAGCATTAATTTATACTTGCTTGCATTTCTTGGACCAAAAATGGTCCAAATTGTAATTACACTTAGAGCAAATATTCCTTCAATGATGAGTTTATCAGATTCGGGAATATATGGGAGCTGATATTTAAAGACTTCAGAGTTGTATATTCTTGAAGTTTGTCCAATCATGGTCGTTTCATCACTAGCCTGATATTTTAGTTGAGAAATTTATTTTTATTCATTTTGTAGGGTCATCCTAAGCATATATTTATAATTGGTGAATATCTATCATAGAGTATGAATTAATGGTCTCATAATAAAATATATACTAATTGTTGTGAATTTTTTACTGAACCCTATTGCAAGCTCAATATGAATAATATATATCTTAAGTATACCTCACATGATGCATGCAACTAATTCACTTCAAACATGCATTCTCTTAATATTCTTCTTTAACAAGCAATTAGAATCTATACATATGGGTTACAGTGGTGGATTAAGGGAAGCTGGTGGTGTTGAAGTTTCTATTTATATTTATATTATATAAAATGTAAATTAGTTATCAGTACTGATTCACCAAATTTGTCCGTTAGCTCAATAACTTGTCCTCGACTCGAATTTTGGGTATGGATACTCTAAATAGATCGATCTATTTGCTTATCAACTATGGTACAATGTACTACAGTGTTGTATTTCCGATGGTAAAAATTTTAATTTGAATGGGCAAAAGAAAGTTTTCATGTTTGAGACCAAACTACAATATAACAATTTAAGATAAATCTTTTATGTTATAACTGAATTCAGATATGGATTCTTGAGATTTCATACCTGATAAGAGCATCCACAATCGTTCGATGTAAAAAATGGCAAAATGTATATTTTGGCGACCCATTTTGACGAAACGCTGCAGTCGTAGAATGACAAAAAAAATACATAAATTCGTTAAAAAAGAAACAGACGAATGTTTCGTTTGTCATTAAAAAATTATTTATATAGTCAGAAACTGAGAAAATATTAATAAAATATACAGGATGTTTCGTCCCAAAAAAGAAAAAAATTACAAAATGACCGATGTTTCGTCCGGATTTTAAGGAGGTTTTTTTTGCAAAACAAAATTGCAAAAATATTTAAAAATTGCAAAAACAATTTATAAATTTGCAAAAAAAAATGAATAATTGCACGTAGTAACCAATGATGATAATTTGCAAAATTTGTTTTTAAGGAAATGTGACCCAATGGCCGAAACATTGCCAACCATATATGTTTCATCCAGCCATATATGCATATTTTTGGGTTATTTTATTAGTTTTTTAAAAAAAATTACTTCGGACGAAACGAAACAGATGTTTCGTCCGATTATTTAAAAATATAATTAAATAATCTAGACGAAACATATGCATTTTGTTATTTCGAATGCTATTTATACCTTTCTACTGTAGCCGAGTAGGTAAAAAATGACAAAATAACTTACGACTGTGTGCGTTACAGTATTCAAAAAATGGAAAAAATGACAAAAAAGCAAATAACTATGGATGCTCTAAGAGCATGTGTAGCCGTTTGCTAAATATGCATAATATGCATATTTGGCTGAAAACGCTGCTGCAGTCGTTGGCCAAATATGCATATTATGCATATTTGGCTACAGTAGATTGCCAAAAATGAGAGAATATTTGAGAAATATCCATATATGAGAGACGGCACTTCAAGTGCCGTCCCAACAAAAAAATTTAGTTTTTTTGCTGTCGGCGAAAAAAAAAAATCAATTAAAAACAACCCAAAAATCATTTTGTCGGATGGCACTTCATGTGCCATCCGGAAATTTTTGCCATTTTGTATTTGTTTTTGCAATTTCTGAAATATTTTTGTAATTTTTTATAATTTTTTTGTAATTTTTTATTTGCACTTTGTGGACGAATTTTTTCTCTTGGACGGCACCGGAAGTGCCGTCTCACCTTTTATAAAAATAGCAAACCAACAACTGCAGCAAAACGTAACTTTGCTATATTCATTTATCCATTTATGCATATTTTCACCTTCAACAACGGTGGATGCTCTGAGCTTCTACATATGACTTATATGTATGTTAGTTTTGTTATATCATTTAGGGTACCGGTCCCAACTGTTGTCCGATTAGTAAAGAATTTCTCTCTTCCCGTTAGAAAGAAAACCACCTAGTACTCTAGCTTAAGTTATGAAATGTCCAAAATACGCGTCTAAGGGCTAGGTTTATGAAATACGTTGCTCTGAATTGAACTCGGCCAGTTGCGCAGCCTTACCCAATTATATCTATATATTAAACTAATGGGAGAGAGTGTGTCTACCCCATCCCATTCCTCTAATTTGAAATAGAGAAAGGAAAGCAAAATGAGGAATTTATATTTATTAACACATGCAGTACATACATTTTCATATAAAAAAATAAAAATAAATGCCCCAAACCTATAAATCTGGTATCTAATTTCTACAACTGTGCTTTGCTCATTAAGTGTTCGATGAAATGTCTATATTGCACACAAGGTGTTTGTGGAAAATGGATTTTGAGAAATTTTGCTCGACTCAATCAATTGTATCTATTTGTGGTATATGTATTAATTTTTGAAACCCCAATTTCCTACCTTATGTTATTTTCAATTTCTAATTTGTGTTTTTTAAATTCCGAAATTTGGATTTGGAGAAAAGTACGAGTTGAAGATGGAGATGACTGCGGCATTGGATCCAAGAATAAAATTTGATAAGGAGGTAGGTGGCAGAGAGCAGGGTGAGGCAGACCGAAAGGTGGAGGGGTATGTTGGAGAAGGGGACGTCGCTGCGGTCGAAGACGACGGAGACGAGTGAGAGGAGGAAGAAGGCATCTGATAGGGTGTGAATTTTGGAGGGGGAGAAGAGGGAGGGCAGGGTCGAGATGAGGTGGGCATAGATATGGGTGTTGTCAGTCAGAATGTATATAAAGCTGTGAGTATATTTTTTTAGAATAAATTTTACTAAACTATACTCTTAAATATGTAAATTCTATCAATTCTTTCACACTTTTTTAAAGTTCAATATAATTTTATGAGTCCATAAAAATTATTTTAGTATGCACAATTTGTAGTGGATAATATTAGTTATATATTGTATGCATTAAGGGGTAAGAGCATCCACAGTCATTTTTTCTCATATGCTATAAAATGGTAGCTACAGTAATAGCAATTGGTTGAGGATCGTGCAGTGGTGCGTTGCTAAATTTTTCTCATTTAGATTAGAGACGGGATATCAGATATGATATCCCGTCCCTCTCTTTTTAATTTAAAAAAGGCATAGAACGGTATATCTTATACCGGACGGGGAATGATTCCCCGTCTCTCAACAAAAAAAAATTAAAAATTGAATGCATCCAAATGTATTATATTGAAAAAAATGAATGCATCCAAATGTATTATATTAAAAAAATGAATGCATCCAAAAAAATGAATGCATCCAATTGGGAGGGACGGGGTTTGATACCCTGGCCGGGGTATCATTCCCCGTCTGAGGGAATATTAAAAAAAAAAAATTTAAGGGGAGAGACGGGGTATCATATCCCGTCCGGGGTATGTATCCCCGTCCGACCATTATTTAAAAAAATATATAATTAAAATTATTAAGACGGTATATGTTCTTCCGTCTCAATCGATTAAATAATCATTAAATCGGAGCGACGGGATATGATATCCCGTCCTTTATAATTTGAGAAACTACATTTCGTTTCTCATATTTGAGAAACAAGAATAGAAGGTTTGCTATAAAATGGCAAAATAAGAAACCGTTGCAGACGTTCGTTTGCTAAAAAATGACAAATTGACATTTATAGCAAACGACTGTGGATGCTCTAAGGTGGCATTAATTGCACTGTTTGGCCTCCAGAGTTGCAAGAACTTGCCTATATCCATTGGTACTTGGTAGTGGATTTGAGAGTAGAGCTGCTGTATATCTATGTTATCTCTCTGTCATTTCTGACAATTGTATGCTCTTCTCTATAGAGAAGAGGAAGAGAAAGTAGAGAAGAAGATGTGCATATGAGAAAGAGAGAGAGAGAGAAAGAGGTTGATAAGGGTAGAGAAAGCGATTGGACACAAGCACAATCACACAACTACAAAACTCTTCGCCCTTTTCAATGTCAACCAAATTCCATCACCCATCTCTCTCTCTCTCTCTCTAACGAAATTCCATCACCCATCTCTCTCTTCAATTGTTTCGGGAAAATTTTACTCTAACCCCCTTATTTGATCATAAACTTTATTACATCCTTTTAGCTTCCGTTTGACACTTCAGATCTCTTCCCTCCAAAATGTTTACAGAAGTTCTTTCAATTTCTAAAAATAATAATTTTCACTAATATTCTGTTAATTTTTTTATTAGTGACATATAAAATGAAAATTTTAATTCACATTCTAAATTTCATGTGAATCATAGTTACAAGATACTCTCATTACATACATTAGAGCATCTGTAGTCGTTATCTATATATCGATAATATCGATATATAGCTTAAAAAGTAGCTGCAGTCGTTTGCTATATATCGATATTATCGATAAATCGCTACAGTCGATTGCTATATATGAGAGACGAAATAGCTTTATCGATAAGTCAGCGACGGTAGTCGAAGAGCCGTCCCAGACGTGCTAAATACTGTTCTAGGCGTCGGACGGCACTCGATATGCCGTCCGTTTCAAAAATTCCGTAATCAACCTTTAATAAACTAAAGATAATTAGGGTGGATATGTAATTATTAGCTACTATTAAGTATATATAGTATAGATATGTAATTATTTAGCTATTAAGTATAGCTATTAAGTGATGTTGACAGGTGCTTAGTGTCGGACGGCACTTCATGTGCCGTCCTAGACATGGGTTGACATTTTTTTTTTTTTTTCAAAACGTTTTTTTTTTAAGTGTGAGTTATTAAGTGTGAGTTGGATTCCGCTGCAGTTTTTTTTATTTTTTATTTTTTTTTAAACGGACGGCACTTCATGTGCCGTCCGACGATTCCGCGCCAAATTTTGCTTATTCGCCCCCTCCGACGGCACATCAAATGCCGTCGCTTAATATTAAATGATTGATTGCTATAATATAGCTTTCGACGAGTGCAGCGAAATCCAAATTTCTATTTCTATATATCGATATATGGATAATTTAAACTTTAACGACTACAGATGCTCTTACAAGTTAGCATCAAGAATATATATTTTTTTTTACAACTGTTGAAAATGATTACAAATACGAGATGCATTACACTATATTTTCAGAGGATTTGATGTTGTGGAGGGTTGCAGAGACAATGCACGAGCTGATTATCGCGAAAGCTTGTTCAAAAGCAAAATTAATGTAGGAAAGTAAGAGAGCATTTCTCCTAACTTTATTTCTAAAATAACAAATTAGAAAGACGAAAAATAGTTGTCAATAAAGATTACAAGTAGGAGATGCAAAATATGAAACATTTTAAGGAGATTGATACTATAGAAGCAAACAATTACTAAAACAATACCTAGTTTAGTTGTGTAGCATTTTAAACACACTATGTAGCAAAGCGGCAACAGTATTAGCGTTCGTTTACATGGCTTGAATCATACGTATTTTTCCAGACGGTTTGTACCAAAAAATATTTATTTGCAAACGAAAAACAACATAAATTTTAGTCAACTGGGGGCTTTGAAACAAATTTCTTGCAACAAGTTTAAACCACCTCAAAGGAAGCGACAGAGTAAGCAATCCCACATAAAACACACCACCCAAAAGATGATGAAATTAAAGGCTGCTGCTGCATCTGTTCCTTTCTTACTTTCTTTCTTTCTCCTCTCTGAGCCTGACTCATTTGCATGGCATTATTGTTATCATCTCTGCTTCCTTCCTGCTCTATCTTCTTTCCTCTGCCTACCCTGTCTGCCTGCCCTGCCTGCCTGCAGTCATGACTCATGACAACGATTTCTTATTTTATACTCCCTCCTTTTTAAAATCACTAGTATAATGCACGTGCGATGCACGCATACAAAAAACATGTATACTGAGTAGTCTATGACAGTGGGTGACTATTCGTAATAACTCACAATCTTAAAATCTCCACAGTTGCAAAGCATCAAAAATTAATATAAGAAGGTAATGCTAAATGGGAAAAAAAAGTATATGCTAAAGCCTTGCCATCAATAATTAAAGCATATGCTGCATGGGGATCCTTATCGAATTTGACCATTTGAGAAGCATTTATGATTTGGTTCAATATGTCCTCCCTTATAGCCTAACCAGTCATCACGATTAGCAACAAAAAAAAAAATAACAGTCATATACAAAAGAACAATACAGGATGATATGTTATTGAAATGTACCTCCTTTGAATCTTCAACTGTTAGGCATGTGCTTACTACACATAAACATATCTGGTGCATGCATTGTCTCAGTAAACTGTAAGTAAACCTGCAAACGGATGCAATCACTCTGATTGAGTATTATTATTAAAACAATTGCCAACACCGAAACTGAGAAATTATATCATCCCATGTAAACTCACTTAAATTTTAACACCAAAGCAAAGAAAGTCAAGATAAGAATAGGACATGAAAGGTATAATATTCAAAATTCTGGCATTCTAACATTTGCATAACAGTACACAATAAATTTAACACTAATGCAAGATACGCCACAGCTTTAACATCTGAATTGAGCCCTAGATTAATTTGTATCAGTCGTACTATGATTCAAT
This sequence comes from Hemerocallis citrina, assembly GCA_017893485.1. NCBI lineage: Eukaryota > Viridiplantae > Streptophyta > Magnoliopsida > Asparagales > Asphodelaceae > Hemerocallis > Hemerocallis citrina. The sequence goes on along the minus strand of CM030363.1, from coordinate 278,381,198 downwards.
AAAATATGAGCGAGATATTTCGAGCATTCAACATTTAGAGGTTTGAATTAAGTAGATCAAGTAGCAAAAATCCAACAAAGAATTAAAAAAAAGGATTGACCCTAATTCTAACAATATTACACTCAATCAAAACCTACACTACCAAAGATCTAAAATATTTCTCAAATATTATATTTATTAATAAGATCTGTTGTGTCGGATATGTATCTGATACATCTACGATATGACCCAACTTCCATAAAAGGAGCGGCCATGCTCAATTAATGAGTTGAGAGATATAGTTCATCAAAATATTGAAACCAAAGGAAGTGAGCTCAGACCACTTACTATATCACAGCAAGCTTTGAATTTGATCAGCATTTATGGTATCCTTCAGATATAATAACCTGTCAAAAGACAAAACTTAGCTTGCTGTTATAATTTTTAGCTCGAGCAAGAGGATGAAACGGAGCTTACCACATGGCTGTAGAATTTTTGAGTCGTTGGGTTGACACCCATAATAGAAACTCCTGTGAACACCAATTGTGGTTTCCATGGCAGTAGAACAAATGTCATGACCATTGTCCATCTTGTTGTAATCTCAAATGGTCCTGTCTACATGAAATCAACTTACTCATCCCCCCTTCCCTCTCCCTCCGCCCCTACCTTCTCGTCATCACCAACGATGACATCAAAGATTCCCCCGAAACCCCGAAAGATTCCTCCGACAAAGATTCCTCCTCTGAATGCTCATGGGAGGACTTCGGCGATCCCGACGACGACCACGACCCCGGCTCTTGGCGCCCCATCGTCAAATTTCCCCTCACCAACTCCTTCACATCCACCTCCTCCGATTCTCTAACCAACGCCGACCTCTACTCCTCCGGCGTACGGAACATGATTGCGGCGGCGGCCGGGGGAGACACTGGGGTGATGGAGAATGCGGCGGCAAAGATGGAGGTGGAGGCGGTAGGGGGTATATGCGAGAAAGCAGAGTCTTTCGCTGGGGAAGGGGGGAATATGCAGTCCAAGATGGTCATGGCTTATGGATGAGGAGAGAGAGAGGTGTTGGGTATTTTGAGAGAGAGGGAGAGGAATGGACGGGATGGGGGAATTTTTTTGAGAGAGAGAGAGAGCTTGATTTGAGGGGAAATTACGCTTGTGCCCTATTATTGTGTAGGAATCAGGGGTAAAATTTGACAAAATTAACCCTATATTATTTTGTAGGTGTGTTATGTTTATGAGGGCATGATAGTAAAAAGCCGCCAAAATGGGGCTTTGTTTAATAATAGTATAGATTAATGCTAGAGCCACTACCGATTTCACTACATTTCTCTTCAGTACCTTATGTGGCACATTCCAATAGGTAGGGAATGATAGAGTAGGTGGGAGAACTCTCCAATAGGAGTATGCCACCTAAGGTAGTGAAAGAAATGGTAGTGAAATTGGTAGTGGCTAAAGCATTACTCTTTTAAAATATAAGTTATTCTAAGTTTTTTTTATATGTCTATTATAAAAATTAGGATGGACAAAAAATACTAATATTTTTTATTTTTGAAGTTCATAAATCAACTATCAATTATTAAATGTTCAATTTGTCGTCCTCTATAATTTTAATATTACTCATTTTTAAAAAAAGATAAGGATAAATTTGGAAATCTCATAAAAAAATTATTTGATGGGCATTAAACAATGACAAGACATTTACATTATTAACCTAAAATGACTTATATTTTGAAAAAAAAAGGATTTTCCCCCACAAATATGGAAATTCCATATACCTCACTCAAAAATTGATATCTCCATATAACTCACTGACGATATTGACCAATACAGAAAAATATTTTTTTTGTTATTGTCACTCTATTTATGTTAAATCTTATCATGAGTTTAAAAATAACTATTTTGCCATCCTTTTAGGGTTAAGTTTAGGGTCTAGGGTTTGGGGTTTAGGGTTAGGAATAGGATTAGGTTTATGATTTTAAAAGAGGGCAAAATAGTTATTTTACCCTTAATTTTAAAAATAGTCTTAACCCTAAACATTAACCCTTAATTTTAAGAGATGACAAAATAGTTATTTTTAAAATCGTGGTAAAATTTAACATAAGAAGAGTCAAAATAGTACGTTAGTGAAAATATCAATTTTGAGTGAGGTATATTGAATTCCTACATCTGTTAGAGCATCTGTAGTCGTTTGAGGGAAAAATATGCATATATGCATAAATGGAAATAGCAAATGAAGTTTTGCTGCAGTCGTCTAAAGCTATTTTTTAGCTTTTTATACTAAAATAATAAGCGACGGCACTTCATGTGCCGTCGGAGCGAGAAAAAAAATTTAATTGGAGCGAGAGCACTCGAAGTGCCGTCGGAGGAATAAAAAACAAAAAAAATTAAAGCAGAAGGGAGGGACGGCACTCAAAGTGCCATCCGACATAGATGGGAAAAATTCGTCTTCGAAGTGCAAATAAAAAATTGCAAAAAAATAAAATAAAAAATTACAAAAACATTTCAAAAATTACAAAAAATTACAAAAATTACAAAAATATTTCAGAAATTGCAAAAACAAATATAAAATTGCAAAAAACCCCGGACGGCACATCCGACATAGATGGAAAATTTTCGTCCTCAAAGTGCAAATAAAAAATTACAAAAACATTTCAAAAATTACAAAAAATTACAAAAAATTACAAAAACATTTCAGAAATTGCAAAAACAAATACAAAATTGCAAAAACGTTTTAAAAATTGCACAAAAAAATATAAAATTACAAAAAGCTCCGGACGGCACATGAAGTGCCGTCCGACAAAAGGGGGGCAAGGGACGGCACATGAAGTGCCGTCCAAGGGTTTGTGAGCTTTTTGGGGATTTTTTAATTGAATTTTTTTTTTTTCAAGCGACGACACTTGAAGTGCCGTCAGACGATAAAAAAATTAATTTTTCTTGTAGGACGGCACTCGAAGTGTCGTCTCTCATATATGAATAAATCTCAAATCTTCTCTCATTTATAGCAATCGACTGTAGCGAAATATGCATAATATGCATATTTGGCCAACGACTGTAATGCCGTTTTGAACCAAATATGCATATTTGGCAAACGACTACAGATGCTCTTAGTGCCATGTGGAATTGACCCCCAAAACAAATAGAATGACTTATTATATTTTTAAACGGCGGGGAGTAATTATTACCCTACTTTTTTCTAATTTCACGCTACACATTTTCTTTATTGGTTTTTTACTCTTTTAGGCAAGTCTTGCCAATGTAGGATCTAGGCCATGTTTGGATGTTGGAAATTTAGCACATTGGTTCCCCACAAGTTGATATTTTTGTTGCAAGATAGCAAATGAGTTACACGAAAAATATGAGAAATCAAACATGTATGTACTGTATATAAACTAAGAGCATTTGTAGTCGTTTAAAGTCAATTTTTGCATGTTTGACATATAGCAATAGCAAAATAGCTTTCGTCTTTAGTCATTCTTAGCCAAATTTTGGTTTTCGAAATCTTAATTGGACGGACGGTAAACTATTTTCCGTCTGACTTTTTTTCAAAAAAAAAAAAAATCTTAAAAAATTTCTGATGAGTCTTGATAGTGACATTTTCACAAAAAAAATAAAAAAAATCTTCCACATCCATAGGACGGGAGATGATACAAGGTCTGTAATTTTTTATTTATTTTAAATTTTGATTATGGGACGGTATCTACCGTCCCAAGATTATGTACTGTCCCAAAAAAAAACAAATCGAAAAATTTTCGAACGGTGTATTATCTCCCGTCTGATTTTTTTAATATTTTTTTTGGGACTGTATATTATCTCCCGTATGATTATTTTATTAATAAAAAAAATTCGGACGGTAAATTATTTACCGTCAGATTAACAAACAAGAAATAATGTTTTGTCAGGCTATTTTTTTCATTTAGCCAAATCGTCTGCCCAATATAGCTCGTGATTGTTCCCTAAAAGCCAAATTTTGAAAAAATAGCCATCGACTACAACATCCATCGAGCCAAATTTTGCAGGACTAAATAGCCAACGACTACATATGCTCTAAGCATATAAAGATTTGGTTGTTATAGAACCGCCAACTAGATCTAAAATTAAGGATATATAGAAATATCCTGACAAAAGACAGGAAAAGAAACGGCACGGGCAAATGCAATGCACATGAGTTATTTATATCGCATTTGATACTGTAGAAATATAGTCACCTGTTATAAATAAATTATTAAGTGTGAATGGTCTATTGAACTCCCCCCACTCATTCCACATTCTCCACCACCACCATAACATTCATTCATATTTATTCATATCTAATAATTATGTAATTGTCTCTTTGTATTCTTTGTAAGCCTATAAATAGGCCATTGGGTGAATCATTTGGATATACATGAAAAACTTATGAATGAGAATAATCTTCTTTCATCTCGTTTCTATTTTCTTTGTTTATTATTTCTATTATTTTACAAGACGTTATCAACACGAGTCTCTACCTTTCAAGTCTCAAGTTCATCCGAAGAAAAAGAAAAATGTCTGGTCTTATATATGTAAGTATGTTAATCTCGAATTCATCTTATTATTTTTTACTTTTGATCATTTTCTTAAGATCAATATAACTTAGTATGCTCTACACTCGCCATTTTTATGGATCTTGTGTATCATAAAAGTTATACTTTGATCTCGTCTTTTTATTTCTAATTATGCATATAATTTCATTATGTTCTTATTTTTCAAAGAACCGACAAGAATTACTTGTCATGAGTTTTGGATGTTGAAATTTATTTGAATACCGAAAGTCTCAAAGAGACAATTGATGGATTCAAAGAATCGTCAAAATGAGATCATACGAAAGATATAACGAAAGCTATAATTTTCTTTTGTCACAATCTTCCTGAAGGAGTGAAAGATGATTGTATCAAAATCAATGATCCTGAAGATCTCTTGAAATTTAAATAAAATATTATTCATCTAGCAAAAAGAATTATGTGAGAATTTGATATATTAAAATTAAAGATCCCGAAGATCTCTCGAAATGAAGAAAATATTGTTTGTATAATAACAATATAATGAGTATGAATTGATGACGATCCTGTAGATCTAAATATGTATAACTGTGGCTAACTGTAAATGTATGGAAAAATGACGATTTCGTCTTATATATTGGACATGCTCCATTCCCCGACGTGAATGTGATGCTATATAATGGTTCTAGTAATTTTAGCCATGAGGGTAACCATCATTGTGGCCATAGATGTGGACTTGGATAATGAAAAGAAAATAAAATGTATAAACAATCCATCATTGGCATATGATGCAAGACCATCGGTCGCGTACCTGTAGTACGGTAATATATTTTGTTGATATATATCAAGAATCACAAAAAAATAAAGGAAAGAATTAACTGTTGGTCATAACCTCAATAATATGATACACTTAAAGGTGGCATATTTCTCTGTCCATTCTGAAGATGGAAGTGATAATCACCAGAAGTGATAAATATACTATCTTGAAGATATAAAAAAAAATCATGATCACCAAAAGTTATCAAAATGATTTATCATTTCAAGTTACTTTATTTATAAGTTTTGTTTTTATTTTTCATGTCTGTTATGAGTTATGATAATATTCTGTTTATTTAAGTTTAATATTATCATATATGCTTGATATATTGCTTTACAAGTTTGTTTATTACAAGTTTGTTTACTTTCAATATATATATATATATATATATATATATATATATATATATATATATATATATATATATATATATATAGGGAAATGCTCCATTGAAAACGGGTTTATTTTCACGGTTTGGAAAACACCAATCTGAGCCGTTGGATCACTTTTGATCGTGATCAGCGGCTCAGATCGCCTCCGCCCATCACCCAATATCACTTAAGTGGTGGAGGGTTATTTTGGAAATTTTGTCCCAAATAACTCTTCGCCTGATTCGCTCTGAAAAAATGAATATAACCTAGGCCGTTGTTGGGAACAACGGCCTAGGTTATAAAAATTTGAATTATAGGCCGTTGTTTGGAACAACAACCTTGTTCTATATTTTTATAACCTTGGCCGTTGTTGAAATTGTTCTCAACAACGGCCTAGGCTATAAAATTTTATCGAAATTTTATAGCCAACGGCCTAGGTTATAAAAATTTAGAACAAGGCTGTTGTTCCAAACAACGGCCTATAATTCATTTTTTTATAACCTAGGCCGTTGTTCCCAACAACGGCCTAGGTTATATCAATTTTTTTAGAATCTGTTCAGCGAAGAGTTATTTGGGATGAAATTCCCAAAATAACCCTCCGCTGATCAATTGAAACGGGTTATGGGGAGCTCGATCTGAGCCGCCGATCACGATCATGAGCAATCCAACGGCTCAGATTGGTGTTTTCCAACCCGTGAAAACTAGACCCGTTTTCAATGGAGCATTTCCCATATATATATATATATATATATATATATATATATATATATATATATATATATATATATATCAAGTGCTTTGTTTTGACATCATTTTAATATTTGTATTTCACTATTATTATTTCATATTTGTCTCAGTCCAAGTTTTTTTTATATGTATAAATTCAAGATTCAAGTTGGGACAAATGTCTTGAAGACATTAGTACCACACACACTCTATAATACATATTCTCTCATTTGAGATATGATATTCTCTCATTTGAGATATGATATTCTCTCATTTGAGATATGATGAAGCACATACCAATATTATATAAATTTATATGGTTGTATGAAATTAGAAATCTTTAAGAGTTAAATTTCATAAGCTCCTGAAGAGCTAATTCCATGATGCATGAAGGCACAAAATTCAGAATTCAAAATACACCATTTTCTCTAAAGTCATGATAAATTTGTTTAGATATAAGACTACGAATGAACAAGGTATACGTGTTACCTTAAGTATGACAATCAAAAGGTGTGTGTTGCAAAGTTTACTCCACTTTGTAATCTGCATTGTATTATACATATATAAGAATGGTTGAATCATATCAAAGTAAACCCAAAATTTACTGATATTGTAAACCATAAGTTTACAAAGATGGTTAAGGTTTGGCATGACCGGTTAGACCATCCCGATTCATTACTGATGCGAAAATAATTGAGAATTCATGTGGCAGTCCATTGAAAAACCAGAAGATTTTTCAAATACGAATACATTGAATTGTGAGAGCTATGATTATGAAATCTAATCTTTCTGTTTGGACCTGGGGACATGCCATTTTGTACTCATCACAACTTACATGCATCCGGCCAACCAATTATAATAATTATTCCCCCGACAATTGGTTCATGGTCAGGAACCACATATTTCCTATTTATGAATTTATCCCCCACAATGCATAATTATAAAAAAAAAAGGGGGGGGGGGGGGTGGGGGAGGGGGGACCTGAGAGAAGAATGGTAATATATGTTGAGAATTTCCATCTATAATCACGTTTATGGAACTAGTGACTAGAGATGTATTTACTGCAAGGTTTGCAGATTGTCACTTTAATTTTCAACATCAGGGGGAGGAAATAAAAACAGTTGGAAAAAGAAATATAATGGATTTATCATTGAGAGTTTTAATCCTTGAGTAAATTAGTTTGAACCAAAATTTCAAAGGATAATTCAGTTGTAAGATAATGTCAATTAACTGCCAGACATTTACTGACTAAATCTTATTTCCAACTGATAATGCTCAAATCAAAATTGGTATCCCTGAAGGATTACCTATAATTACTAGTGAGTTTAAGACAAGCTTGAAGCGCGGTAGATCACTTGGTTCCAAAGAAAATTATAAACATCCTCAGGAAAATAAGGAGCAAATAAAAATGATGGTCGAAATGAGGATGTCTCTCTAGAAGAGATGGTTGATATAGTTAATAATAAAGAGAATCATCAGGTACCTGAAATAAATAAGAATAAAGAGATCTCGATTAACTATGTCATTACGGAAAAAAGATGGAACCATTGTAAAAATAATTGTCGACAATATTTTGCATAAAATATAGCACGCGATATTATGAATAAAACGAAGATCGTGAATCTATCTCTATGGGTGAGTGTAGAAATAAAATAAAATTGGCCAAAAATGGAAAGAGGCAATCAAGTTTAAATTAGACTCATTTGCAAAACGAGGGCATATATTCCAAACACCAAAAGACAATAATCTGGTGGGTTATAAAGTGGGTATTTTGTGCGAAAAACAAATGAATAAAATGATATTACTATATATATAACACGGCTTGTCGCAAAAGGTGTTACCCAAATACCTGGTGTTGATTATGAAATATTCTCTTGTGGTGGATATAATAAGTCTGGCAGTACATGAATATTTGAAAACATGCCTCATAGATGTGATCACAAACTATCTGTATGGTTTGTATTAACATGACATAAATATGAAAACTATCTGAAGGATTTAAAGTGCCAGAAGCACATAATAACTATTCACGGGAAGTTTAATCAATAAAGTGAAACAAAGCTTTGTATGGATTAAAATAATCGGAACAAAATGTGATATAACCATCTTAGTGAGTTTTCGATAAAGGGGACCATAATAATGGTCATATAAGCTCACATATATTTATTAAATATTCAAGGTCAAAGTCTGTTGGAACTCCTGAAGAGTTGTGCAAGCCGTGCAATGTTTAAAGAAATATCTTAAGACGAAAAGATATTGGATAAGCAAATTTCTTGTTTTGTCATCATTTGTCGTGCAATGTTTAAAGAAATATCTTAAGACGAAAACACCTTGGATAAGCAAATTTCTTGTTTTGTCATCATTTTTGTTTTCAGGTTTTTCAAATTAAACATTTGAAAGGCATTGGAATTGCTTGGTCCTGGAGTACCATTTTTTAGTGCAATATCAGTTTTGAAGCACTAATATATCTTATCAATAATAAATATCATGATATACCTTATGCGGTTGGGTTACTAGTAAGATGAAGTTCCTCGCCAACTCGAAGTCATTGGACTGGTATGAAAGATAACTTCGAGGGACCATAGATATGGGATTATATTATTTTAATTTGTCCAGATCAGTTTTGATTGGTTATGCAAATGCAGAGTATTTATCATATCATTATAAAGCCAGATATCAATCAAGAGATATTGGCTCCATGCGAGGCATAGATGTGTTTGTTTGATCGGTTAACTTCTTTATATATTTGGAGAACGTGTCATCCTCAATCGATCAAGAAGTACTCACAACGTTATTTGAAGATAATACAGCTTTAAAGCTCAATAAAAGGAGGGTTTCTTCAAAGGCGATCAGCCGAAACATATTTCACCAGAAATTCTTCTTCACTCATGTTTCAATTAAAAGGGTGAAATCATTGTTAACCAAATAGAATCAAGCGACAATCCCGGATATTGCTCGCTATGACCCTATCACCCTAACTTTTGGAAAGGATGGTAGAATTGATCGAGATTCGAGATACAACTTTTGAAAGTCCTAATCGGATGATCTCGTTAAGGGGAAAGATGATATGAGCTGCACTCTTTTTTCCTTCACCAAGTTTTGTCCCACTGGATTTTCTTGGTAAGGTTTTTAACGAGGTAGCATCTTCATTGCATATCATTGTTAAAGATTATGTACTCTTTTTCCTTCACTAGGGTTTTTGCCATTTGGGTTTTATCTAGTAAGGTTTTAACGAGGCATATTCTTATTTACATTCAGACATTCAAGGGGGAGTGTTATAAATAAATTATTAAGTGTGAATTGTCTATTGAACTCCCTTCACTCATTCCACATTCTCCACCACCACCACTACATTCATTTATATTTATTCATATGTAATAATTATGTAATTATCTCTTTGTATTCTTTGTAAGCCTATAAATAGGCCATTGGGTGAATCATTTGGATAAACATGAAAAACTTATGAATGAAAATAATATTCTTTCATCTCGTCTCTATTTTTTTTGTTTATTATTTCTATTATTTTACAAGATCACCGACCTTTTTGCTCACTTAACTAAAACATAAATTTACAATAAATAATTTTGGTGGCTCTACAAAGATCGCTCATGTCTATTTTACATGAAATAAAATAGATATGGACGTTCTTTTATATAATCTTCAAAAATAGGAGGCAATTTCTCCTTTTTGAACAATTTTATTCATAAATTAAGTAATAATGTTCAAAAAAAATTCTTATTATAATTCAATCAATTAAACAACAGTGCACTGCTGTGAGTCAATGTATATACAATTTATAACTTGTTGCCCATCAATGAAATTGATAGCTCTGGTGTTCAACTTAAAATTTGAGGATGACTAATAAACCTTTACTAAGAGCATCCACAGTCGTGCATGCTATAAAATGCATATATACATATTTAAAAATAGCATTTTGTTATTTTGCTACAGTCGTGAAATGACAAAATATAGCAAAGTTAGAAAATTTGAACTGATAAAACATGATCGAAGAAAAGTTTTGCTTTTTTATAATTTTTTTAATATTATAGTAATTTTTAAATATTTTTTTTTGGTTATAAATGAACCTTGAAGTTTCGCCCGAGACCAAAAAAAAAAAAAAAAATTTGTCGTCCGACGCTTTGCACAATCTCAAAAGCCTCAGACAAAACATGATGTTTTGCCCAAGTTATTTGGTTTTATTTTTTCCTCTTTAGTTTAGGGTCAATCCATAGAAAATCATACGAGTCAATTAATAATCCATAGAAAATCCAACCGTCTCAATCAATAATCCATATAAAATTACATACAATCCAACCCACAGAATCCCAAAAATGTCAAAATTTTGCAAGAAAGAGATTTGGACAAAACACCTTGCATCGTTCGTGCTCTATTTTTCTTTTCCAGAGTTTTTTTAATTATAAAAATTTCTAATTCCATCGGACGAAATATCATGTTTTGTCTTCTCCCAAAAAAAATATTTTGGACGAAACATGATGTTTCGTCCGATGATTTTAAAAATAGTATAAATATGATGTTTCGTCCACTATAATATGCATATTGTTATATCTTTTCTCAAATATAACATTCTACTGTAGCAAAAAAGAAAAAAAAAATATACATATATAGGATACAACTGCAGTGCTAAAAATGCTATAAAATGCATAATATCTATATGCAGCACATGACTGTGGATGCTCTAAGAGCATTCCCAACCACCCCCTTAAATGGGGCTGGATCGACAATTTTCAAACCCCCCCCCCCCCCCCCCCCCAACACACACATACACACACTCCAAATTTTTGGCAACTGGCAAATTGGAACTGCAAATATGTAGTTTCATTTCGCAGCCGCATAGTATGGGCCCCCCACCTTTTAATTATAAATTATTTATTTTGTTACTTGTTTTGTTTTCATTTTATCATTTAAACTTCTTTTTAAGTTAGCTATTATAAATAATAATTATGCTATTGTTAATTTCTAACGAAGATTTTCAAAATGATACCAATATTCGATATCTTCCGATTTCATTTTAATTTTAAAATAATAATATAGATTAATTAATTATATTAAAGAGAAACTGAAGTGCATAAATACTTGTATGCATTGATGGATTATTTGTATATTCAACTATTTGTATTATTTTTTTGCATTAAAAAATATTGTTGTGAGAAAAAAATTTAAACAAAAATTTGAAACCAATAATGAGAATCGGTTGGTATACACTGTGTAAAACTCCAAATTAAAATGACATATTTTTAAAAATATGCTAAAATAGATTTCAAAATGAGGCTGAAAATGAGGTTCCATTGTGAATTCTCTAAGTGGCTCAGGTAATGTTCTTCCCCAAAATAGTACCATACCCATATTTCTCACATAGACAAGAACTCCATTTGTTGGGTTATCTAAAAAAAAAAGGGAGTGGGACTATCAATCAATCAAAAAAAAACATCACGTGCATCAAATCACAACCACAAACCAAATCAGAAAAATCAGGTGTTGACGTCGGACATGACAAAGCACCCGAAAGTGAGCGGAAGAATCCGATACGATACGAGCGGACAAAAGGTTTAGATTTCGGGAAGGGTAATTTGGTAAATTGATCATGGAAAGTTATGATAGCGGGTCGCTTTCCAAGCAATAAACTGTCCAGTCTGTCCTGGATTGTGGGGCCCACCACCACACTGTAACAGCCACCAGCAGAGATTGATTTACTGTAATACCCTTGAGCTTCGACACATTTGCTATGCCGGGCCTGTGATAAGAGCATCCACAGTCGTTTGCTATATACCCAAAATTTGGAAAATATAGAAAAAATCGAGCTGCAGTCGTTGTCTAAAAACCCAAAATTTGGGTGTACGATGAATAGTTGCGTGCCAAATATAGCAGACGGAATGGCCAAATGCAAAATATAGCTAACGCCACATTATACTCCGTCCGATCTAATTAACGGAAGATAATATGCCGTCCCGTACAAAAGTACTGACTCCAATGATTAAGAAGCTTTTGAAAAAAAAAAAAAAAAAAAAAAGTCAACCAACGGCGTATTATACACCGTCCAAGGAGATTAACGGAGGATAATATGCCGTCCGAACCAATTTTTCTAAAAAAAAAAAATCAAAAAACGATCCGATTGGTCGACGGTGGAATATACACCGTCATTTGAAATTGACGGATCATAATCTCCCGTCCCAGGCCACTGTTCTCTCTCTTTTTTTTTTTTTATAATTTTTTTTGTCGTTTAGTGCATTAAAAAAATAAAAAAAAATTGAAGTCAGTACAAAGCTTTTGAAAATGACGGATCATAAACTTCCGTCCCTGCTATATTGTGTTTTTTTTTTTTTTTTAAATTTTTTTTTTGTCTTCTAGTGCATAAAAAAAAAAAAATTAAAAAAAATTAAAAAAAATTTGGAACGGACGATTATACTCCGTCATTCTTAATGGACGGATAATAATCTTCCGTCCGGCTATATTTTAGCTTTTAACGACTGCAGCAGCATTCCATTTTTCCTATTTCTAAAATGCTATATACCCAAAAATTGGCATAAACGACTGTGGATGCTCTAAGTCCGTACATTTGCTACAGGAGTTAATGCTCTATTTTTCTTTTTCCCTTTTTGAAGAATGTTCCTTTATCCTTTATCCTTTTTTTTAAACAAAAAAATGTCCCTCAAGTTAAAAATATTTTTACGAAGATGTTGAGTGTTCAATCTTTTTTTTTTTTGTGAGGGAAAATGTGGAACAAGGCCACCATGTTTCATTAATAAGAGTTTAACGAAATAAACGCAGAGTACTGGGCCCAAATACAACTACAGATATAAAATAAAACATACATGAAGCAACATGACTACAAACAACAAGCCCCTCCAACAACCCTGGAGGGTGGGACAACAAACCAGCTCGGTCCAGCAAAATTATGAGTACCCCAGTTTAGCTTCGTACAATGCCTCCACGGCACATGCACATCCACCTGAAACAAGTTTGGCAGGATTTTATCACCCGCCGCTTCCTGCGTTCCCCTCGCTGGGGGGACCCCATCTTTGGGCTCAAGCCCCGCAGATCGAAACTCGCAGCCTCCCACCAACTTCACCACTCATCCTACAAACACGCCAGCCGCTCCTACAGCCGCTACCAAAGAAATAGCCATGAAGAGGATACCTTCACCTCTCACACGATAGCGCTTTTCTCCTGCGATTTCTCACCAAGCACCTATCTCGCTCTCCCCACCTAACACCACCCTCCAGGAGAGAGCCGTGTAGAGGATACCTTACCTCTCTCACGCTCAAGCTCTCTCCGGCGATTTCTCACCACACAGACTTATCTCACCTCAGACTTCCAATACGAGGGAAGAGGCGACGCTGTCACGAGGCAGTGGCCTAAGCTGGAGGAAGCTCAATAGCCAGATAGTCGGCGCTGTGGAGACTGTACCGACTACATCGTAGGACACACCCGACCCACCACACCCCAACCCCACACCCCCTCACCCCCAACATACCGACTTCACACATCACGGAGGGACCCCATCTTTGGGCCCAAGCTCCATAAATGTCAATCGCACAAAACTACAAGCTTCCCACCCCAACCCCAGCAAAAGCACTGACAAAAGCACCCTCAACCACAACAAATCAGATCGGGGGTGGGGGAGGGGCACCCAAACCGCAACCACAGCAAACGGGGGGGGGGGGGGCACCCAAACCGGGGGTGGGTGTGCTGGGTGGGGGACTGCCTGGCCCCAAACAAAACCGCACCTCGCTGGATGCACCGGTTGGACGCGCCGCTCGCTAGCCGCGCTGCCCCGTCGAAGGCTTTGCCAGAACTTCGAAGGAGATCGCACTGCGCAAAAATGTCGGGACTGGAGATCGGGGTGGGAGTGGGGCGCAGTTGCCTGGCCCCATATCGATCCGCATCACCGACCAGCGCTGCCCCGTCTCTGGCTTCGCCTGAGCCACGATGGAGACAGAAGGTCGGGGTTGGAGAATCGTGGCGTCGGAAGTACGCCGTTGGTAGGGCATGGAGAAGAGGGGGGGGGACGACGTGGAGGGGGGGCGGCGGCGCTGAGGGCAAGCCGCCGCCGCCCTTAGGGTTAGATCTAGGGTTTTGCTTTCTTTGTTTTTGGGTTCGGGAGCAGGTATGAGGGATTTTGAGTCTTATGTTTATGCCTTTGCCTTGTTCAATCTTGATGTAAATATGAAGATAGTAACGTCTGAGAGCATCCACACTCGTTTGCCAAAAAAAATGGAAAAATGATAAAATAAAATTTGACAATTTTGATTGTTTACTACAGTCATTAAATGCAGAATATAGCAATTTCACTGCCAATAAAAAACGGGCAAAATATAATGTTTCGTTCGTCTAATTTTGTTTAAAATTACTAGTAATTTTCACGTGCAATGCACGTTTTGATAAAAAGTTAAAATTGAACGTGCGATACATGTAAATCGGTAGTAATCAGCACTTGTGATGAATGCCTTAAACTTTAAAAAATTGGAGTTGAACGGCCACTGCATGCAATTTTTTAAATTTGAAAAACCTTGAATTGTATGTATTTGCACAAATACGTACAATAAAAATTATTTGTTTGGTGAAGGAAAAAATATTGATTTACACGCGTGATGCACGTGTTAATAAATAGAGTTAGAGTTACACGTGCAACGTATGTGTTTTATTTGTGACAAAAAATATTAAAAATTGTTTGTTTAGTTACAAATTCAAAGTGACAAACTCTCCAATTAATAGTAGTAGATAAAGGTTTTCAATACTATAACTATTTTTTATACAATTTGTCCTATCCCCCCCGCCCCCCCACACACACTATATACATATAGTGTTATATATATATATATATATGGAAAAAGGGGTATGGGGATATGAGCAACTTGCTCATTTAGTAAATGAGGAATTGATTATGTGGCATGCATGTGATACATTGGACAACTAGCCCTTTTAAGAATTTTTCCAATCACATGTATGCCACATCATCAATTGCTTATTTACTAAATGAGCAAGTTGCTCATACCCTTTTTTCCATATATGTGTGTGTGTGTGTGCGCGCATGTGCGCATATATATATATATATATATATATATATATATATATATATATATATATATATATATATATATATATATATATATATATATATATATAGGGTAAAAGGGATATGAGCAACTTGCTCATTTAGTAAATGAGCAATTGATTATGTGGCATGCATGTGATACATTGGACAACTATCCCTTTTAAGGCTTTTCCAATCACATGTATGCCACATCATCAATTGCTTATTTACTAAATAAGCAAGTTGCTCATACCCCTTTTCCCCATATATATATATATATATATATATATATATATATATATATATGAGCAACTTGCTCATTAAGTAAATGAGCAATTGATTATGTGGCATGGGATATGAGCAACTTGCTCATTTAGTAAATGAGCAATTGATTATGTGGCATGCATGTATTACATTGGACAACTAACCCTTTTAAAGATTGTCCAATCACATGTATGCCACATCATCAATTACTTATTTACTAAATGAGCAAGTTGCTCATACCCCTTTTTCCCATATGTATGTATATATATATATATATATATATATATATATATACACATGTATGCCACATCATCAATTACTTATTTACTAAATGAGCAAGTTGCTCATACCCCTTTTTCCCATATATATATATATATATATATATATATATATATAGAGAGAGAGAGAGAGAGAGAGAGAGAGAGAGAGAGAGAGAGAGAGAGAGAGAGAGAGAGAGATGATTACATAAATAAAGGAGTTTTTTTTGGGGGATTTGAATTTGAGTTTTGGGGAGAAACTTTTGGGGGGAAAAATGTGTTTTGTGAGGTTAGATCTGGGCATCTGATTTTGGAAAAATTGAAGGAGAACCACTCGATAACTTTCTTTGTGTTTTATTATATAGATATATATGTACATATATATGTATGTATATATGTACATACATATGTACACACACACACACACACACACACACACACACACACACACAACACACACACACACACACACACACACACACACACTGTAACCTCTGTTTTCATAAATATGTATTTCTGAATATTTTTCCGTATTTTGATTACATATAAACTTGTTTTATGCTAAACTGATTTCGGATCTTCTACTGAGTATTTTTCTAATAGACAATTATATTTACCTTGAACAACAATGTATCTTCTATTTATAATTGATAGACTATTTTTATTTTGTGTTATTATTACTGTCTGAATCATAATAAATTTATTAATCTCAAATTCTACTTTTATACACTTTATTATCATTACTATTGTTATTATTATTTTTATTATTGGGATGTGTTATTATTAGCCTTATTGTTATTATTTTTGGTTAAAGTCCTGATTTTGATATATGTTATATTATTTGATTAATTGATTTGAAGCCCAATAATCAAGCCCATCTCCTATTGGACTCTACCCTAAACCTAAATCCACAAACCCATACACACACCCGTATACAATTTCTCCACTTTTCTCCACTCTTTCCACATCCCCGTTACCACATTCCCACTATCTCTAACTACCCTTATTTAATATTATATTTCATATTTTAATAAAGACTCCCCCACACTCTCTCTCCCCGTTATTCTCTCAATCCCGTTATATATCTTTCCCACGTTACTATCTCTCTCCCTCTCCTGTTTTCTCAACGAAAACCCAAACCAAAAGAAACCCAAGCGAAACACAGAGCTTCCCCAATTTCCCCTTCGACTTTCTTCTTGCTCCTCCTGACTTCGAACCCATCAAACATCTCGAGTCGACCACCCAACGTCACTCTGCACCTCGACGCCATTGCCCCCACCTTCGCTTGTCTCCCACATCGAGCACCGTCTCCGCCGCTTGCCTCACCACTCCATCGCAGACCTCGAAGCTCCACCTCTCGCTCTCCCTCCTTTGCCGAACCCATTGGTGTGCCGCCATTGCTGCCGACCAATCGACCACTCCCCGCTCGAACCACCTTCATCTTCCTCCGCTCGAGCCGCTGTCGATACACTTCTGCCCGCCCTCAACCTCGTCTTCGACTTCTTCTCTGCTACCACCGAAGACTCCTGCCATTGTCGAGACTTTCGAAGCTTCCCCAGTCGCGGCCGCTCCTGCTCTCCGTCATCTCCTCCTCCAACCGACTGCAGTACCTCCATCACTGCCTCCCCTAGCGCCAATGTCGTCGACCTCGTCGCGCTCCACCATTGCCGAAGTCAAAAGCTCCACCACTCATCATCCCCATCGTCGTCGACCTTCCGCTCACCTTTACCACTGCCGGAGATCCCCCGTCCTTGACGTCGCCGTCCAGCGCAAGCCGCCGTCGCCTCGAATCCCCTCCACCTTGTCATTACCTGTTTCGGCGAGGAACAGAGCCTCAATCGCTCTATTCCCTCGCGAGCCCTGCTACTGACGACCACTGCCTTCTCCACCGCCTTGCACACCCCCAGTTGCCGCCGCCGTCTATGCCACGCCCGATCTCCGTTCCTCCTCGCGCCGTTCTCTCTCTCTGATCGATGGTAGAAGACGACCGTCCATTGGTCGCCCTTGCTGTTCGCTGTTCGGTCGCACTTGATCCTAGCCATTGTTTCCTGTTCTGGATTGAATCCGGTGTATAGCTGCTATCTGATTGGGGGTGCTTTGCTGTTTCGTGTTCGGCCGCATCTAATCTGATTTTGCTGTCCGCTGTTTTGGGTCAGATCGGGTGTGGAGAATTGCTGTTGTTTTTACTAGTTTTCTTCGCACGGTCTTCGCACGTGCTCTTGGGATTGCTCCCCGGGATTCTAATCCCGTTATTCTTATTAAATTATCAAATCGTCTACAAAGAAAAAGGTAAGTCCACTTGAACTCTTTTATTATTCTAGTTCAAGATTTTTGATCTCTAAGCAAGTAGTTCCATTTCAATTATTCTAATTTGCATTGTGTCCCTCCATTGGGAGTATCGAGGGTTTACACGAGCTAACCCGACGTACTCTTGACATCTTATTAGTATCCATTAACTCAAACCCAAGCCTACATACACAATAGACATAAATGAAATGACTAGAATTGCATATAAAGGAAAATGAATGGTGATTGAATACATTGATCGATTGAGATATTATGACTTGAACAATGATATGACAAATGGACTTGTACATGGTAATGAACATCCTAATTGATGTATAACAGTGTAATGCATTTCATGATACCATAGCATATTGATTATCGACTTGAATGAATATATACGTGATAGCTTTTATAATTCCTGCTGCCTTGTCTGCCTTGTACTGAGGTTTCGACCCAATTATAATTAGAATCAGTTTAAATAATATAAAGAGAATTATTGTTTTAGATTTGCCACTTCATGTTTATTATTGTGTAATACATCATATTGTTGCATTCATATCGTTCTCTTGACATCCTTATACACACTTACATGGACATGAATGATTTAATAAAATACTAAACAAGCCGGGGTTTATAAGGGTTGACTTAGTAGTGGATAGTCTCAGAAAATGTACTCGGTAAGGCCTATATTGATATCATATTGACATGGAAGGAGAAGTATTGATTGTGAATGATTGATTGAAAAATTGGAAATTGATTGATTGTAAATGGTAAATGATTGTTATTGACACCAAGTACACGCTCTGTAGATCCCACCACGAAGTCTAAAACGAATACTATTGTGCGTGCACCGAACCTATAGTATGGGATGCAGTAGTACGTGCACTAGATAGGAGAAATGACACTCTAATGAACAAAAATTGACACGTGTATACTTGATTAAGACCATTGTTTATTAATACCATTGTTGTCTTTGCAATTTGATCTTGATTCATAATCTCCATGTACCTTATTCCCTTACTCTCTGTTTTCACTACTTGTTATCCGTACTTGCTCTTAGGACAAATTATTCTTTCTTTTTAGATGAACAAGTACAGGTGCACAAGGAGAATTTTCAGAAGGCATTGATGAGCAGTTTTTCTACAATTGGAGCATGAATCTCTCAAGTTATTTGGTAAGTCCTTATATTTCAGATTTGGTTATTGAATTTCATTCTCATTTTTGTGATTATATTTCTTGCGTGGTTGTGATTCATTTTTCTTATATTGTTGAGCTAAGACTGGTACAGCTTATGGATGATATGAGTTGGCATACTTATATCATTCGCTGGGCCTCAGTTACGTGTCTGTGTTCCTGTATTCCGGGAAGCAGGGCGTGACACACACACACACACACACACACACACAAACACACACACACACACACACACACACACACACACACACACACACACACACATATATTATATATATATTGTTGGTATGTTTGGTCCAACACTTTATAACCGAATGCAAAAGGGCAGGACGAAACATGAGCTTCCTCTCCAGATCTTTTTCTTTTAAGCTAAATGATAATTTCATCCATTTTGCCTTTTTTCCTTGTTAAATCTAATTAACTATCTAATTATCCTAACCAATCTCGCTAAACTTGTAACCCCTGTTTCCGATTGTATGAATTATTGTTCTTTGTATTTTTATTGGTACATTTTCCCTCCTAATTTATTGTATTTGGGCCTTTGTCCTATTGTGTGATTTTTGGCCCATTCATATGCAAGCTTAACCCATCTCCCTAATGGATTGTAAACCCAGGACCTAGTCTACCCAAATCCACATTGCCTAACTACCCCAGATCTTTTCTCCCCTCAATCCCACGTATCTCTAACTCCCCCTATTTACTCTTATACATTGTTATAACAGTCTCTCCCCACTCCCCTAAAAATCACAAGTGCACACTCCACTCTCAATCTCGTTACTTCTCTCTCCCGTTCCATCCTCTCTCCCCCCCGTTTCAAACTCAACCGCCCAAACCAAAACCAAAGCAACCCAAAACAACCCAAACCCATCGACTCTCCCATCCCCATTGTCAACCCCGACCACAGCGTTGTCATCGTCTTCGCCATTAACCCACTCAGTCGAACCCATCGAAGCTCTGCCAAAACCAACTTCGCCAACCGAAACCCACTCCGACTTCACCTTCGAACCACCGTCACTCTCCCGCACACCTCCGTTTGGACCTCGACCCTCTCCGCTCACTCCCTACATCCACCGCAGACCCCTACCGCCCTCGTCATCGCCATCCAAGTCCTGAAGCCGCCCCATTCCACTCCTCTGTTTTCGAGCGAAAATAGGGCCAGCCGCCTCCGCCGTCAGAACCCCCGCTCGCACCGTCCTAGTGTTGCTTCGCTTCCTGGCCGATGCCGCCGCACATCGCCGTCGCGAGCCCCAAGGCAGTCGTCGCGCCGTTCGCCCTCATTCTCTCTTTCTCCAATCGAAGGAAGAAGACAATCAGGGATTGGTCGCATTCGCTGTCCGCTATTCGTTCGCAACATATCCCACCTTTGCTGTCCCGTGTTTGGGGCAATCCGGTGCGAGGTCGTTTCCGATTGGTTGCTTCTTGCTGTTTGCTGTTCGGCCACACCAGATCCCATTTTCGTTGTTTCGTGTTCGGACCGGATTGGGTGTGTAGAAGGAATTCCTATTGGTCGATTCAGTGTCTCGTGTTCTGGCCGCAACAAATCCAGTTGCCATCCCGTGTTCTGGCCGATCCGGTATGGAGTGGAATTTACTGTGTGGTATTTTAGCGCGCATTTTGCACGTGTTCTTGGGATTGCTCTCCGGAATTCTGATCCTGTTATTCCCTATTAAATTATTGAATCGTCTACAAGAAAAAAGGCAAGTCTACTTGAACTCTTTTATTATTCTAGTTCAAGATTTTTGATCTCTAAGCAAGTAGTTCCATCTCAATTATTCTAATTTGCATTGTGCCCTTTCGTTGGGAGTATCAAGGATTTACACGAGCTAACCCGGCGTACTCTTGACATCTTATTAGTATTCATTGACTCAAACCCAAACCTACTACATATACAATTGACATAAATAAAATGACTAGAATTGTATACAAAGAAGATGAATGGTGATTGAATACACTGATTGATTGAAATATCGTGACTTGAACAATGACATCGTGAATTGACTCGTACACTGTAGAGAACATTCTAATTATTGTACATTAGTGTAATGCATTTCATGATACAATAACATGTTGATTATCGACTTGAATGAACATATATGTGATGGCTTTTCATAAGTTACTGCTGCATTGTTTGTCTTGTACTGAGGTTTCGACCCAGTTATATTAGAAATCAGTTAAAATAATATAAAGAGAATTGTTGTTTTAGATTTGCTACTTCATATTTATTATTGTGCAATGCATCATGTTGTTGCATTCGTATCGTTCCCTTGACATCCTTATATACACTTACATGGACATGAATGATTTAATAAAATACTAGACAAGCTGGGGTTAATAAGGGTTGACTTAGTAGTGGACAGTCTCAGAAAATGTACTCGGTAAGGCCTATTGTGATATCGTATTGATATGGAAGGAGAAATATTGATTATGAATGATTGATTGTAAATTGTAAATTGATATCGTATTGATATGGAAGGAGAAGTATTGATTGTGAATGATTGATTGTAAATTGGAAATTGATTGATTGCAAATGGTAATTGATTATTATTGACACCGAGTACACGCTCTGTAGATTCCACTACGAAGTCTAAAACGAACACTGTTGTGCGTGCATCGAACCTGTGGTATGGGATGCAGTAGTACGTGCACTAGATAGGAGAAACAATATGCTAATAGACATAAGTTGACGTGTATATACTTGATTAAGACCATTGCTATTAGTACCATTATTGTCTTTGCAATTTGATCTTGATTCACATTCCTTCATGTACCTTGTTCCTTACTCTCTGCTTTTCACTACTTGCTGTCCGTACTTACTCTAAGGACAAATTATTCTTTCTTTTTAGATGAAAAAGTACAGGTGCACAAGGAGAATTACCAGAAGGCGTTGGTGAGCAGTTCTTCTACGATTGGAGCAGGAGCCTCTCGAGCTATTTGGTAAGTTCTTATATTCCAGATTTGGTTATTGAATTTCATTCTCGTTTATGTGATTATGTTTTCTACGTGGTTGTGATTTATTTTTCTTATATTGTTGAGTTAAGAC
This sequence comes from Hemerocallis citrina, assembly GCA_017893485.1. NCBI lineage: Eukaryota > Viridiplantae > Streptophyta > Magnoliopsida > Asparagales > Asphodelaceae > Hemerocallis > Hemerocallis citrina. The sequence goes on along the minus strand of CM030363.1, from coordinate 278,358,689 downwards.
TGGTACAGCTTATAGATGATATGAGTTGGTGTACTTATATCATTCGCTGGGCCTCAGTTACGTGCCTGTGTTCCTGTATTCCAGAAAGCGGAGCGTGACAAAACTAATTATCATAACCAATCTCACTATCTATAAAATAATATATATAGGGCGCGCTTCAGTTGCGCACTCCATTTTGAGCACTCCTCGTGCTCACTCTCCCTCAGCCGCTTGATCTCGATCTTCATCATGATCTTGATCGTGCAGCTGATATTCCTCCCACTCTCTCATGTATGCTGAAGGGGGTATTGGGGACATTTCCCCTCATTCTCTATCTCTTTCTCTGTCTCCTCTCTCCCCAGCTCCCGTCATTCAATTCACCCAAACCCTTCAAAATCGAAACCCTAAATCCCCCCAAATTCTCCCACTCTCATTTCAATCCCGACGCTCCTCTCTCTCGAATTTCCTCTCTCATCTCCTAGCTCGATCGGAACCCTAAATCCCTCCACATTCTCCCACTCTCAATTCGATCCTGACGATTCGATCCCGACGAACCTCTCTCACTTCGTTCACGACCTCAAACCCCGACGTCTCTCTCACTTCGTTGACGACCACAACCCCTAGCTCGATCTTCACCTTCTCTGACGAAACCCTAGATCCAAATCAGAACCCTAAACCCTATTTTTTTTTAATTTTCAGTATGTAGACATGGGAAAAAGAAAAGCGATCTGTTTAATTTTTTATCTAGTTTAGAAATTTTGTTGCATTTGTAGATATGGGAAAAGAGCTGATGAAATGATTTAATTTTGTTAATTTTGTTAATTTTATAGACATGTTAATTTTGTACACATGTTAATTTTGTTAATTTTTTAATTTTGTTGCATTTGTAGATAGGAATTTTGTTGCATTTTCAGTACTGGAGCTCTTCAAGATGTCTGAAGATGAGTTTGGATTACCAAGTGATGGGCCTATCACTTAGAAGACAAGGGTCCAAAGCTGCAAAAAAAGTGTTGTTAGATTCCATATACAAGCACCATCGTTCATCACTGAATACCACAACTTGTAGGATCAAATCAGAGAATAGTTTATAGCTTCTGAACTATGTGATTTATTTTGTAATTTGGGAAATTGTGAACTTGTGTATAATTTCATGTAATTTTAGATAATGCAAATTTAAATCTGAACAATCTGTTCTAAGTAGCTTTCTCTGACAATCTTTCCTGATATTCGTGATATGGAAAATTATACTTACAATGTGAAGAACAGGAAAATTTGACTAATATTTTTAACCTTACCCAAATGTACAATGTAGTAAATTATCTTTACGCTCTTGTTTCTGAATCAGTACTTTACCCAAGTTCACAATATTATTAACCTTACCCAAGTAATTTCGTGCATGTATACCTACAACAGGAATTGATTTTCCATATCATTTCCGAAATTTCAAAAAGGGGCATTGAAACACAATTTGTTTGGAGAGGACACTGGAAGCTCCAGCAGTTCCTCCCAAAATGGTAAAGATCTATGGTGTTAGAAAAGAACAAGTGACCATCATCTTGACTTTAAACTAGTTGTTCACACTTTTCTAACAAATTAACATATTATATTATTTAAACTAACTAGTTGGACTATTTTCTATACAACAACAAAGAATGAGAACAAAATTTATTACAGCATCTCAATAGGGGAATCAAAAGAAGGGGGAAACTATAGCAAATTTTCTTTCATAAAATATATTCAAGCCATCCATTATTTCCAGTAGGGACTGGTTTATAGATACATATATTTTCATTTTACAATTTCTACAATTTGCCCAAACAATCATTACAAACAACCATCAAAACATACAGCAATTGCACAAGTGGAGCTGCTGCTGCTACTACTACTTCTCAATTCCTTGTAGAGCTGCTGCTTCTCAACTCCTATTTGTTGCTATTTCTCCTACTACTACTTCTCCTTATGTTGCTGCTTCTCAACTTCTTCTAGTTGTTGCTTCATTCTCCTTCTACTACTTCTCTTCTACATCTTCAACTACTTATGCAAGTTATCTTCTGTGTACAATTAGGAAAAAAAAGCATGATGAAAGTATGATTAATTCAACTAACCCAAAAAAAATTAATATAGTAAAAATAATAGTAGGTTCAGAACACACTATTCACACTAGGGCTACATTGGGGTGCATGCCAACTAGTTCAAATAAATACATAATATGGCATAAATTAATTAGAACATCAAGCATCAGTTCAAATGCATAAATACACCCTCCTTCATAAAAATAGGGATTTTGCGCACTCTAAGTGAACAACAAAGTAACTTAACAGCAAACACAAATATCAAACCGAAAATACTCATTTACCCCCATCATACTCAAGTTTTAGGCTAATAAACTAATATCAGATAATCGAAGTAACTGAACAACAAATATCAGTTACTTAATCATCAAATCCAACAGCCTATCACTGAAGAGTATGCATAAATACAACAAGCTGAAACGGAAGAGTATGCATAAATACAACAAGCTCAAAGTATCAGCTACAATATTCGAAGGAAAGAGGAATGAGTGAAATGACTAATGTACCCCCTTCATCATAAGTGAGTGCAAAACTGAAGAGTATGCATAAATACAACAAGCTAAAAAATTCTCAGATCATAAGATGTGTCATCACTGCCTACACCCAAAAAAAAAGATAGAAAGACCAAACCCCAAAATGCATAAACGAGTTTCAAATACTTTCCTGACATGGAATTGGTGTCCATCTTGTTCAGATGCAAAGTTGCAGCCAAGAACTACCCATAAACAAAGTAGGCTCAGGACACAGATTTAAAACTAGGGTTGCACTGCAATGCAATGCCATGCCAACTAGTTCAAATACATTCCAAATCAAGCATCAAGCATCAATATATGAAGGAAGACAGAGAAAGAGACAAAGAATGAGGGAAAATGTCAACAATACCCCTCCTTCATCATAAGTGAGAGAGTGGGAGGAATATAAGCCACACGGTCAAGATCATGATGAAGATCGAGCATCAGGTGGCTGAGGGAGAGTGCGCACGAGGAGTGCGCAAAATGGAGTGCGCAACTGAAGCGCTCCCTGAAGAAACAACAACTAAATTCTTGCTTTCTGTTAGCATATACATGGATCACTTTACTGATCACTGTTAGTATAAATAGGGAACTCTTCATTTGCGCACCCTCTGTTGTATCATACTAGAAATGAGTAGAATATTGTTTTACTCCCATCACAACTGATATTAACTTACAGGGAGCAATGATTAACAGAGAAAAAAGATTTAACAGAGCAGAAACAATGCCTCCTCATAAGAAATATTCAGAATTAACTATGTTCATTAGTTGCTTGTCATCCCTGCCTACTTTCACACACACAAAAACAAGAGACCAAATTGGTAAATAAGATTCATATGGTCAAATACTTCCCTGATGTAGTGATGTAGGAAACACATAGTTGTCCAATAGCTGCAATCTCTTTCATTACATGCAAAGTCATTAAACATGCTCATATAGTGATGTTTGAACAAATGAATGCTGAATAGTGTAAGTAAATGAATAAATTCATGATAAGATACCTCAATCTATATCAACATATGTGTCTTCGGAACTTTATTCATCTACATTATCAAAGCAAAAGAACACGGTCAATGGACATAATACAAAATGAAGAATGTAACAAATGTTATGCTGAAGTAGGAGTTTAAATATGTTATCAAGTTATCTAACAATCATCAAACATGTTTTAACCTTGTTGGAAAAAAATTTGGATGCTAAAAATTAACATATTCTCACATATTTTTTGCGACACCTTCAATTTAGACCGAAACTCAAGAAATTTGTCCGATTTCTTTTTGGCATACTAATAAAACCCATAGGTTTAGACCCACAATTTTTTTCACTTAACACACCACACAACTAACCACAAATACATGAATTAAAAAAATTAATTGCCCAAATAATAGGGAAAATTAATTTTACCTCATGATTTTTGTCGTTTACCCATGTCTACATACTAAAAACTAAAAAAAAAATAGGGTTTAGGGTTCCAATTAGGATCTAGGTTTTCGTCAGAGAAGGTGAAGATGGAGCTAGGGGTTGTGGTCGTCAATGAAGCGACAGAGAGACGTCGGGGTTTGAGGTCGTGAGCGAAGTGAGAAAGGTTCGTCAGGATCGAATTGAGAGTGGGAGAATGTGGGGGGATTTAGGTTTCCGATCGAGCTAGGCGATGGGAGAGGGAATTCGAGAGAGAGGAGAGTCGGGATCGAAATGAGAGTGGGAGAATATGGGGGGATTTAGGGTTTCGATTTTGAAGGGTTTGGGTGAATTGAATGACAGGAGCTGAGGAGAGAGGAGACAGAGAAAGAGATAGAGAATGAGGAAAAATGTCCCCAATACCCCCTTCAACATAAGTGAGAAAGCGGGAGGAATATCAGCCGCACGATCAAGATCATGATGAAAATCGAGATCGAGTGGCTGAGGGAGAGTGCGCACGAGGAGTGTTCAAAATGGAGGGCACAACTGAAGCGCGCCCATGTATATAAACCCATTTCCTATTTTTTTTATATTGACTAATTATTTCCTAAATTAATGGCTCCTTTGAATGGGACGAAACATGATTCTCAGACGAAACATCATCTTCTGTCAGTGGAGCTTTAAAATAAGATTTTTTTTTTGTCCAAGGATTATTTAAATGATTTTTTTTTTCAAATATAGCAATGTACTGTTCCAAAAAATAAAATAAAAAAGTAATTTTAGACGACGACTGAAATAACTTTTTTTTCCCAAAAATTGGCCAAAATGGTAATTTAGCCAGCCACTATGGATGCTCTTAGTGGTTTGGTTCTAGTTTGGACTTAACAGATGTGAGTTCGTGAATTTGGAAAGTGTTAGGTTTGATTTTATGAGTTCCCTTGGCTGTAGGACACAGATCGATCGATGGATCTGTAATGACATTCTTTAGGATTGACAAATATCAATTTTTGTTTATCAATCTTTTGAAAGTAGGTGAAATTTAAATTCAGACCAATTTCTTTTTTTCTTTTTGATTTTATGACTTATGTTAGTTACAGGATATATAGAGACTGGTAAGTGATGGCATGCTTTAGAGTATCCATAGTCGTGAATGATAAAAAAATAACAAAATGTATATTTTAGATATAGCAAAGTGGTGTTAATTTACTGAGTCATCAAATGCTATAATATGAAAAACTGAAAAAAAATTGATTTAAAGTTCCGTCCGTGGGGAGCTGTCACTTCCAACCAGCCTTAACCCACTTAATTACTCCCCCTCAATTGCCCACTAATTAATATAACCCCCTAATTTACCCCTAATTAATTATTTAAGTATATTTAACTAAGCTTAAGTATATTAAATGGAACTTGAAGTTGGACGGATGGTGAAGTTCCGTCCAACACAAAATATTTCATGGAACGGATGGTGAAGTTCCGTCCAAGGTAAAAATTTAATAAAAATCAATTTTTTATTTAGGACGGAACTTGAAGTTCCGTCCGATATAATAAAAAATTAATTTTTATTTAGGATGGAACTTGAAGATCCGTCCGATATAAAAAAAAATTAATTTTTTATTTGGGAAGGAACTCCTCTATAATATGCATATTCTCATATCGCCTCTCAAATATAGCGATCTCCTATAGCGATTTTTCCAAAATATGAATAAATAGTAAATGACTGCAGATGTGCAATTGCTATTTTATGTTGGATATATAGGTATATTCTCAATATAATAGAATATTAATGTGTATAATGTTCTATGAGGCAACACGTGCAAAGCACGTGTTCTCTGTTTAATTGTTGGATGGGGTTGAGTGGGCATAAAGCCCAGTACCCTAAACCCAGTTAATTTATATAAAAGCTGGTCAAGAAGTAGTGCTCGGTGATATTCCAATACTGATAAGCAGTGTATAATATCTTAAGCGGCTATGAGATATAAACCCTAACCCTAATTACTCATCTTGATCTAACAATCTTAAGATATTAGCTAATTGAGATTAAGAGAGTTTGAGTTCTGTTCATCGGAATCTCACCCCCGTCGTACCCCCCGTCGTAGTTGGTGTCGACCCAGGCCACCACCGTCGCTGTTGGCGTCGACGCACGCCACTGTCAACACAGGCCGGTCATGCACTCAGACAGAAAAGGAGAAAGAAAGGGATCAAATCCAGATCCGATTTTTTGATTGGTTGGATTCAGTGTTTCGTGCATTGAAGAAGAGATCAGATCCTTATTTGACTTTTCTTGATCTGTAAGTGGCTCGATTTGCTGCTCTATGTTTGGTCTTGGATCGGATCCTCGCTGTGGAAGGGATTAACTCAGATCTGGCCGTTGATCGTGACCTCTGATTGGAATTTCTGATTGTTGTTAGGTGTTTGGGGAGACTACAGGATTTGCTGATGTGTGCTTCCAATTCAGATCTACTCCTCCACTTTTATCTGATTCTCATCAAGATTGGTCCACTCTAAACTTTAAGATCTGTGTTGTATTATTTGATTTAATTTTTTGTGTTATTGTTTATTATGCAGTTTAGCAGAAAACCCTTTCATTTACTGAAATTACGCTAGTAGTAATTATTCAGAATAAATCATCTAGATTTTGGAATTTACTGTTTATTCATTTAAGGTGGAAAACCTTAATTGTGCATACAAGATTCCGAAACTAGAGACGTTCGATATTTCTGAATTTAACAAATGAAAGAAGAAAGCACAATACTAGATGTGGATAAATTTTTTGTAGGAAATTGTTTTGAATAGATCCAAGTATGATTGGACTGGACCAGATCTAAAATTAAAGATAAGGTCTTTACCTGCATATATATTTTAATTATTTGTTGTTGCTATGTGCTAAAGTACAAAAACCGTGTTAACCATTGTTTAATTAAACACACGTTTTAATAATTGTTTTAGCTTTGTGCTAAGGATCAAATATCCATTTTGATAAGTTAAATTATTGATTTTGACTGTAAATTTGTATCTCCAATTAAATTATTGTTAGAATAAAATAGTGCTAATAATTCGTTTAATTGGCTTATTTCAACAATTTGATGATGTAAGAACTTCAAAGTTACTTATAAATTGTGTGTGTTGGAGATGATGGATATGCATCGCGGTTGAATAAGTATGCACTACGCAGACTTCTCTATCGAATTTGGAAAACCCTATAACTTGAAGTGTCGGTATGATATACTCTAATTTTTCTTAGTACTTTCATGCGATGAATGTGTTAACGTTTTATGTGAATGATCACATGATTGTGAGTTTTAGATCATAGTTATTCTTGCCTTGAATACTAGCATGTTTAGGGCTGTTAAGTGCTTTATCATACTATGTGTATAGATATTTTGACAATTTCATTGTTTGAAGTTTGTGTGAGATTATATATTTGCTTCTTTAATAAATAAAATAAAATTTGATTGATGTATAAGATCTATAACAAATGTCCATAACTTAGATAAGAGCATTCTGTAATGCAGAATATGACTCCATTAGTTACGTTTTGTTCTTTCTCGTTCATTGTATTGTGTGTGCAAAATTGAATTATAAAATATTGGTCATTATCTCGTTTAGCATTTAGAAGATGATGGAGAACGAATAAAGGAAAATATAGATCAATTTGTTTGAGCAAGTGGACAGTGTTAGAATCATTAGAGAAAGCAAACAATTGGTAAAATGTGGCAGAGTAATTTTGTTTTAACTCTTATAATGTGCATATATAGTCAATCGCATGTATAAGTTAAGTTTAATAAATGAGACAATTAATAACAGTAGTTCTAATTGTATATAGTCCTGGAACATAGCACAATTATTTAGGACATGAGAATATATATTAAATTATTTGTTTTTGTTAAAACTTATAACTCTGCTAAATGACACTTCATTAAAATATGACAAATGTGAAGTTTGAACTCAGATTATGATCACTAGAAAATCATTTTATATGGTCCCTAGGAGTACATTCTGATATTTGTGATCTCAGTAGCTTTGTGACAATGAGATGATTGTTGGTCAGAAGTATTTAATCACTTTTGTAATTGATTAATATAAGTTTGTCATATATATGAAGAATGATGCACTTGTTATTCATAATGAATTAAAATTTAGTTAAGTACTAAGATCAAGGGTTCAGTGTTGATGGAGTTGGTGAATATGTTAAATAATTTTAGAGTAATTTGCATTTGGCATAATCTCTAGTGCACTCTATCTACCATTGTCAAACGGTATTGATAAAGTTAGAATCAAACACTGAGTGAAATGTTGAATTCTATATTATTAACTGTTAGTTTGACTTGTGTAATTATGAGAGATGTTATATTATCAATCATATTTCTAATTTGTTACCACACTCTAAGTTACTTACACTTTGTAGATTAACGGTATAAAAACACAAATAATTTTGTTAAAGTGAAAAACATGTGGTGCGGTACATTTAAGAAGGCCTAAAGGAGGACCTATAACAAATATTTGTGTGTTTAGAAAGTGCAGAATGTAATTTTGTGGACAGATATTGGTTCTATGTAATTTGTGTTAGAAGAATCTAGACTTGTAGAGTTTTTTGAGGATGTGTTCATCAAAGATAATTGTATAAAATTATCTAGTCCTACAGACATGGTCAATAATTCACAGTTAGAATTAAGAACCAGCCTTACTGATACTTAAAATTTTCAATGGCATATGAGCCAACGAGAGTCTTTAGTAGATAATGAAATGAATTTATGGTTATACAATAAAATTTGAATGAATTGATTTGCCGAAAGGGGCTAAAACTGTAGTAAGTAAGTGGGGTTTTGTAGAAGAAATTTAATCTTGATTGTTCAGTAGCAATTTTAATGAATTTTAGTAGCTAACGGATTGATTGAGATAAATGAGGTAGATCAGTTTTATGTCTACTCACATGTTTGTCATATTGCTACAATAAGTATTCTTCTTACCCCTACATCTATTTAAAATTTTGTTATTCAGAAAAGATATTTAAAACAGTTTTGTACTATGTTTTGTACTTGATATTTTGTATTGAACAGTTTTGTACTGGAAAGTTTTGAACTAATATATTTAGTGAACAAGATTTACAATTTAGTAAAATCATTGTATGTTCTTAAAACATGTATAGCCGATGAATAAATAATTTGACAAATTTCTTAAAAGAGCATAGTATATGAATCAAGTAATTCAGATCAGTGCATTTAACTTTGTGGTGTGTCAATATAATGACTATTATTTACTTGGTTTTATTGACATGCTTGTTGATTGGAAGTGACATCTCTATTATGAATGGAGTTAAAATTGTCCTATCTAAATAAATTTAGCATGAAACACCTGGGTGTTGTGGACACCATAGGTATAAGGGTGTGTTTTGGTTGGCAAGGGATAACCCTTAGTCAAACTCATCAAATCAATAATGCATGTGTTTCAAAAGTGGGGATATAGTAATTGAAAGTGTATTTTGAAACACTTTATGATTATGATAAAAGGTTGAAACCTAATGATGGTGCAACTATGAGACGGGTAAATTATTCAAAAATAATTGAAAGTCTCATGTATACAAAGATCTGCACTAGAATAGACATAGCCTTTGAGGTAGGAATGATTTGCAGATTTACTAATAATCTCATACACATTTGAGTGCCCTTAAGAGGCTAATGAGATACTTCAGTGGTACTTAAGAGTTTGCTTTGTGCTACTCAAAGTCTAGTGAAAGTCGACAACTAGTGAATATGTGTTCACACTAGGATGAGCAGAAAAATTATGGAGATTAAAAGGCAAACAAGAATTGCGTTCTCATCCAAGAAATTAGACCTCTATGTGTTATCATCTGCAGGGGAAGAGGCTGAGTGGATTGAATGACTTATTGTTAATCATCCATTGAGAAGTTTAACGTAAATTCTCTAATTCTGTTATGTGACTATTAAGCTATAATGCACTGTAGCTCATAACTCACTCTATAATAGTAAGATGAGTATATTAAGATTGAAAGAAGCCTAGTTAAACTTTCTCGTTGACAAAGTGCAATTGCGATAAGTATGGCTAATACTCTTGCTAATAGACTTGAAAGTGATCTAATTATCAAAACTGTGGGGAAAATGGAGTTAAAAGCTATTGAGTCAAAAGCTTTAACATCCAAGTTGTTTTGAGATTTAGAATCCAATTGGAATCATAGAGAAGTTCAAACTGAAGCATCAATTTTAGGCAGTGGTATGCTTTTGATAATTTGAAAAGTTCTATATAAATTCTGTTAATATATAATTTCTTTTCAATTTTGATAATGCTATATATTTTCATAATTTACTTAGAATCATCTCATTATTCCAAAAGAAAGCATGAAAACTTGTCGATGTGTTTCCGATATTTAGAATAGTTGTTATATCATTCCAATTTTGATGATATAACTCTTTTATGGATTCATATTTCATTCCAATTTTGATGATTCAGAATTAACCATAATTGATTTGACTGTTCTATCATTCCAATATGAAACATAGCATAGTTCTTGTGCAAAAATTATAATAGTTCTTGTTCTTTATTTTGTTAAAGAAACTTGATTGTGATGCTTGCGTTACATTTTGCTAAGCTATCGTTGAATTATACTAAGTTCTTTAGTAGAACTAGATACTTTATGAAATTTGCTAGAATTCTAAGAGATGTATCTCTTGATATTCTTGTTCTTAATAAGCTAGCAAAGATGGAGGAGTTGAATCTGTTAACATAGATTTCCAAATAATGATTTGCTCAAAATGGAGGAGTAAATATAAAACAGTTTGCAAGGATATAGTTTTGGTTTATTTCTTTCGAGAATAAATTTGTCAACTTGCTTTGTAAAACTTCTGTTGAGTTTAAGACTCTTATATTCATGAGCTTAAAACTCCTATTTTGTTCTTGAAGTTTATTTGCTTTGGTTGATTTTGAAACTATGACAGGTTTCTCTAGTTGGTTTAGTCATTGTGAACTATTCTGTTTTGATATGGTCTTTGAATTATTTGATTATTTTGGTTTAGTCTCATTTGAACTATTCGAGCTATAATTGATTTAGTCTATGAACTGTATTATTTTGTGAGCCAATGATTTAACGGGGCATTGCCTAATATATTAGAATATAGGAGGAGATTGTTAGATATATAGGTATATTCTCAATATAATAGAATATTATTGTGTATAATGTTCTATGGGGCAACACGTGCAAAGCACGTGTTATCTGTTTAATTGTTGGACCTGGTTGAGTGGGCATAAAGCCCAGTACCCTAAACCCAGTTAATCTCATATAAAAGCTGATCTAGAGGTAGTGCTCTGTGATATTCCAATACTGATAAGCAGGGTATAATATCTTAAGCGGCTATGAGATATAAACCCTAACCCTAATTACTCATCTTGATCTAACATTTTATGGATAATATGGATTTTTAGCAAACGACTATGGATGCTCTTAGGATTGACAAATATCAAGTTTTTTCTAATAATCTTTGAAAGTAGGTGAAATTTCAACATAGAGCAATTTCATTATTTGGCCAAGAGACTATAGATGACATTATTTAGAAGTTGAAAATGAAACATTGTGCAAGCTTTGTACACAATAATTAACATTATGAGGGAAGTTAACTGTTGTAGTTTAATATTTGTTGTAATCTATGTTTTTCACATATCTTGCTAAGTGGAACTTTGTGTTGTTATATATTTGTTTTGCTCACATAGATTGCACATGCATATCATTATTCTTGAATAGTAAATCCTACTAGCTGATCATAGGAAAGTAAATAGATTGGTGAAAGCCCGATATATGCTAGCTCGGCTCGACATCATTATAAGATCACAAAGGAGCTTGTTAGAAATTATGAATCATCAAAAGAAATCAATGAAAACAAAGTGAGCTCTTTTCCCTTTAACAATGTTAAGGTGTATGTGATCTTTCTCTCCCCCACCCCCTACAACTGATCTTTCTCTCCCATGCTTTCAGAGCTCGAATTCAGTGGGTGCGGGCCTAATGAGAGGGCCCGTCACCCACCCGCACCAACACCAACTGAAACAACAACCCTGCCACCACCTCAGCAGCCCCCTCCACCACCACCCTCAACCGTCAACACTTTGCCCAACCCCTCTTCTATTCCCACTGCATTGGCTCCTCTCACAGCACCACTGCTACCCTCTCTACACCTTATCCCCTCCCCTGAAAAGAGAGTAGCTTAGGGGCTCAGACGAGCTCACTTTCCGACGCGTGCACACCAAAGTGCGCATCAGCACCATGGGGGGAGGAGCTATAGTCATCATCGCCATGGAGAGGAGTCTCACAGGGGCTATAGACATCATCGCCGAGAAGAGGAGACCTACGGGGGACGGGCCAAAAGATGAGGTCCTCCTACCAGCCACAATGGGCGTAAGAAACCCCCCCTCAGGCCAGCGTCACCCCCACAGTCTGGGTCACCCCCAGAAGGGTTACGACCATGACCCACGTCGGTAGTACCATCCTCCAACCCAGTTCAAACCTCAATAACAACACAAACACTCAGAGGAACACCCCAAGGGTGCAAAATCTTTCCACCACCACAGCAACCACAGGGCTCACCAAGAACCTCTACAAATCTCTCCGACCAACCCCCCCCCCCCCCACCCCAGTGCCTATCACCACTCCAGTCCACCACCCCAGAAGGACCCTAAGCTTAAGTCCTGTGTCGAGCGAGCCCACGAGGGGGCTCCGCAAGACGGGATTACAGCGGAAGAGTACTCTGGCAGTAGGGAAAAAGGGGAACAGTGGGTTCAAGTGCTTGGAAAGAGAAACAAAAGACAGAGTATTTCCCCCAACCCTCAAATCGAACACCTCCAACACAAAAAGAAACAAAGGAAGGGGAGACGTAATTCTGTACCATGCTTCATTTGTGGTGACTTGGGCCATTACAGGAGCGAATGCACCAAAGAAGTTTGTTGCTCCAAATGTATGAAGTGGGAGCACCTCTCATATGTTTGTACCAATGTGGTGGAGACCCACAGTGACGACGAACGTCCGGTGAACCGAAACAGGTCACCTAATAACCCCACACTCATTTGGCTTGCAAAGAGTCTAGATACGATCAAGAACGAAGAGCGATGGCTTCGTTAATGGTGCGCAATCGCTAGAGTCAGATCAGGGAGCCCTTCGGAGGTGCGTCTCCTTCAAGCTCTTAATGAAAAATGGCCAATGAGAGCCCATAGAGACTGGGTCGCAAAGAAAATGTGTCACTTGTAATTCCTTGTGTCATTCTCGTTGCCAGAGAAGGTAATTGAAGTTGTTGGTATGGGGATTGTCGACTTTGGGCACTTCAGATTGGAATTCAGCATTTGGACGCCTAGTTTCTGAGCGGAGCTCCCCCAAGGAGACAGGTACTGGATATGATTCCACAACGTCCCCTTTCACTTTTGGAAGAGGGAGGCAATCCAAGATATTATCGCTGACTTTGGGTCCATCGAAGAGATAGACGAGAAGACGGTGCGACGCTTAGAGATTGTCCCGACAAGAATCCTCATAAGGAGTGCCGACATATCAATGATGCCCCGTTTCGCCAAAGTATTCTCCTTCGAAGAATCATATCTCGTCTGGTTCGTGCTCGACAAGCGAACGGAACCAAAGATAGAGCAGTCGGCCATCATCTCCCCCACTCCTGCATCAGCCCTCAGAGACAACTGATCGTACAAGCAAGTGGTTTCGCCATAGTGGGACTTGACTATCGATGGGGCCCACGAAGTGGAAAGGGCTCACCGGGAGCTCATTAAAGCGGCGAGAGGGCAGGAGCAACGCCAAGGACACACGACGGAGGGATCAGTACTGGGGAGAGGCTCTCCGTACAAAGATGGTCGAGAAAGAGGCTTGACCATCAGATCCAACGATCCAAAACCTTCAGGGAAAACTAACTCAACAGACCCAATGGTGGATCTGCTCAAGATACCAGATTTGGAAGGTATCGCTGTTCAAAAAAGAACTCCGTGAAGGGAGGACCAAAGCAAAGCTCAAAGTGGCAGTCAACACTTTTGAGTTGGTGGGGGAAAGGCCAGAGAGGAGCAGAGAGTGCAGGCATGCCGTGCTAAAGGGGAAAAGGGCAAAAGCGCCCTAGAAAACGACATGCAAGACATGCAAGACCTGCAGAGCCGTTTCCAAAAGGGGCAATAGTTGGTAGCTTTGGGTCGAGAGTCGAGAGAGGAGACTCCCTCTTTGGGGAAGAAGACGAGTATTGGAAGACCTTTTGACAGAGTACCCGCCCAAAAGGAGAGAGACACTGGGGTTGGGGCTTTAGCTCTGGAAAAAGGGAAAGCTCAAAGTGGTAAGGGAGTGGGTAATGGCAGCGAAGAAGAAGAGAGCTCAATGAGAGTAGGTGAATACCACATATCTGAAATGGGAAGTATATCATTAGGAGTGCCGCTCTCGTACGTGACGCCCCCCACTCAAATGGAGACGCGTGGCGAAGGTGACAGAACCGAGCATCGCACATGCCACGTGTCCCACTGAAGACAGTGGGAGCCCCATTTATCGAAAAGAAGCTTCTGCTCCATCGCGAAGGAGAGAACTTCTTAAGCGATTCTAGCGGTGAGAAAGGGTCAGAGGGAGCATCGGTTATCGAGACAGAGTGTCTACTCCATCGCGGAGAAAGGGAAATCTTAAGGGGTTCTGGCTGTGATATAGGGGAGTTAAGGGAAGGTATTTATAAGTGTGTTAGTGGGCCCAAAGAGGGGCCCAAACACAATGAGATACGTCTATCGACGAGTAGTGGGTCCATTGAGGGGTCCACTACGGGAAGCCACGCTACTCTGGTTGAATCGTCATCAATTTGTGGGCTCAACGAGGAGTCCATGACGATAGAGTCTACCTTACAACTGGAAATTCAGCACGATGAAGACGATCGGGAAGGCAGGCTGAATCTTGAAGATGACTTTGTCTACTCTGAGGGAGAGTCAGAGGACTATGATTTTGATGTTGAGTTTCGCGTCACCTCCCCCGAGTTTGTTCCGTCCACCTACCCATCTTCCCAGCAGGACACAAGTTTCACAGTTCAAAAAGTGGCAAAGAGGACTAATGAGGAGTCCCTAGATGATTATCTGGAAATTGCGGCGGCCGCTAAATCCGCCAAGACTGGCGACAGAGGTACGCGGTCTTTCCTTGCTTCTATTTTTAATTTCATGACGGATAATGAAATTTTTAGTCTAGCCACTACTTGCGGTCTAGCGGTAGGCGATACAGATAGGAACGCATTTCTCCTCAATAAGATTAGGGGGTGGGAAACCGATAGGGCTAACATTTACTTGCACTCAAAACCTAATCCGAGTCACGTTCCCGAGTCTATCAGTAATTAATGGAAGCATTATTCTGGAACGTTAGAGGCCTTGGTAGGCGGGGCAAACGTGAAATGGTCAAGGAAGTCATAGCCAGGTCAAAGGCTAATATTTTTGGTCTCCAAGAAATCAAAATATCACACATGCACAGGCTTAATAGAGTAGGGGCCTCTCGTGTATCTGATTTGAGAATGACCCCTTCAGTTGGAGCATCTGGGGGCATCGCTCTGGGCTTTAACCCCAAACTTTTCGACTGCATCAATGAGCTCCACAGGCAATTTCTCTGTTGGTTGTGCTAAAGCGTAAATCCAACGGGTGGACGCAGTCCATCACGGTAGTCTATGGGCCGCATACGTCTGCATCTAGAACGGTCTTTTGGGAGGAACTAAGAGCGATTCAAGCGCAATGGCCATATCCCTGGGTGGTGGGGGAGACTTTAACATCACTAGATTCGCCTCTGAACACAGAGGTAGAAGATCTAGTGCCCCAGATAGGGAAGCTTTTAATAAAGTCATCGCGGACCTGGATCTGGTAGACATCCCCATCACTGATAGGCTCTTCACCTGGTCGAATATGCAAGCAACACCCATTTTGGTCAAGCTGGATAGGATTCTGGTCTCCACAGACTGGGAGACCAAATTTCCATTGACATCGGCCAAATCTCTCCCAAAACCAACTTCAGATCACGTGCCGATTTTCTTATTTTCAGGGGAAGGTCATCCAAGAAGACTGTCAAAATTTCAGTTCGAGAAGGCTTGGTTAGAAATCCAGGGCTTCCACCATATGGTTAACGAGAGTTGGTCTCGCCCAACCAAGGGTCGGGAGGCGTCCACTATCTGGTGTGAAAAACTTAGCAGACTCAGAATCAAGCTCAGAAAATGGAACCAAACCCGATTTGCACTAATTTGGAGAGCAAAGGATATGCTTCTGGAAGGTATTGAGGAACTCAAAAAGACTGAAGAGACTAGGGATCTACTGTAGGATGAGCGGAATCATCTGTTACAATACAGACAGGAGATGACCAACTATATAGGATTGAGAAAATCAAGTGGCAACAGTGGTCCAGAATCTCGTGGCTCAAAGAGGGAGACGCGAATACTGCATTCTTCCACCGGGTTGCCAATGCCAGACGTAGGTCTAACCTCATTCACTCGATCAACTCAGACTTCAAATTGATTCAAGGCGACGTTGCTATCAAGATGGCTTTCCAGTCCCACTTCAAGCACCTTCTTGGGCAAAAAACAGACTTCAGAATCCCTCTCCAACATGTCTTCTGGCATGACCATGCAGCCTACCCAGACCCTAGTCTGCAATCCCTCGAAGCCCCCTTCTCTGAGGAAGAGGTCTGGAAGGCGATCCAACAACTTGGTAAAGATAAAGCTCCAGGTCCAGAAGGTTTCCCGATTATGTTCTATCAGATTTTTTGGGAGGAAATCAAAGGTGATTTGCTGAAGGTGTTCGGAGATTTTCATGATCATAAGCTAAAACTAGGGAGATTCAATTATGCAGAGGTTGTGCTGATTCCTAAGAAGGAGGATTCTCGACGAGTTGGAGATTTCTGTCCCATTAGCCTCCTAAACTGTTCCGTAAAGATCATTACCAAGACTCTCACTAACAGACTGGGTAAGATCATGGATGGTCTAATTAGTCATGACCAGACGTGACTCATCAAAGGACGTTGTATACAGGACAGTATAGCAACGGCTGAGGAGATTATCCATCATTGCCACACCTCGAACTCTAGGAGCTACCTCCTAAAACTAGACTTCGAGAAAGCCTATAACTTTGTTGAATGGAACTGTCTGTTGGAAGCACTTACTGGAAAAGGGTTCGGGGACAGATGGATCAGATGGATTCACGCCTGTCTTACTACCAGCCGAACGGCGATTTTGATAAATGGGGTATCAGGCCACCCTTTCTCTTGTAAATAGGGGCTTAGACAGGGCGATCCGCTCTCACCCATTCTCTTTACCATAATGGCAGACGGGCTTAGATCCATGATGGCTAAGTGCAGTACAACAGGTTGGATCACACCAGTGGCTAAGGGAGCCAATCGTCAAGGCTACTCTATACTACAATACACAGACGACACTCTTCTATTTGGCAATAGAAACCTTAGGGAAACCACCGTATTCAAAGGGATTATGTATTGCTTTGAATTCTGGTCTGGCCTCAGGGTTAACTTCCATAAGAGTGCTCTTACCCCCATTGCCCTGACCCCGGCAGAGGCTCTTGAACACGCCACAGCTCTAAACTGCTCCACAGAGAGTTTCCCCATTCAATACCTTGGATTACCACTTAGACCCGGGAAGCTAAAAAAGATGGATTGGATGCCCATTATTGACAGGGTTGAGAAACGTCCAGCAGGCTGGAAAGGTAGAGCCCTATCCTTAGGAGGGAGATTCACGCTTATTAACGCGGTACTCTCGAACCTCCCGACTTATTATCTCTCCTTCTTTGAAATGCTGTGGTGGGTAATCCAAAGGATTGATCGGACGCGGAAACGCTTCCTTTGGAAAGGAGCTGACCCGAACCGAGGTGGTTATCACCTCATCAGATGGGAGAAGGCGTGTATGAAAAAGATACATGGAGGCCTAGGTATTATTGATCTGCGAAACATGAATCTGGCACTTCTAGGCAAATGGTGGTGGAAAGTGTTCCAACCTAATGGGGAAGGATGGCAGCAATTTATCCAGGGCTATATGCAAGGGAATGGGACGAGAAACCTGGGCTTCAGGATAGGCCCCCGGGTGTCCTAGTTCTGGAAAGGCATCACCAAGGCATACGAACCGTTCACTAGCGGCGTCAAGTCAGTTATCGGTAACGGAAGACTCACCAAGTTCTGGTGGGACCAGTGGTGCGCTGATCACATGCTCAGAAATCTATTCCCCGATCTATATGAACAGGCGTCACAACCACATTGCACGGTGGTCACAGCATGGAAAAGAGGTACCTGGAACCCATCTTTTAAATAGCCGCTTGACATAGGCTCCCACCTCAGACTTACGGAGCTTCAGGCCTACATCTCCAACGCTGGTATTGGCTGCTCCCAGGGCCCAGACAAAAAACTCTGAGGATTGGAGAAGAACAGCAAGTTCACTGTTCGCTCCTTGTACAAGCGCATCCATTTTAGGGGGTGTTCCCCAAAGTGGGCTACCGTCATCTAGATGACGAAAGCTCCACTTAAAATCAAAGCCTTCTTATGGTTGGTACTGAATGACACGATTTTGACTAGAGAAAACCTCGCTAAGTGACAAACGAATGCGGACCCTCAATGCGGCTTCTGCCACGCCACCATCGAGACCAGAGACCATCTTTTTCTTCAGTGTCATAGAAGTAAAGCGGTACTAGTAGAGGTACTCAGCGCCCTGGGGGCGACTCAATATCCTAGCACTTACGAGGACCTATGGGTAGGCCCTAAGCTCCCAACGGGGAGGGGGGCCATGAGAGAAGCGTGGTACTTAGCTATCGCCGCAATGACCTGGGTTTTATCGCTAGATAGAAATAATCTTTACTTTCGTAGAACCTGCAATAGTATTTCTGGCAATTTGACTCACATTATGCATTTTATCTCCTTTTGGGCTAATGTGGCAACAGCAGGTCCCAAGGGTAGGATCGCGAGCATTTTCCAGGTAGAGGAGTTTGATAACGAGGAGATCGAGATCGGGCCGACGATTGACTGACAGCCAGCACAACATGATCCACTAGATTTTGATTGTCCACCACCCCAGGGTTTGTTGGGGGGATCTGATGTATTACCTTGCTGTTTAACTATGTTTTTTTGTCCCACCCTCCATGTTTGGGGTGGAGTTTATGTACTTTTGTTCTGTTTTAGGTTTTTGTAGTTAGCCCAGTCTTCTGAATATGTTTTATTAATCTCTTATTAATGAAACATGGTGGCCAGATTCCACCTTTCCTTTTTTAAAAAAAAAAAGAAAGAAATCAATGAAAAGTTAACTAATTTTTTTTTATGAATAATCAAGTTTTGAACAAAAGTACAAACTCGATTCAAATCAATGAAAGAACACAGAAGCAATATCATAAACCCTCAGCCTACCTCCTCAAGTTCTTTAGCCATTTTAAAGTTTTTTTTTTTTTTGGTTTAGTTTTTTTGTTTTTGTTTTATTATATAATATATATGTTTTCCCTTTCTTCAGTTCAAGTATCAACCACATGTCCGTTTTTTTCCTCTATGAATGAATAGGAGTGTAAAATGAACAAGATGGTCTATCGTCCGACCGTGAACCGTCCGAACTGTTATACGAACCGAACGCGAACAAATTATTCGGTCTGATTCTTTACTGAGCTCGAGTCTGACATAAGTCCGCCCGAATATTATTGCAGTCCGATGCTTTATCGAACCTCTACAAATTTTGTCCGACCTAGACCGAACCGAACATAAGCCCGTCCGAGTAGAATTTAGAATTTCGGTCCGAGCGAACATATAGTTGTCTAATCCCGTCCCGTTCGATTTACAGCCCTATGAATGAAGGAAATTTATTAAAGAGAAAATAGTGTAAGGTATATCGCTGGCAGGCTTCCTTCAACTCCTTAGCCTTGTTTCTTAATTTTATTTTCGTTTTGTTTTATCAAAAAAAATATGGTAATTAAGAAAATGAAAAGAAGAGGTCTAGCATTTGTCATAAAAAATTACTTCAAGAGAAACTAGGTAAGAGATGCGCTTATTGAACTCACTTATGTGCTCGCTCGGCAAATACCTTCAAACATTAGATCGACCATCTTCTCAATTTTAGTTCGGATACCACTTCTTGGGGATTATGGGGAGACTGAGCGACGCAATGAAGTGTTATTGAGATAAATGAAAGACTAAATTAGAACATCATGCTTGTGACTTGAGAGTTCA
This sequence comes from Hemerocallis citrina, assembly GCA_017893485.1. NCBI lineage: Eukaryota > Viridiplantae > Streptophyta > Magnoliopsida > Asparagales > Asphodelaceae > Hemerocallis > Hemerocallis citrina. Next base: position 278,338,545 of record CM030363.1, on the reverse strand, counting down.
AAAATTTTTGTTTGTAAGATGTAATGAACTCCTAACCGAATTTGGAAATCCCTCAACTAATTAGTAACCCAATAACCCAAGTGACACAAAAGATATGTCAAATAGTTAATTATGATCTCACCTAAAGAGACGGAACAATGTCAAGGCAGTTGACTCGCCTAAGGAACCAAATCTACACCATGCATGAAGGTCAGAAGGAAGTTGACTAACCCGTATAAATGAAGCATATATCGGGCTTCCTCAAAGTCCAATTCGCATTTGACTCCGAGCTACTACATGCTCCTCTTAGAATGATATCAAGGTGCAAAACTTATGAAACAACCTACCATCTTTACTTTTATAAGCGGAAAGGGTTGAGGCGAACCTCATTTCATTATATCTGAAACTAGTGGATCAGCACATGTAATGCTTATTCCATTTTTGGTCTTATTAATGCAAAATGCTAGACATACATGAGTTTTTACCTTTTTTTTTTTTGACTGGAAAAATGTAGGACAGTCCTACCTCATAGATAATATATATATATATAAGCAAAAGTATATAATACAAAAGCTGCTGGAGGGAGATGCTCAGGTCATGAGAGGAATTGAGTTCGAGATGGCATGGCAGTGGACCGTAGAGAGGGCAGCGGACGTCTGTCGTACACCTCTACTAGGACCACCACCATGATCTCATCCCCCGTCCCCTCCCTTACAATCATCCGAGTCATTCAAGTCCCCGAGCAGAAAAACAGAGCAGGAAATAAAGCTTAACAGAGTACAAGTTTACGACTGAAGAGCAGTCCCAAAATACAGATATAGAAACACAAAAGCTGAAGACAAGTGCAACCGAAGTCCTTAAGTTGCATTCCCGCCGGAGTCACCGCCATGATCAGGCCGCATTAGATCACTGTCGCCTGTCCTTCCCAACTCCTCCATGATTCGGGTCTTCTTCTTTGAAGCATCACTTGAATCTAGCCATTGAGAAAACCAGAACTTAGTGTTAGAAATTAACTTAACCACCGATGTTTGCTTGCTGGAAAAAATTCTATCATTTCTAGCATTCCAAATTGTCCAACAGATAGCAATAGTTATGAGATGCCATGCATGAGTGAATTTGTGGTTCGTGTTGTCAAAGCACCATGTGGAGAAACATTCCGAAATAGATGCAGGCAGTGTGTATATATCAAAAGCTCGTGAGAAGTGAAGCCATGTCTGAGTAGCCTTTGGGCACTCAAAGAAGATATGGTAGGTGGTCTCTGTATGAAATGCACACTCACTACAAGCTGTATCTCCATTCCAACCTTTGGAATGAAGTCTGTCTCTGGAGTTGAGCTTCTCCTCACACAACATCCAGATGAATATCTTGCATTTAAGGGGCGCACAGTTACTCCAGCATGCTCGAAAGAAGGGAGAAAGTAAGCCAGAGTTGGTATAGAAACGGTAGGCTGATTTGACTGAGAAACACCCAGAGATGTCATGGTTCCATATAGCTCTATCAGGCTGAAGAGTGGATGGCTGAAGAGAGGAGATGGTTTGAAGCAACAATCGCTTTTCAGCTAAGATGATACTATTGGAAGATGTATGTAGACTTGGACGCCAAGTCCATTGTCCCTGATAAAAGCACCCTTGTGACCTTAGGGAAGCTGCCTTGTTCCAAGCGGCGCCAAAAAGGTTAGGATAGAGAGTAGCAACACAGCTCTTGTCAATCCACTTCGATGTCCAGAACTTGAGGAGAGCTCCATCGCCAAGTCCCCATGAAATCCCTTGATCAAATTGCTCTTTAAGTTTGCATAAGTTTTTCCAAAATTCAGAAGAGTTGGCCTTACATATAAAGCTGCCGCTGTCACCTTGAAAGTATAGAGATTTTAAAGTTTGGGTACAAAGGGAGTTATCGTTGTATATCTTCCACCACCATTTCATCAAGAGTGCATGGTTGAATTGCTGAAGGTCAAGCACCCCAAGCCCTCCTTGCTGTTTTGGTTGGCAGATACGCTTCCAACTAGTGCAAGAGATTCCCGATACTTGCTTGTCACCACCAACCCAGAAGAATCTACTTCTCATTTGATCAATGCGAGCAATTACCCATCGCGGCAACATGAAAAAGGATGCAAAGTAGGTTGGAAGTGCATTGAGCACTGAGTTAATCAGGATGAGTCTTCCCCCACGAGATAGCAATCTGCCTTTCCAAGTTGAAAGCCTGCGCTCAATCTTGAGCAATAAGGGCTGCCAGTCCCTCTTCTTGAGCCTGCCTTTCGCAAGAGGCATACCAAGGTATTTGGTTGGCAAGGTATCTTGCTTACAGCCAAGGATGTGAGAAAAGGCGTGGAGCTTGGCTTGAGAACGCCCAAAATAAGTGATGGCTGTTTTGGACAAGTTAATATGAAGTTCCGAGACATTTGCAAACAGATGCAATAGAACCTTCAGATGCAACACTTCCTGCTCATTCCCCTTGCAGAATAATAAAGTATCATCTGCAAATTGTAATATAAGAGGTCTGCAAGCGAACCTCTAAGGTCCAATCTTGAGAAGGTGTCATTATTCCTGCCAACTCGAAGCATTTGTGCAAGGACATCCACAGCAAGGATAAAAAGCATCGGAGAGAGAGAATCTCCTTGCTTGAGACCTCTCTTGGAGCTTATGGTCTTCCCCCCAACGCCATTGACCAGGATGTTAGACTTGGTGGATTGCAGCATTGCCTTAATCCAAGTGCACCAACGAGGCCCAAACCCTCTGGCAATCAGCAGCTGATCCAAGAAGTCCCAATTGAGCATGTCGAAGGCCTTGCGAAAGTCAATCTTTAGCATAATAGTGTCTGACTTCTTTGAGCAACATAAATTGATGGCCTCGTGTGCGACTAGAAAACAGTCTACTGTAGATTTTCCCCTGAGTAATGCACTTTGAGATGAGGAAACAAGAGAGTGAAGAAGTGGGCTCAGTCGATTGCCAAGGATCTTAGTGAAGATCTTCATCGAACAGTTTAGCAGACTGAACGGACGATAATCAGAAACAGTGGAGGCTCCATCGCACTTGGAAATGAGCACAATCGTGGAATAGTTCAACCTATCCAATGAGGCTTCACCATGCTGGATGGCTAAGAGCATATTGCAGAGATCATCTTGGATAGTTTCCCAGTGTTGCTGGTAGAAATACATAGGAAACCCATCAGGGCCCGGCGCCTTATCACCATTCATGCCAAATACTGCCTTCTTGATTTCATCCCTACTGAAATCTGCGTTAAGAGCAGAGAGGTCAACATTAGCGGAAGGATACAGGGTAGGCCACTCAATTCTGAAGTCTGGATCAGTGTTGGAGCCACATATTTCATGAAAGTGAGCGTCAAAGCAGGATCGGATGGCCGATTGGTCAGTGATCAGACTTCCATCTTGGAGCAGGGAGAAAATGAAGTTCCTTTGCCGCCGCCCATTAGCCATTGAGTGGAAGAACTTGGTATTGGCGTCCCCCTCTTGAAGCCAAGTGATGCGCGAACGTTGTCTCCAATATGTAGTCTCAGCTTGAATGAGTTTGTGATATTCCATGCGCGCAAAGTTGAGCTCAGCCACTTGGGTGGTGTTGAGAGTTTGTGAATCAGCAATCACGTCCAAGCTATGGATAGTTTGTAGCAGAGAGTCTTTACGCTTAGGAATATGGCCAAAGACTTCGTACCTCCACCGTTTTATCCTCCTCTTGAGGAGGTTAAGTTTGGTTGCAAGGATGTCGACTTTGGAGCCTGTACAAGCAAAGCTATTCCACCAATGTATGACATTGTGATTGAAGTCCTCATGAGATGCCCAGGCTTTTTCAAACCTGAAGTAATGAACTTTGTGTTGTATCGCCTGAGAATCTAGAATGAGAGGACAGTGGTCCGAAGCGATACGGGGCAGGGAGTGTTGGATGCATGAGGGGAATGCTTGATCAAACTGGCTTGTAATAAGAAATCTGTCTAGCCGTGCACAAGAAGCAGTTTGGCGAAGGTTGGACCATGTAAATTTCCTCCCTGCAAGTGGCAAATCAATAAGCTGTAGTTGTTGTATCCAACTTTGGAAGCTCTTCATGTCTCTGCTAGAGCCAGAACCTCGGTTTCGTTCTTGGTTGGAGATGGTCACATTAAAATCTCCACATATAACCCATATATCGCTGAGTAGTTTGCGTCGCTGCACTATTTCGTGGAAGCATAGTTCCCTATCTTCAAGCTCAAAGGGAGCATAAACTGAGGTGAGTGACCATTGGACTCCTGTAGCCTTGGTGCGGAAGGAGACGGAGATAGAAAATACGTCGACGGCACAATAAATACAATCAAAAAGGTTGTCATTCCATCCTATAAGAATGCCACCACGACTATCATCCGCATCGAGGGATCTCCAGGAATTGATATAATTACCACCAATCGACGATAGCTTTCTAGGGGTAGGAGCAGAGAGTTTGGTCTCTTGAAGACACACCACATCTATACGAGCATTGCGGAGACCATCTTTAACTAAGGCACACTTATAGGGGTTGCCTAATCCCCGTACATTCCAGCTTCCTATCTTCATTAAAATTGATAATGCACAGCAAAATGTACGAAATAATCATAAACATGCAACAGCCTCAAGCTCTAATTGAGTTGTTGCTGTTGATCAGGGTGATCAACTGCAACCTCTGTAACTTGCTTGAGCTTGGTGAGTGAATGTGGCCCTGTAGCCGCCACTCCCACCGATTCTGCAACTTCAAGAAGATCATCATTTGAGAGCAAAGCGAAAGGATTTTGACAGGCAGAATTAAATGTGTTCTTCGAAGAGGAAGTACCTGACGCTTTACGGAGGGATGCGCTTTTGGCAGAGGCGCGCAGATGCTGAAGGAATGGCCTGGTGGTTGGCAACTTTGAAGCTGAGCGGATACGTTTGCGACGCTTACTAGTACCCTCATCGAAACCAGGCGGAACAGAGTCTGTGGAGGAGGTGCCAACTTGGCACCGAGGAATGAGCGACCTGGTACGGAAGGTAGATGTTGCTGCGCCAACTGCTCCGGAGCTGAAGTGTAACTGCTGAGCACCCTTGGACTTGGAGTCCTGATTGCCTACTTTAGCATCAATGGCGTGCTCAATAGCTGGCTTGATCTGAGTAAAGAGAGATTGGGGGATACTGACAGGCTTGCCTTTCCAGGTCATATGGCATAACTGCTCTTCTTCAGCGATGTCATGAGAGTTCGCAGAGCTGTGGGGGTGAATATGAGAAGCTTCTGATGGTATATGCAAATTGTCTTTTGGTGAATCTGAGTCAACTACAATGATAGGGGACGGAATTGTTGGCAAAGTCGGCTCCACAGGATTCTCAGCATCAGGGACAACATTTGGAATCTTGAGACTCGAATCAGCCATACCTGAGATATTTAAAAATTGCTTTGCAAAAAAGGAATGATTTGGTGGGGCCTGAGACTGCGCCGCCAAATCCTGAACTAAATCAACTGCCTCCGTGATCTTTGCTTTCCCTTTAGGTACTCCAATCACACCCTGATTAGGCTGCGAGATTTGCGGCGGAGGTGGAACAGGATTGCTCGCCGGCGGAGCTTCTTTCCGGCGCCAGAAACTGGTTGAGGACCCCTGTTGCTGTGAAAAGAGCTTAATCTTACCACTGGCCACGTCGGCGGAAGGGATGGGACTTCCATAGATGAGAACGGGCACTTCATGGATTTGCAACTCCTTGGTCCAAGGCACTTGGTAGTGGATCATCAAGTTTTTGGGTATGAGACCGACGTCATCAACTTCGATTAAGACCAGGGCTTGGTCCCTCGTAGCGGTTGCTTTCATATCTCCGCTCAAAGTAATGAGCTTGCCAAAGGGCCGGATTATTTGCTCTAATGAACTATGGTTCCACATGTGAAACGGCAAAAGAGGGACATTAATCCAGATAAAGCAAGGCTTAGGCTTCATCTTCGCACCAAAGTCCATCGACCATGGAGAGAATGTCGCATTAAACCCTGAGAAATTGAACATCCCCTCTGAGATGGCACGCTTAGCGTCATCTTCAGTTGGGAACTGCACATGGAAGACCCCCTCAGAGACTTTCTTTACTACCCACCAGCCCCCTTGCCGTCTCCAGGCGAAGTTCAGGGCGCTCTCCACTGTTGCAGCATCTGGTTTAGATCTTGGGTTGATGAGGTGGAGAAAGGCGCTTGCATGTAGCGCCGGGAGTGCGGCAGCTATTTCTGAGTTGTGTTGGAGTTCAACGGCCATGGATTCTCTCCTGTTGAAGAGCGGGCAGTCTCTAGCACGGTGCCCCACCTTTTTGCAGTTGAAGTAGTGAATGTCGCTCTTCCGGCAGTCCACCGCATGATGGCCCATATCGCCGCATCGCATGCATCTGGCTTCCATCTTGCTGCGGCGATGGTTCTGGTTGAACTTCGAAGGAAGGTTGAGGCGGTATTGGTTGGAGTAGAAGCGGTTTGGTAGGGGTTTTGGTGGTATTTTTGGCAGAGAAGGGGAAGGGGCTGGGTGTAATGGACGTGGGCGTGGGATTCGAGGGGAGTAATGATGGGGGGGAGCCGCCATGAGAGCCTGAGCATAAGATCTGCTCTTGTTCCAAGGCGTCCATGCTCTCTCCTCTCTCCTTTCTCCTCTCTCCATTTTCACAAATTTCAAATGTGTACATGAAAGGTTATCCATGAGTTTTTACCTTAAACATATATTATAAATGTATTGGGATCCACTTCTCACTGAAAGACAAGATTCAGTTACAAGCATAGATAATTCATTGCCTAGTAATTAAGTACATTAAATGTGTAGTGATTCAAGGGTTCTTTTACTTTGACCCACGAATCCAAGATGAATGTATACATGGTAAAGCAGTCTAAATCCCTATTTGACCCAAAATTGAATTTTCTACCACGTGTAGGGTCTATTCTAATTAAAAAGACTAGAATTATACACGTGCTTTGCACGTGGAGAAGGGGGAATGAAAAAGGCAAAAAAAAATTACCAACACGTGCGTTGCACGGGTTGGATTATGGACTAAGGCCTTCTCCCATTATAGTAGTAGAGACTAAAGAATAATAATAAGTAAAAAGAATAAATAAAAGAATCTTATTTAATCATTTATCTCTAATATTATATTGGGAGAAAACCTTAGTGTCATTTGTCAATCTACCAACACGGTGCATTGCATGTTCATAACTAATATGAAGGAGTTCTCAGGTTCGAAGCCTCACTATGTAAGAATTTGTACTTTAATTTTTTTTATATTAAACATGCATCACATGTATAAATTACTATCCATCTATCTATCTATAATATAATATATTTACTTCCTATATAATAGAAGTCACAAATAAATAATTTGTAATATTTTTGTGTCACCAAATAAACATGTGCATCGCACGTGTAATTCCGAATCTATTTTTCAACACGTGTATCGCACGTACACATCATAGTTTTTCCTTCATAATTTAAAAAAAATTACGTGTCCAATTTTTTTAAAATTAAGACAACTATCGCACGTGCTAATTACTGTTGACTTACGTGTATCACACGTTTAACTCAAACTCTTTATAAAAACGTGCATCGCAGGTGAAAAATACTAGTCTATAGGATTGATTTTTCCATGGGAGTCGACATTAGTCAGAGTCGTCGCAACCTCAACAAAATATTCAACACATAAACGAAGGTAAACAACTCTCAATTTTATCCAATGTTTTTAACAGCTGGTATGTCTGGCTACCTAACTTGACAAAAGTCAGGCCCGATTTTTTTTACCTATCCGACCTAGTATATATATACTTCCATAACATAATTACATTATTGACGAATTGGTTAGTAAAGTAATCTGAATGATCAGCTAGTTCAACTTGAATCTAGTTCCCAAGTATGTAGAATCTGTGGCTAGGTAGGAATGATGCATGCTTTCGTAATAATAGTTGTTCGTTGCAAGTTACTTTGCATAAAACAAGTATCCTTATTATCGCGTGGGCAGGTTAAATAGGGACAAGAAAGAAAATGCGTCTAGAAGGTGCAGAGTAGCTTCGAAGGGATGGGGGGGATCATCCTACTATAGGCTTGCGACGCGGGGAGGGAGGGGCAGTTGAGAGGAGGTAAGTTACATGGATCAGCATTTGGACTCAAGGCTGGTTGTTTTGGTTTTATGTATGGATGAGAATATTGTTTTGTAATCCTTATGTAATTAGATGTTTTGATGTCTAGTTCTTCGAATCTAGATGGAACTTATGTTGGTTGTAATATTTGGTTTCTTTAAAACCCTTTTAATGAGACAGGTCACCGAGAGCGGTCATTTAATTTTTTTAAAAAAAACACTTGAATCTAGTTCAAACAATTCACTGCAGAATTAATCGGCTAGCTAGTTCCGGTGGTCTTATGTAAAACTAGACCAGTTAAGAGTTTTGTTACAGTTGTACCCGGTCCAGACCGACGAATTTTGACAACACTGATATTATCTTAGAACAGTAATTAAAACACGTAGATTGCATGTGAATTTTATTTATAGTAACAAACAACTCCATGAAATATTGACCAGACAACCCCAAAAGCCCCAGGATAAAATTACGAGCAAACAAGCAGCTAGCAAGTAAAATTTCTGAGCAGTAAGTGTTTGGAAAAGGCAGGGCAGTGTCTTTCTTTTGTAGCAACAAAGCAATAAAGAAAGTTGTAAAATGCCAGAAAAGAAAGAAAAATCAAAAGCTGGTGCCTCTGCCTGCTGTAAGAGTCACTGTCAGAGTCCAGTAGCCTAGAAAGAGAGAAGGAAAGCAAAGAAAGAAAAGAGAGATTTAGTAGTGTGAGCTAGTAGTAATTAAGAGCCTTTTTTCTTTCATTTATCAGAGCTTGCTCTCTCTCTCTCTCTCGTTAGGGCTGTGCTTGTTTTACTTTTAAGAAGAAGAGAGTGAAGAAGAAGAGAAGAGAAGAGATAGAGAGGTGGGCCTCTTAAATCACTCCCACCCTCTTTAATCTTCTGACCCCTCTTACCTTTGTCTTCTCTCTCCCTCCCCCTTGATCAAAGAAGAAGAAACCCATATGCCTTGTTCCTCTTTATTCATTGTCCTTGTTATCATATCATATGATATGATTGCTTGTCCTCATCTAAAAATGATGTGACTTACCATCATACTATCAAATACCAGATTTGGTGTAATCAGTTATTTATAACTTAGTTCTGTGTTTCTATCTATCTTTTCGTTTGATCACATTCAAACTAATTAGAAAGGTGAAGAAGAAGAAGAAGAAGAGCGAGGAGGAGGAGGAAGGAATTTGTGGGTGGTGGGTTGGTAATGGGATTGTGGGAGTTGGATGGCCGTACGTTTCGGAAGAGCAGCACCCAACAACAGGAACAGGAAGACCGGTACCAACTCACAAGCAAATCACTTTTTCTACAGCTGCAGGAGGAAGAAGCGAAGGCGAAGAATTCTTGTCAAGAGAAAACCCATTAACAAAACTGGAAGAGGGGAGCAACAGGAAGAGGCCCAAGGATCTGGATCCTCTTCGCAGTCGTCGTCGTCGCCACTTTCACCAGCAAAACCCAAGAAGAGAAAGTGGCGAAAGAGACGACGACGACGACGAAGAAACCCACCACCACCACCACCTGCAACAAGGAGACAAACTCGAGGAGCTGCTGGAGGAAGAGCAGCAACGACAAGGAGGAGGAGGAGGAGCAGGGTTGTTTCATCAATTTCCGCGGAGTTCTTTCTCCGAATATGCCCACCAACTCTCTGATAGAATGCCAGAAAACCCCAACCCACACCACCACCTGGTCCTTTACAACCAGCAGCAGCAGCAGCAGCAGCAGCCCCCACACAGACCTGTAACGACGCAGTCGCGAATGCGCAGCACTGGGGGTGAGATCGTGGAGGTTCAGGGTGGCCACATTGTTCGGTCTACTGGCCGAAAAGATAGACACAGTAAGGTTTGTACTGCGAAAGGGCCGAGAGACCGACGGGTTCGACTCTCTGCTCATACTGCTATTCAATTCTATGATGTTCAAGATAGGCTGGGTTATGATAGACCCAGCAAAGCTGTTGATTGGCTTATGAAGAACGCCAAGGCTGCGATTGATGAGCTTGCTGAGCTGCCTGCTTGGAACCCAACTGCTACTACTAATGCTGCTGCTGCTGCTGCTTCTTCTTCTGGAGGAGTTGTTGCTGGTCCGAATTTGAATCAGTTAGATTCTCATGTTCATGGTGAGTCTAGTAACAAGCAGATGAATATTGTAGATGAGCCTGGGAGTTCTTCGGGGTATGGGTTTGGTGGTGGTGGTGGTACGAGCTTTCTTCCTCCTTCGCTTGATTCTGATTCAATTGCCGATACTATCAAATCGTTTTTCCCAATGGGGGCTGGTGGTGGTGCTGCTCCGTCCAGTGCTGCGGCATCTGAGAATTCCCCTATTGGGTTTCAGAATTATCCGCCTGACTTGCTTTCGAGAAGCAGTAGTAGTCAGAATCAAGATCTCAGACTCTCACTCCAGTCCTTCCAAGATCCAATCTTTCACCACCCAAATGCTGCTGCTGCAGCTACTCATCATCAACATCTGCAAAACCACCCGAATGCACACGGACAACAGACGCTTTTCCCTGGTTTCGATGCGGCTGCTGGGTTGGTTCCATGGAATGTAGGCGAATCTAGCAGCGGTGGTGGTGGTGGTGGTGGAGGAGGCAATGTGGGTGGTGGGTATGTTTTCAACGTGCCGTTTCAGCAGCAGGCTGTTGCGATGCACCAGATGATTGGCCACCAAGGCCAATTTTTCACACAGAGGGGACCCCTTCAGTCCAGTAATCCGCCCTTTGCTCGTGCTTGGGTCGATCCAATGGCTGCTGCTTCGTCTGCAGCCGATTACCCTACAATGCAGCATTCAGTGATCCACCCGTCGTTTCAGTCTTTCGGGTTTGCATCCGGTAGCAGCGGGTTCTCAGGGTTTCGAATCCCAGCACGAATTCAGGGCGAAGAGGAGCACGATGGTCTATCCGATAAGCCATCTTCTGCTTCCTCTGGTTCTCGTCACTAATGGAAAGAAACAATGAACTGGTATACAACTCAACTCAACTCAACTCACATTTTGCCTTCCGATTCAGTTACCTACATTGTGCGCATGCCTGCGAAATTCTCTTGAGATTGGTTGGCTAATTGCGATAAAGAGGAACAAGTTTGAGCTCTCGATGTTGCAGTGTATCTCCCAAGTTGGCCAGTTCTTGCTCTATGTTTCTTTCCTTGGTTTTTGTTTTGCTCTTCTACTGTCAGGTTTGGTTGTCTGCATTGTCTTAGTAGTTTCTGTTGTTGAACTTGAATGGCTTGTTGTTTGCTTGTGTTGTTGTTGTTGTTGTGGCCTTTTTGCCCATTTGGGTGAAAGTTTTTATGTTTTGAGAAGGAATAAAGATGTTTTGAGTAGTAGTTTGAATTGAACCTCTATCTGTTTATGTTATGAAGAGAGTTTAAATATGGGCTTTTTTCTACACCGTTCATGATGCTTCAACTTCCTCATTATTATTGACCTTTTTTTCATAAATAAAAGTTATTCTAGTCATTAACCAAGTCTAGTAAAAAAATTAACAAAATAGAGAATATCAAATATTATAAATATAATTTAACCAAATCTAGTACATCAAACTACTAAAAAGATACATCAACAACAAACGGATATAATCTTTATTATTGATTGATTTGACTTTTTATGGTTTGCAATCTGTAATCCCATTTGCAGTTGCTGACGATACGTCTCTTCCTCTTGTACAGTAGCAGCTTTGATGATTGCTCTGCTGCCTCTTCCCCTTTCTATATTCTATGGCCTCAAAGAAGTTTCATATTTAAAGATAAAGACAATGTATATTTCTAAAATTTAGAAAATATAAGAAACTAGAAGCTGTAGTGGTTTCTTATATTTTCAAATTTTAAAAAAAAAAGGAAACAGTAGTAACCGTGAGAGAAGATATTAAGAAATTCTCAAATATAAGAATCGAAAAATCATATTGAATCCGTTCTAAAAAAATTATCTAGGATGCAAGATGATCTTGCGTTTGAAGAATAAAAAATTTACAAAAAAAAAGGGTCGGACCCAAGATTTTTTTAAAAAATGTGTCGGACGCAAAATTATTTTGCGTCTGACTAAAAAAAAATTCGCTGAATCAATTGGACGCAAGATAATCTTCAATTCGATTGAAATATTTTTTAAAAAAAATTGGACAAATGCAACATCATGTTGCGTCACAAAAGGTTTTCCCCATTTTGAAATTTTAATTTCTATGGAATAGAGCCTATAGGATTATTTATACATATAAAGTTAATTTGAGATTGGTTTGATTATATGATCAAGGGATGAGATGGAATAGACCTATAGGAATTATTATGTATTTGTATGCATACAAATTTTTTTTATAAATGTTTTTGACTGAATTTTTTATATATTTTAAACCAACAGCTGTGATTCAAAATTAAAACGATCATCCACCATTGGACCAAATTTTGGGTTTCAACGACTACAAGCTCAACTCTAAATTTCTATTTTTAAAAACCAAATATAGGAAATTTTGAGTCTAACAACTGCAGATGCTCTAACTTGGTCACTTGGTCACTCTTCTGAAAATAAAGAATTAGTATTAAATATTACTAATAATTTACATGTGTGATGCACATTTTAATATATATATATATATATATATATATATATATATAAGTAAAAATTCAAACGTAGTCTGAATTCGAACCTGAGATCTCATTCATATTAGTCATGTACGTGCGTTAGACGTGTTGATATATTTACAAATAATACCTAAGGCATTCTTCCATTACTAGTATAATAATGTACGTGCGATGCACGCCTACAAAAAGTATAGTCATCAAATTAAATGAATATATATCAAATAAGAAATGAAATAATTTATATTTGAATGTTTTGATTTGGTCTACACGTGCGGTGCACGTTTACATTTATTGGATATAGTTTGGACGTGTTTTGCACGGGTTTGTTTAATTACAAAGTTAGGATTTGTTCGTTACAAACCCCATTCTCCCATTAAAATAGTAGAGCAATATTAGAGATTAAAAAAACACAATCTACATGCTATGTTCTCCTCTGTTTACTATGGCCCAAGATGCATGACACACTGATACGAAGAAAATTTTAAGAAACTACACTAAATATTAGAGTAATGCTTTAGCCACTACCAATTTCACTATCATTTTCTTCACTACCTTAAGTGGCAAACTCCTATTGGAGAGTTCCCTCACCTACTCTATCTTTCCCTATCTATTGAAGTGTGCCACCTAAGGTAATGAAGAGAAATGTAGTGAAATTAGTAGTGGATGTAACATTACTCTAAATATTATGTTTCGTGTCAAATTTGAATGTTCGATACGATACCGCTACCAAATAGAATTGTTTGTATAATATAATATAGATACGTAGTAGCTAATTGCAGTGCTACGCAAAGTTCCAGACAAAGTGGTGGGTGCTTGAAAGCAAACAAACAGAGGCGTACAAAAAAAACAATGCAATTTCCACCATTTTTTGCCTGGGTTTTTGAAGGATAGCAAAAGCTTTAGATGCAAAAGGATTTTGCTGCAGCCATTCAATTTGATTTCCTTCAAAGATGGTACGCATATTTGCAAGTACTAACCACAAATCCAGCGATGGATCCAGAAATTTTAGTAGGGTGGGCATAAGAATATAATAATTTTAAAATTTATATTTATTTATCAAAAAAATGTAAAAGAAAAATATAGCATATATATTTCATGTTGAACGAGAGTTTTTACTTTTAGCAATTTGTTAGTTATATCTGTTAAATATTATATTATGTATTATATTATGAGAGAGATAAGTTTAGTCCCATATTGAATAATATATTGGTTTAGTCTTCTGTTCTCTCCTATATATAGGAGACACATTGTACTCAGTTTATTCATTCAATAATCAATAATAAATCCAATAATTCTATCATGGTATCGGAGCCTATAATCTTATAAGGGCTATACTAGGAGTGGTTCTCGTCTTCATCGGAATCACTCAACTTTCCAACATCTCTCTCCCGATCAAATCTTCAAAATTCTAGCCATCATCAAACTAAAAGATCCAAAAACTCTAGCAGTCATCTCCCATCTCTCCCGAAACCCTAGCCGTCACCATCAAATAAAAGCAAACGACATCGATGGCAGCTACCCACATCCTTAACCCCGGCAACACCATCATCTCCAACTCCGGCAACCTCTCAACCAACCTCTGGCTGTCTTCAACAACATCAGTAACAACAACCTCTCCTCTTCCACCACTGCAACTCCGGTGAACTCTCTCCAATCCCCAACTGCAACAACTCCGACGAACAATGGCCTTTTCTATTTACACCACCGTCTTCTTCATCGTCATCCTCATCTCCATCATCGCCGTCGCCTCTCATTTTCCATCCCCGTCGCCAATGCCTTCCAGATCGCCTTCTCCAGCGAATTCGCCGTGAGCGCTTGTAAATCCCAAACCTCCACACCTCCGAAACCCAAACCTCCAACAACTCCACCTTCACTTCTGTCGCCGCCACCGCTACCCGCTCCGGCCATCCAAAAGCCAAACCCGAAACCCCGCACAATCTCCCTCACCATCCCACAGCCACCATCATCCCAGTCCACCACCATCACTGCCGGTAGCCGCCATTGCTGCAGCAGTCGCCGGCCAGCGTAACCCTAGCCGCCACCCAATAACACCGCTAACCCTAATCCAATTCCCCTCTTTCCAAACTAAACCCACAACCCTATCCTACTCTCAAACTACCCAAACCCAAATATCCAAATCCACACCCTAAACCCCAACCTGAATCCAAATACCCAAAACCCTACATTTTTTTCTCAGTTTTCCAAAAAAAATAAAAATAAAAATAAAAAAATCTTGCAGGTTCTTTAGCCTCTACAGTCTTCATCAGCAAACTCGCGCCGAGTTTGAGAGGGGGAGATATCAACATACGAAAACTCTCAAGTTAGGGACATCATTAACAGTTCTCAGTTCAGAGACAATTCTCAAGTCAGGGGTGCCACTTCCTTCCACAACATACGATAATTCTCAAATCAGGAGTGAGATCCCAATATGCGACAATAGTGCGCAACTTCCTTCCACAACATACGACAATTCTCAAGTCAGGGGAGAGATCCCAACATGCGCCAATAGTGTGCCTTCCCTGCGCCATCTACTTGAGCGTCGTTCCTGCCACATCAACATTGTCAATATTCTAAACTCTTGTTGTTTGAACCAACTTGAGTTTGAGAGGGGGTGTCAGATATTGTATTAGGTATTATATTATGAGAGAGATTAATTTAGTCCCATATTGAATAATGTATTCATTTAGTCTTCCATTCTCTCATATATATATATGAGACACATTGTACTCAGTTTATTAATTCAATAATCAATAATAAATCTATTAATTCTATTAATATCAACCCATCAATTATTTAACTACGGGATATTTAGTGATGAGGTATACTATTTTCTAATATTTGGTTGAGTAAATATTTGCATAATATGTATTAGTTGAGTTGTATGCCTAATGATAAGAAAACAAAAAATTCAATACTTGTAAAGACATGAATAAAAGTTTATTCACAATCCAAAACCAGGTTATATTTAAAGAAATATGAAAAATTAGTTGCTAACTTATGGGAAGCAAAAAAACCTTGGGCTAACATGGGTCCGCCCCTGCATAAACCTGTTCTGATATGTGAAGAAAGAAAGATGTATTAAATTCCTGAATTAGAACTTGATGCCTACCAACCAGTCACAAACAAACATCAAACCAAATCTTCTCATTTCTCTTTTCTTATCATACATCAAAAGCGACTCATTAAATGAGATTCCTTACTACTTCTGAGTCGATAAGATCTGTATGTTTGTAATTAAATGACTGTCAAGTTCTGGGCTACCTGAAACTCAAAAGGGGCGTGCATTGATTAACCTCTTTCCAAAACTTATTAACAATAAAATGCACCTCTATTTTTTGGTGGCCATCACGCTAGTTTCTGAAAGAGAGGAGTGGGGTGGGGCCCAGCAATAAGTTTCCCTTGCTATCATGGCAAGTGCAATTGAAATTGAGACTTTCTCAGTCTCAGAATTGTAATTGTATTGGCACCGTGCTCTCCACTTGATGCACATTTTAGGGCATGGAGACATCTAGTGGGATCTAGACAGGGGTCCAAAACAAGGGTAGGTGGTGGCTTATGAGGAGTCATACTCTTTGTGATTGTTACCTCAGTAAAAAAAGAAGGAAATGTTGTCAATTTGTAGAAACAATTCCGAACTGAAAGGGTTTTGTTCCTACAGAAAAGCTTTTCTATCTTTACAATCTTATTCTTCTTTAGATTTTTCTGTTAAGTTCTGTGAGGAAATTAGCAATTGGGAATTAGGGTTTTTTCTCTAGATCTAAGTTGCTTGAGATATTCACCATAGGTATCAAAATTGGAATACCTAGACTGCTATCACAAGCCAGTATTTATAGATAAATACTGGTTTGGGTATCGGGTTGTAAGCCCATAGACCCGCGTTCCAATATCCAATCAATTGTACGTTCATTACACGTGTTACACATATGCACGTGCTTTATTTATATAGAGAGAATATACCAATATATCCAACATTTTCTACTTAAATTTTTTTCTTCTCAAAAACTGGTTTAGCATTTTAGTACTTGTATGATTCTACGAATGAAGTTCTAACAGATAGCTTTTGAAATAATGATCTGTGAGTGAGTTATATGGAATTAGAGCTTCTATTAGTGTTAGGGAGTTACGTAGACAAAACCCAAAATTGAAATTGTTGTGAATTTACAGAATCATATAGAGGGTAAACTGACCATTAACCAATTTGCGATGCGATTTGTACGCAGATCAGCAACATGACCTTCCAACAAGCATCACTGTTTATAAACATGTACACCTGGTTGGTTGACACATACAACATGTACGTATATGGCCTTCCACATATATAAGATTCATGCAGGGCCGGCCCTGAGTTTCCAGGGACCCAAGGCGAAAGACCCAAATAATTATTTTTGGGAGCTCCTAATTACAATATTATTTTTCTTACGCGCAAAATACGTGTCTATATTTACAAGGGAAATATAAATTTGGAATCCTTAAAGTGCAAAAAAATTGGGGACTTGAGGCGCCCGCCTCACCGGCCTCAAGGTGAGGGCTGGCCCTGGATTCATGGATATACTTCTGTTAGACAATGATGTATACATGTAATTCATTGTCGCACGCTCATACACAGGAAGAGAAATGAATGCCAAATGAATATCAGACCATAGATTTTAAAATTTAGCCGTATTGTATAGATGCAATAGCCTAAAAATAGTTTTTGGTAGATTTTCTGAAGTTCTTACTAGGTCCCATAATAAAGGGATAATGCAAGGAGGAAATTGAACCCCCACCTCTTGCTTGTTAGGGAATTAGGGCGCAGCAACGAGGATAAAACGAGAAGCGACAACCAATCACTGAACAATCAAGCAATATAGAATACACATAGTACATAAAACACACAATATTTATCTCGGTTCGGCACACCTAATGCGGGGGAGAAATAACCGAAATTTTATTCACCTAGAGAATTTACAAAAGTTACAATACTCTCACCAATAACATATCTACCCCTTAAACCTACTAGAAGATACTCTGCTATTTACGATGGAAAAAATTCAGATGAAGTACTCGAACACCTCTCAATGGAGGCAATTACATTATTTTTTATATATTAGAGAAATTCTAGGTTGTAGTCTTGATCCCGCACCATTCGATATACCCTAAAGAGAATGTCACACGATAAGATCCATATGATCTAACTTGGAACACAAACTTGGGATCATACAAATTCCTAAGAATCGTGCCTAACAGCTGTTGTTTGCCCCTGTCAGTCGATTGCTCAAAAGAGCAGTCGACTACATTTGAAGTCGAGCACAGTCCTGTTGGTTATAGTCTGTTAGATATTATTATAGTCCCATATTGGTTGTATACTTATTTTGATATTTGTTCTCCTCCTATAATAGGTGTTATTGTGCTTGGTTAAACTCAATTCAATAATCAGTATTGTTTTCATCTCTCTGATTTATCTTAACATGGTATCAGAACTCCAAAAATTTTCTACAAGAAATTAGAGTTTCTTTTCCAATAAAAATAAGCATCATCATCGTCAGCATCACCAGCATCGCCGACAACATCATCATTGTCATCGTCGGCAACTTCCCGAAATCAATTTCAACATCATCATCATCATCATCATCATCATCGACAACACCACCAAGAACCCATCGCTGCCGCTATCTGCCTCGCAATTGTCGCTCGAGTCATCCTCTTCACCATCGCCCTCATCCCGAACCATTCCCGAGCCACCATCAACCCCCTTCTCCTTCTCCCAGTCCTCCTTGCCACCCTACCCGTCGCCCTACCACCTGACCTCCCTACCTAGCCGCAGCTCTCACCCTCTATCTAAAACCCTAACCCTATATCTATATACCCTATTTCAGATTATCCAAACCCAACCCGACCCTAAACCTATACCCAAATCCAACAACCCTATACCCGACTCGAAATCCAATAACCCTATACCCGAATCCAACAAACTCTACAACCCAACCCGAAATCCAATAACTCTATACCTGAATCCAACAAACCCTACAACCCGAACCGAAATCCAATAACCCTATACCCGAATCAAAAAAATAAAACTAAAATAAAATAAAATGTGCAGGTACTTGTATTTTTCATGGAGCCTCAATTTCGTTAGTATCTTCTAGTCTCCACTGTTTTCCTTCTTTCCTCTGCTAAGCATTGGACTATTGGTCTGCTTCTGTTGAGGCTACTCTTCTCTGCCATTCTTTATGGGGTCATATTGATGGTTCTACTCCTCATCCCAAAGATCTCACCGCTACCGCTTCCGATGCAGATAAGCAACTGATTCACACATCTCAGACCACTTGGGATGATCATGACCGTCGGATTATTGCCTTCCTCATTTCCTCTGTTGACCGTAGTCTTCGTGCTGATTTTCTTCGTGTTCGTCCTACCAAGGCTCTTTGGCTACAGTTGACTACTCAGTATGTTCAGAATAGTGGGGCTCGTGAGTATCAGGCACTGTAGCAAAGACAACAACAGGGTTTACCTTCTCTCCGCACACTTAGTGCGATGAACACCACTTCGACCATGCCTTCTCCTGCTCCCTGTGATATTCCACAACACCGACTAACTCAGCTAGATCTTCAGAACTCGAATCAATCCATCAGTGTTGGTTCCTCTGCTCCTGCTTTCTCTGTCACTCCTAGTATGTCTTCATCATGGCTTTTAGATTTTGGTACTTCACATCATCTCACTAGCAATATACACTCCTCACCACTCACATTGCACTTACCTCTCATGCACCGTCACTTTACACTGCCGATGGTTCACTACTTCTCACTACACACTTAGAGTCTGTTAACACTCTAACTCTCACATTACCTTTTGTCATTTATGCCCCTTATTTATCTACGAACCTTATTTCCATTAGTGCTTTATGTGATAGTGGTCTTACCGTTACCTTTACTACTTTGGGTTGTACCATAGAGGATTCTCAGACTGGTCATATGATTAGATGCGCTAACAGACATAGACGTCTATATCATCTAGATTTTCTTCATGCTCATGATTCTACTTCTAGTTTTGTTGGTGTTATCAGTTCTGATGCCGATTTGTGGCACAGACGCTTAGGTCATATTAGTGAGTCTCGTTTGAAAGATTTGGTAAGTAGTGGTGCTCTTGGTCATTTTAATTTTACTTCATTATCTGTTGTCATGGTTTTAAGTTGCAAAACACTTAGCCCTCCCTTTTAATAATAAAAGCATTTCTCAATCTACTCGTGCATTTCAACTTATTCACTCTGACATATGGGTTCCGTCTCCCACACATTCTCAAAAAGGTTATCTCTATTATGTTAGTTTCAACGATGATTTCACTAGACACACATGGGTATTTCTTATGTGCCAATGTTCTGAGATACCTGAAATTTACCGATTCTTTACGACCATGGTTCACACTCAGTTTGGGGTTCGTATCAAAACTTTTCGCTCAGATGGTACTCGTGAGTACACTTCCGCCACTCTGCGATAGATCCTTCATCTCATGGTACTCTTTTTCAGCAATCATGCCCCCACACCCATGAGAAGAATGGCGTAGCTGAACGTAAGCATCGTCACATCCTTGAGACGGCTCGCACTTTTCTACTCTCCTCATTTGTTCCTCGTTCTTTCTGGGCTAAAGCTTTCATGATGTCTGCCAGTCTTATTAACATTACTCCTGCGTCTGCCCTATCTGGCAACACTCCTTATGAGGCTCTCTATCACTCACCACTCGACTACAGTATGCTCTATATTTTTGGGTGCACCTGTTATGTCCTTCTCCCTCACACTGAGCACACGAAGCTCACCGCTCGCGCTGCTAAGTGTGTTCATCTTGGTCTCAGTTCTGAGCATAAAGGTTATCGTTTTTCTGATCTTATGGCAGGTCGTATTCGTATTTTCCGACATGTCTTCATTGTAGAAGATTCTCCCTACTACTTGACCTCTCATCAGGATGATATTTTTCTCGATCTTTCACCTGTTGGGCCTCTTTCCACTTCACCCATTCCATTTGATCCCACTCCTTTGGCTCCTTTCGCTGCTGCTATAGACAATCCACCTATTAATCCTCCTACAGGGACACCCCCTGCTTCTCCACAGCTGCATGCACCCACACCACCTACCTCACCCCCATATACTGCCCTTCCACCACCGGTTCGCCAGTCTACATGTTCTACTGCGGGCGTCCCACCACCACGTTACACACCTGATGCCACTGGTCCTTCTGTCCAATTTGGTTTTGCCACACTAGCTTCTTACTCACCCTAGTTTCATGCATATCTCACTGCTATACACTTTACACATGAGCCCGAAACCTATAAGGATGCCGTTCAATACCCACAGTGACGGAAAGCTATTGCAGAGGAGTTCAGTGCCTTTGATCAGACTGGTACTTGGGATGTTGTTCCACTGCTTGTGGGTGTTTAGCCTGTTAGATGAAAGTGGATCTTTAAGGTCAAATATTAACCTGATGGCTCTATTGAGTGGCACAAGACTCGTCTAGTTGTCCAGGAATTTACTCAGGAGCATGGCATTGATTATGATGATACTTTTGCCCCAGTTGCTCAGATGACTACAGTTTGCACTCTTCTTGCTGTTGCCGCCGTTCGTCAGTGGCCGTTATACCAGTTGGACGTGAAGAATTCTTTTCTTCATGGTACCTTATCTGAGGTTATTTATATGCATCCTCCTCCTGGCCTCACTACTCCTCGTCATGTTTGCAGACTGCGCCGTGCTATATATGGTCTGAAACAGGCCCCTCGAGCCTGGTTTGAGTATTTTCGGCTTGTCATCACCAAGGCTGGTTTTATTCAGAGTTCCCAGGACCATTCCATGTTTATGCGGTCATCACCGCAAGGGAGGTTACTTCTACTACTATATGTTGATGATATAATCATTACTGGAGATGACTCTGCCGACATTATATCCATCTAGAAATAACTTCACCAGCAGTTCCATATGAAATACCTTGGTAAGCTGCGTTACTTTCTGGGTTTAGAGATTCCTCATAGATCTCAGGGGATACTCATTTCTCAACAAAAATACACATCATATATTATTTCTGCTACATGTCTCTCTGACAGTCGATCAGCCAATACACCCTGAGAGCTTCATGTGAAGCTTCGTCAAATATATTTTGAGCTCCTTCATGATCCCACTAGATACATACAGATTGTTGGATAACTTGTTTACTTATGCATGACCAGATCCGATATTGCTCACGCAGTTAGTGTTGTTAGTCAGTTTATTTCTGCTCCCACATCAGTTCACTACGGTGCTCTTCTTCGGATCCTCAGATATCTTCATGGCACTATCACTCCCTCATTATCCATGCCTTCTACATCCAAACTAGAGTTCAGTGGCCAGTGCATATTCTGATTCAGATTGGGTAGGTAATCTTACTACCAGACGGTCTACCACAGGTTTCTATCTATTTCTTGGTGATTCTCTGATCTCATGGCGAAGCAAGAAACAGGAAGTTGTTGCATGTTCTTCCATCAAGGCTGAGTGTAAAGCAATGACAGCTACTACTAGAGAGATTGTTCATGTTCGTTGGCTGTTATCAGATATGGGTGTCACTCTTACAGGAGCTACTCCTCTTCATTGTGATAACCGGAGTGCACTGCACATTGCAAGCAACCCGGTCTTCCATGAGTGAACAAAGCATATAGAAATTGATTGCCATTATATTCGTGAGCACTTTGAGGCAGAGACCATGTCTCTTCATTTTATTACCTCTTCCCAACAGACAATAGACTTCTTTACCAAATCTCAAACTGTTCAGAGATTTCGTTACTTTGTAGGCAAACTCACACTATGTGACCCATCATGAGTTTGAGTGAGGGTGTTAGATATTATTATAGTCCCATACTGGTTGTATAGTTGTTTTGATATTTGTTCTCCTCGTATATATAGGTGATATTGTACTTGGTTGAACTCAATTCAATAATCAGTATTGTTTTCATCTCTCTAATTTATCTTAACAGATTGCAATATATTGTAGTCAACTGTCACCCCTCAACAATAAGCAACAACAATTTCCTTTTGCCTCCATCTTCGCTTCGAACATATTCTCGCTTCACCATGTTCTCTTCACATCCAACATAGTATGCAAGACATGCACCCAACAATATCCATCTTGGATTGCAGACACATGCTTCCACACCGGTGTGATTTATTGCTTCTAAACTCTTTCCTTTTTCCTCTTGTAAACAATATGAATCAATGAGTTTTTCTACTAGTTGAATCTACCACCACACATTATTTCTCCAATCATATGCTCCCTCAAGAACATACCCTAGTAGGCGTCAACACGGAGGTGCCATCCTCCACATGAACTCCACCTACCTCAAGCCATCCTCCATCTCCCGACGATATTCGAACATCGTGATATCTCTTCAGTGATTCTAGTGGCAGAGGACTATACACTTTAAGAATGCTGGGCTTAGAAACACTTGACCAAGAATTTTCATTCCTATGATGTTTGTAGAGGTTGTGCTGAACACCATTCCTTTCCTTCATAACCTTACGACGACATTCCCAAACTGATAAAATTCCATATTGAGTTGTGTACATGTAGCTTTGTTCTTCTAGAGTACTCAAGGATATTAGGTTCCACTTCAACGTACAAAGGAACATGCACGACCTGTTCTAATGTGAACCCTTTTGCATTTGACATCTCCAACTCAACTGTTCTATTACCCACTATGTCACAAATCTCACCAGTCCTCGTCCTTACACAACGATCTGTTGTAGATTTGTAAGTAAAAGAATTTCATCTTGGAACAAATATGAGAGGAACTACTTGAATAAAGAAACCAGCCAGAATCCACATTATTAGAACTTTAAATAAGAAGACAATCTAAGTTATCACCTGATTTAGCGACACTAACTATGTTGGCACATTTCTGATTCAACAACTGGTGAAACCCTCTTATAATGCCCAATCCCTCTGCAATTGTGGCAATAGATCACACCCTTACGCGCACTATTCCTTCCAATTGAAGTTCCACCAATTGTCATGTAACTCATAGAAGTAGATCCTGTTTTTTGAGTTTCCTTCCTAAGTTCATCATCCTTCAAGCTCTTCATCACACTCGCCACCGAAAGCTTCTCCTTGGCAGATTTTTCGTGTACCATGATGGTTATCAAATGCTCATAAGAATCTGACAGTGAATATATCAACTTGAAAGCTTTATCCACTTTGCTAAGATCATCTGCATTTACTGCCTTCAATTAAGATAACACCTTATTGAATTCTACTATATGATCATGAAGAGTGGTACCTTCCTTCATTGAGAAACAAAATAGTTTTCTCTTCCAGTACATCCAATCCGATAATGATGATCCTGAATAGTCAATTATGAGTCTCGCCCACAGATTTGTTGTGCTTGTCTCATCAAGGAAGTTGTACTTGACATCGTCTGCTAATACAACCGGATTAAACTCAAGACTTCTTATCATACTTTTCCTGCTTCATACCGATTGACTTCCCTTTATCTCCTTCTAGGGCAAGATGCAAGTCCTGTTGAACTAATACGTTGTACATATTCACCTTCAAGAGATTAAAGTTGATATTACCGTTGAACTGCTTGATCTTCAGAAAACTATGATCTGTCATATTCACCAAGGAACCCGGTCACCCACGAACCCAGGACAACAATTTTTTTTGTTAGGAACAACCGAAGCTATGATATCAGTTGTTAGGGAATTAGGGCGCAACACAATGGTTAGAAGGAAGAGACAACCGCTCACAATTAACAACCAAGGAGTGTAGACGACACCAAGCACACAAAACACAATATTTGTCTCGGTTCGGTGAACATAATTCGGAGGAGAATTAACTGAGATATTATTCAACTTGAGATGCAAGATTTATAATACTCTCACCAAGAACATATCTATCTCCTAAGCCTCACTAGAAGAAACTTTGTTGTTTACAATGAAAAACTCTCAGATGAAGTACTCGTACACCTCCTAATGGAGCCATTACATTATTTTATAAAGATCTAGAGAAACCCTAGGTTGTAGTCTTGATCGAGCACTGTCCGATATATCCTGAAGAAAAAGTCATACGTTAGGAGCCGTATGATATAACTTGGAGCATAAACATGGGCTCAAACAGTTCCTTAAGAATCAGGCTCAATAGCAGTTTTCTGCCGTTGTCGGTCGACTGCTCAAAAAGCTGCTCCTGCTGGTTGTAGTCGACTGTCACCCATCAACAACTATCATCTACAACTTCCTCTTACCTCCGTCTTTGCTTTGAACCTCTTTTTGCGTCGGCCTATTCTCTTCACATTGAACTCTGTATACAAGACATATACCCAACATTGCTCACTAGCTAAAAAACTTAGTAGTAGACCACCATGACACTTGCACTATTTTAGACCATTTATTTTGTATGATGTCGATTCTTCAGTGTAACAAAGGCTCTGTGCATGTTATAAGAGTATGTTTGCTAGTCAAATTTCGGGGTGTGTTGTATTGATCAGGGTAATCAACATTCCAATTTCCTGATTCTAACACTCTCAAGGTTTCATAAGGAGCCTATAAATAGTCTTTGAAGCCATCAAAGTACGACATGCTATTTATCGATCGCTTAAACGTATTTTTATTTTCCAAATTCTAAGAATTGACTTCAGCATTGGAGGAAACAATGCCAATGATAAATAGGAAAAAATTCCCACACTGCTAAAAAGGATTGTTATGCTAAAAGAAATGAGGCGACAAGCAATGAGTTTTGTGACTTTGCCTGTCCTTATCAAAGACTGTTCAAACAATGTCTCGTAACTTTCCACTAGTTGATATTGCTGTAGACTAAGCCCACATGATGAAGACTCCAACTAGCAATTGGAGTGAGTGAACATCCTCAATTTTCCTTACCTTAAGATGGCAATGGAGAATCTCAATTTGATTCCAGTTTTAGGGTTTGAATCCACAAAAATTTTAGTAGGCAGGTGGTGCTTGAAAGATCCTCAAAAAACCAAGTAGATCTTAGTGGGCACCTTCTAAGATTATAACTTAAATTTGTCCTTTTTCCACTTTCTACTTTTAGTTAGCGATACGACACACTTACACATAAAAATTTCTAATTGACTATGCAAAGTTTACAAACTATGATATTGAATACGGTTGATGGATACAAATATCTGACATGACATGACATGATGTAGTTTCTGTTGGATGTATATCTATATTCTCAATATAATAGGATAATATTGTGTATATTATTCTATGGGGCAACACAGGTTTACACGTGTTATGTATTAATTATTAGAACGGGTTGAGTGGGCTAAAAGCCCAGTACCCTAAACCCAGTCTAATCTCTATATAAGCTGGTCTAGAGGTAGTGCTCTGTGATATTCCAATACTGATAAGCAGGGTATAATATCTTAAGCGGCTAGAGATTAACCCTAACCCTAATTTCTCCAAATCAGTATTAACAGTTTCTAATAGTAGTGTTGCATGGAAGGAGGTGGGTGAAACTCACAATTAAAGCCAAGAGAAATTAATATCTTCTGCTATATGATGGGGTATATTTCATCCTGGTTCTACTTTATTTTTTCTGGTGTGTTAAAACCTCAGAAAAAGCTAAAAACATGCAATCACTGACAGATATATGTGACATTAGGGCAGGGGACAAGAGAACAGTGGACATGTTGAAGAAGATGATCAGAAATGGGACACTAGAATACAAGCTTCATTTTCTGAATGCCTGAATGGACAGCCAATGCAAATTTAGGCCAATACACCTCTGAAAAGGCACTGTAGTGAGGTGGTGATAACATAATTCTAAACATATATACCAGATAACAGCTCATGTTTGTTTCCTCATGTTGAAAGCACGTACCATATGTAACAATGTGTAAAAGATCTATAAAGTTTTGATATTCCCATGGTATATATCAAATTTTTTTTTTTTGGTTGATAAAATAGTGACAACAGTCACCAGTTCTATTAATGAGAATTAACGAACCAAAAGTACAAAATATTACACAATCCATCTAAACAACTCTACAGAGTAGGATAGATCAAGCAAGAGAACAAAATACAACATAGGAGTCTAAAACATGAGATACATCAGTAGTCCCATCAAAGAAATACAAAATATCAAAAGATCCTACTCTCCAAAGCAGCAGAGAGATGTAGGCTTAAGCTGCTACCATCCATATAGCTACTCCTCATCAATTCGCAGCTTCTTCCTGACTCCCGAGTGCCCTGTCCCAAAAATTGATCAAGTCAACAATTTTATAAAACATACTGTAAAATCTACTCTGAGAATTACGGAAACATGCATCATTTCTATCAAGCCATAGAATCCAAATAATAGCAGCTACTGTAATGTCCCAAATCCCCTTACTCTCTTTTCTAATGTGAATGTCTCTCCATCTACCCCAAACATCATTAATAGTTCTTGGACAGTCAATCAAACCAAATCCCAACCCCAAAATTTTCCATGCTAGTTTAGCCTTAAGACATTGTAAGAAAATGTGTTAAGTATCTTCCTCCCCCTCATTACATCTTGGGCATCCCACCTGAATCAATACATTGCATCTTCTCAAGTTCACTTTTGAAAGGATCGCGTCATTCATAACGAGCCAAAGGAAAGCTTTCACCTTAAGCGGGCACTTGATTTTCCAGATGATTGTAGCCTCCTGGTTTCTCAGCCCTCCGTCATTTAAACAAGAATACATGGAGTTAACCGCGAATATTTGATTGGAGCTTAGCGCCCACACCCTTTCATCTCTTTCGTCGTTAGAGAATTGCAAACCCTCCAATACCGTCTGTTTAAGACTTTGTAGGAGATGAAGGTGATCTTGGGGTAGGTTTCCGCCGAAGTTGAACCTAAAACTGTCTCCCCTGCTAATATCCGAAACCAACTCATTGATATTTGATATATCAAATCTCTTTATCGATATCAGATGCCATTTTGTTGGTAATATCAGACAAGTAGGGAGTGTAGGTAAATTTCCAGACCGACTTGGCAATGTGTCTCAGATCTGATTATTACCTTCCAATTTTACTTTAAAAGACTACATATGCAAAGTTCCTATCATTATATGTATGTCATGATATGATACTGATAATTAACAGTACATTCCATTTTGTATTGTTTTTTGGAAGTAGCTAGATGGCTTTGCATATATTAAACTGGTGAAGCTGTAGGAAAACACTACCATTCCAGAATTTAACAGTAATTGCACTTGCACGAATCATATGTTGTTGGAGCTATTATATAACTTTAACTGCGTGTTACATGTAGTAGTAATTCCTGCAACAAGTTGATCAAATTTAGGTAAACAAACCGATGTGATTATACTATTTTTCATTTTATTTTTTACCGTGAAACGGTGAGGAGAGAACCCTCCCTCCTCATCTAGTAGTAATTCCTGCAACTAGTTAATCAAATTTAGGTAAACAAACCGATGAGATTATACTATTTTTTTAAATTTACTGTTAAACGGTGAGGAGACACCCCGCGCTTCATTAACCAAACAGTACAACCCAATGACACTCATACCGGACCAACAGTACAACCGAATGATGCTCATTCCCCAAAAATACAACAAGACTTGTACAACCCTATAAGGGGTCCACACAGGGGCGGGGCGAAGCGAGAACAATTTTACCGAGAGGGCCAAGGTAAAATTCTATGATTACATGTAAAAATATAGAGATTTTTTCATGATTTTTAGGGGGCCAAACAATAAAACTTAGTTTTCATGAGGGTTAAATTATAATTTTTTAAAGGGTTTACAAAATTTTCAATAGTGTGAAGGGGGTTTTTGAAAATTCCGGGGGGTGGGGGGGGGGGGGGGGGGGGGGGGGGGTAGGGATGGCAACCGGGCCGGGCTGACCCGCGACCGGCTCGCCAAACCCGACCCGTTAGAAGTCGGTTCGGGTCCGGGTCGAACCCGCGAGTAAAACCGGGTCGACCCGGGTTGTTGAAGAACGGATTTGAACCCGTCGAACCCGGCCCGTGAACCCGGTGAACAATGCGAAAGCCGCTCGCCAACCCGCGGGTCGACCCGTGGGTTTCGAACCGTTAGACCCGTACGGGTCAAACGTTCAACCCGCGCAGGTCGACCATTCGACCCGCGGGTTCAACGGCAGAAAATATGTCTTACGGCTGTTATAGCCGTTTTTTTGTTTTTTTCCTTATCAATACCCCTTAAACCCAAACTAAAAATTTCACACATTACTCTCTTACTCTCTCTACTACTACTACTCAATTCAATCTCAATTTATTCCAAATTTTGTGAACAAAGAAGCTAGCAACATAGAAAAGATCAAATGACAAATTCTGATCATATCAAATTCAACATTCAACTACGTCTTTAAGTCTTCAACTCCTCCAAGGCTCCAACAAAGAAGCTCTCTTTCTATCTATATACGAGTCCGGATTTCTACTTCTACTTCTACTTTTATTTTCACTCTCATTTTATATACGAGTATCCACGAAGTACGGTATCAAAATTTCACAAACCTCTTATTGTCTTAATATTTTTTTTGTAGTTATAATTTTTTTTATCATATTTGTTTGTTGATTTTTTGATCTTCTCACTCACAACCCTCTTATTGTTTTCTAGATTTTTTTAAAAAAACTTATCTCGCCTATATTGTATTTAATTTTCTCACATACACTACTATATCAACATGTCTAAATCACGAGGTAGCAGCCGTAGCCAATATGGACAAGATTCCACTGACACTTCTTGTAGGCCTCCAATTGTCCCACAAAATGAGTCCGCCGAAGAGTACCCGATGACCCAACACATTGGTACACACGATGAGTTTGTAGGAGACATAGACATAGAAGAAGAACCACAAACACAAGCAACCGAAACAACACAACCGGGTAGTAGTAGGAAAACTAGAGGGGAAATTAGTGATTAGCATAAATTTTATGATTACATTCCGGACGAAGAAAATCCGGGTGTATGTATAAAAGTTTGTAAAACATGTTCGAAACCATACAAATGGAAGAGGGGTGAGGGGACGGGTACAATAAGACGACACATCCAAAATGTACACAAAAAACTTCTTGTAGACCTACCCGGCCAACAAAAAATCCACCCTAGGACCGGTGTAGTTGATAGCCATTCTTATGATCCCGAACTTGTTCGTCGGGAAATGGCCCGACTAGTAATCAAGGAAGAGTTACCATTTTTCTATTTCGAGAGTAGGGACTTAGAAACTTTTAATCAAACCACATTAAACCCCCATTTTAAAAGAATTCCTAGAAATACTTGCAAATATGATTGTTTTAAATTGTACAATGAAATGAGAGAAGCTTTGATTGCCATTTTATGGAGTTTAACTTGTAGAGTTTCTTTAACTTCCGATTGTTGGAAGGTTGCAACAATATTCCCATGATGGGAATAACTTGTTATTGGGTCGATAGTGATTGGATTATTCAAAAAAGGATCATATCACTTGTCGCTTTGCCTTATCCCCATAGTTGTATTGAAATTGCAAATTGTATTTTAGAAATTTGTGATATTTTTCATATTCGTGATAAAATTATGTGTATAAGTTTTGATAATACATCTAACAATAATGCATCAATTAGTATATTAAAAATCGCATTAAACCCTCCATCTGACAATATTTTTCATGTTAGATGTGCATGTCATATTTTAAATTTATGTGTTCCAGATGCATTAAAAATAGCCGAACCATATATAGTTAAAATTAGAAATTGTGTATATTTTATTGCATTAAGTGGCCCTATATTTCAAGAATGGAAAGCTTGGTGTAGGCTTAAAAATGTACATTTTAGAAAATTTTCAAAGGATGTTAAACATCGAAGGAACTCTACTTTTGATTTGCTACATGCTGTTACTGAATATAAAGCATGTATAAATGATTTTTGTATGGCAAAAAATATGTCAAATTTTGAAATGACTCTCCAAGCTTGGTTTTATGCCGAATCTTTGTTAAAATTTTAGAACCTTTTAAAACCGTAACTTTCAAATTTTCAAAATTTTATGAATTTACTTTTAGTAGCATTTTTATTTCAATAGTTACTATGATGCAAACTTTCAATGAAATGATCAATGATGCTTTTATTGGTGATATTGTGAAACCTGCATACACCAAATTTTAGTATTTTAATCCTCCTCCTATGCTGTATTGTATTACTACTGTGATGGATCCTCGTATCAAATTAGAAGGTACGAAGAGTTTGATTGAAATATTTTTTACTTTACTGGGGGAAGATGAATCTGAAATTGATTGCGAAACATTTTTAGCTAAATTTGAATCGATATTAAATAACTTATATGATTATTATGATAAAAGTTTTTCATCTAGTAGTACTGCTACTTTAGTTACTTCTTTTTCTGCTACTTCTACAGGTAAGGGTAAGAATAAATTAGATGATGCCACATTTAATCTACTTGCAAAAGTTCAATAAAAAAAAGCTAGGACTAATCAACCAAATGAATTACATTGGTATAATCAACAAGATTCTGAAAGTTTTACTTCTTCACTAGATATTTTACAATGCTGGAAAGACCATGAACATACTTATAGTTAAATATATGGCTAAAAATCTACTAACTCCTCCTGTCTCTACAGTTGCTTCAGAAAGTGCATTTTCTACAAGTGGTAGGGTTCTAACTGATTACAGAAATCACTTGAAGTTCCAATCGTTGGAGATGCTCGTCTGCACTGAAGACTGGATGATGGCCAAAGATAGGACTCAAGGATTAGGGTTCGACGCGTCTACAAGTAGAAGCAACTCTTCGGAAGAACAACAACAACAACAACAACAGCAACCAACATGAAGAATTGAAGACCAACAATAACAACAACAAATTGAAGACCTACAAATTGAAGAAAATTGTAAATGTATAAAAAATTGTATAAAAACTTTGTTTGTTATAAAAAATTAAGATAATTGAAGATAATTGAAATTGTATCGAAGAAATTTGTTATTGTATAAAACAAATTTGTAGGAAATCTTTATTTCTTATTACAAATTGGGAAAATTGTATAAGTTAAAATCATATTAATAATATATACATTTTTTTTGGCAATTTCACTCTTTGAGTCTTATTATTATTATTTCATTTTTTTTAAATTACAATTTTTTAAGTAAAAAAATTTTAAATAAACGGGTCAACCCGTGAGTCTACCCGACCCAACCTGGGTTGGACCCGAATGGGTTCGCGGGTTGGGCGGGTTGAGTTTTTGCAATTCCGACCCGGCCCGGCCCGGTTGCCACTCAGACCCGACCCGAACCCGCCCTAGTTGGGTTCCAACCCAGACGAGTTCGACCCGACCCAGTCCGGTCGACCCGTTTGCCAACCCTAGGCCAGGGCACCCCCGGGCCCTCACTAAGCTCCACCACTGAGTCCACAAACCAAAGTACACGTGGAAAACTACATACATGAACAAAGCCTAAATACAACCCACACTATCATGCTAGTAAAGAGAACATCCATGCGAACACAAGCACCCATGTCTCTTGAAAGACCACTGATACCGCACTCCGTGGTGGCAAGTGACAGAAGGATCACTCCCCGCTCTCCCGCCTGTCGTCCCCCTTAGACTCCACCTTGCAGGTTGAAGTAGCACTAACCGCTAGCCTCTCCTTGACCTTCTACCTTGTACTATCACCCGATTTAAAGGACCAGAATATGATATTAGCCTTAATACCATTTAAAACATGCGTGCCATGCAGGTGTTTGTGCCTAAAAATGATGTGATTTCTAGCCGTCCAAATCCCCCAGCATGTCACGGTAACCACCATGTCCCAACAGATCAAGCAAAAATGCAGAAAAGACTACACATGGATGAGGAGGATTAGGCCATTGTAGGAGGGGATGCATGTCTCTGGATAGATGATATTGTATCAGTATCTTCTTTGCGGTAGATAATGTAGTAGTAGTTGAATTCATTTTTTAGATTGAGACTTGGTTTCCGAGCATCAGGTGTTGTAATATGTTCTATTTTTTTTTATTAATCTTGTTGAATTCTAACTGCGGAATAACTCAACAACGACGACGAGATGCAAGAACAATAGAATCAAAACAAGAGATTAAAGAACAACCAAAACCAACACACAAGAACACACAAGATTTTTTCGAGGTTCACCCAAAACAATGGCTACTTCCCTGCGTAGAGACACTCCTGCAATTTCCACTAGAAATATGAAGATTAGGTTTACAAATCTCTCAAGAACTCACCACCAAGGTGTAGGGTTTCTCTCTATCTCTCTCTCTCTTAATGACGGCTGGTAGATCTCTATTTTCTTCTCACTTAACCATAAAATCGTACACAATACAATATATATAGGATTTCACAACTTCAATCTCAGCCGCTCATCAAGCAGCGTCGGGACGGTCGACCGCAACACCATGTCAGTCGACTGGTTCTTTCCTTCGACTGCACGAAGTCCAACAGAGAGTAGGTCAGTCGACTGCGCGGTCGATCGGTCGCCTCTTCAAGTTACAGGATTGAATCAGAGAGCGAGACGGTCTACTGCGCGATCGACCGTACAATTTCCTGGAGTGCGGTCGGGGGTGCAGTCAACCGCACGGTCAACCACAACTCTGCCTGTAGCTTAAAACCACTTCTGACCTCTTGCTCCCACTTCGACTCTCATTCTC
This sequence comes from Hemerocallis citrina, assembly GCA_017893485.1. Lineage (NCBI taxonomy): Eukaryota > Viridiplantae > Streptophyta > Magnoliopsida > Asparagales > Asphodelaceae > Hemerocallis > Hemerocallis citrina. The sequence continues at coordinate 278,305,361 of CM030363.1, read as the reverse complement.
ATCTGACTTCTCCAACCCCATTATCGTGTATTGGATCCACAAACCCCAATAATCTCCTTCTTGGAGACATATACACGAAGTCTTTAACATGTTCTTCATTCTTCCATTGGCTTAGTTTAGGCCTGTGCCTCTGCGAGTCTCCTCAACAATTAACCCAGAGACAATCCGAAAGCGGTATAGCAAAACTGATATTTCCTGCTATCCACCATCTTAGTGAGCATATCCGCCGGATTCTTAGTGCCAAGAATCTTAGTTAGCTTCAACCATTTCTTCTCAACTGCCATTCTGATAAAATAATACCTTATTTGAATGTGCCGAGTCCTAGAGTGATATACTGAGGTTTTTGCCAAGAAAATTGTACTTTGACTGTCACACCATAGTTCACCTATGGGTTGCTTCCAGCCTAACTGTTTCATAAGCTCCGAAATCCATAACATGTCTTTCGTCGATTCTGTAAGTGCTATATACTCTGACTCTGTGGTTGACTGTGCTACAACCTTTTGTAACTGCGAAGCCCAACTAACAACTATTCCTCCAACTATAAATACATACCTTGTAGTACTTCTGCAACCATCACAATCGCCCAAAAAATCTGCATCCACATAACCATGTATATGCAAAGAATCTCTCTCAAAACAAAGAGAGTGATCTGAAGTACCTGCTAGATATCTAAGAATCCACCTTACTGCATCCCAATGCTATTTACCTGGATTCTTCATGTAATGGCTGACAACTCCCACTGCTTGTGCGATGTCTGGTCTTGTAGACACCATCGCATACATCAAACTCCCAACGGCTGAGGCATAAGGAATAGTAGCCATTTCCTCCATCTCTACCTCTGTTTTAGGACACAAGTCCATTGATAACTTGAAGTGAGCAGCCAAGGGACAAGTGACTGGCCTCGCACCATCCATATTGAATCTCTTCAACACCTTCTTCACATAGCTCGCTTGTGATAACCAAAGCTTCTTGCTACTCCTATCTCTACAAATCTTCATGCTGAGGATTTGCTTTGCTTTACCCAAGTCCTTCATTGAAAACTCTGAAGCTAGCCCCTTTTTCACTTCCTTGATCTTCTCCAAACATGAACCTGCTAACAACATGTCGTCCACATACAACGCCAAGGTAACTATATCATTGTCCTCATATCTACGAACATACACACAATGATCCATTTCGCATCTATCAAAATATTTTCCTCTCATGAAGTAATCAAACTTTCAAGTACCATTGCCGCAGTGCTTGTTTGAGCCCATAAAGACTCTTTTTCAATCGGCACACCATGCCTTCCTTTCCTTTAGCTTCAAAACCTGTGGGTTGTTTTATGTATAGCTTTTCTTCGACATCACCATGGAGAAATACTGTTTTCACATCCAACTGCTCTAAGTACAAGTCTTCAACTGCCACAATACTAAGCAAAACTCTAATTGAAGTCATCTTCACAATCGGTGCAAAGATCTCACTATAATCAACACCTTCTCTTTGAGAGAATCCTTTCACAACAAGCCTTGCCTTGTACCTCTTACTACCATCTACCTCATCTTTGACTCTGAAAACCCATTTGTTCATAAGAACGCGCTTCCCTGCAGGTAACTTGGTCAACTCCCAAGTTTGGTTATGTTCCAAGGAGTTTATATCGTCCTTCATGGCTAACTCCTACTCGAGCCTCATCCCTCAAAGCCTCTTCATGAGTCTCTGGCTCTCCTGAATCCATATACAGAACATGCTCGTGAACAACACTAGCTGATGGATCAAATATCTTGGTTGGCCTCCTCTCTCGTGTCGATCTCCTCAACGTGGGTACCGGTTCACTGACCGGTTCAGGTTTCCCAAACTGTTCTGGATATACCTATTCATCTTGGATAACCTGCTCATTCCCAATAGGCTCACCATGAGCCTCCTATGCTGCATGTAGTACCTGTACCTGCTGCTGCACTGTAAGACCCCCACCACTGGGGCCGCCTTTAGAATCTGAATCTGAGTCTGAGTCAGAACCCCAATCTGACTCTGAATTGGTTGTACTGTCTTGACCTGTGTGTCTGTACTTGTATAGGACATCTTCATTGAACACTACATTCCTGCTGCGAATGACTTTGTTATCCACCAAAACCCAAAGCATGTAACCATACTCATCGCCACTGTAGCCAATGAACACACACCTCCTCGACTTAGAGTCCAACTTCTTTCCTTCTTCCCTATTAATTAGTGCATATGCCAAACAACCATAAACTTTCAAATGCGAATAATTGACAGTTTTACCAAACCATAGTTCTTCTGGAATGGCCCCATCAAGGGCACTAGACGGGCAGCGGTTAATCAAGTAAACCGCTGTATCAACTGTAGCGGCCCAAAGATGGACGGAAGACCCGCATGAAGTCTCATGCATATCGTCCTTTCGAGTATCGTGCGGTTCATTCTTTCTGCTACACCATTTTCCTGTGGAGTCTTAGGAACTGTCTTGATTCCTTTGATACCTTCCTTTGCCAGATTGTCACGCCCCGCTTCCCAAAATACGTGTAACCCCCCATTCCCGACAATAGATATTTTTTCGTGTATTTACTATAATTTGAATTTTTGTAAATTTATTTTGTGCTAAATTCTGTTTGGGTCTTTTATTAAAATATTTTCTAATCAAAATTTTATTTATTTTGAATAATGGTTTATTTTGATCTCACTTTCTATTTCTTATTTATCGGATATTTATATTTGTGTCTAAAATAAATATATTATCATTATTGGATTATTTTAATAAAATTGCTAAATCAAAATACTATTTTATTATATAGTTTATTATTATTATGATTATAATTATTAATTGTTAGTTCATGATTATCTATTTAAAATTCATATATTGGATTATTTTATTATTATAACAGATCTGATTTTCTTTGCAAATTTTCAAAATATTTTCAAGCCCAGTTTATATTCTATTCACTTGTATTGTTTATTTATTTATTGAGATTCAAATTTTTGTTCGTGGAATTCTTCGTTTTTCGTGATTGGACTATTTTGTTGATTCTATTTTCTTCTATCTAATTGTGGGTATTTTTATTTGAACCCTATTGATTTTGATCTATCTCTTATTTGAACCCTAAAACCCTAGTTCTTGACCCTTGACCCAAAGCCACTTTTATGGGACCATAAACCTCTATCCCAGTACCTTAATTGTACCCTATAAATACAACCCTAGTGCAAACTCTAAAAATCCAAAATTTCACAAATTGTAGCCGTCGCAATTTCTCTCTCCTTTTTCTCTCTCCCCGCTCAAACCCATCTGCCTCCACTGTTCATTGTCGTCCCCATCAACTCCGACCATCCCCTCCACTTTCGGCGTCCTCCTGAGCGCCGCCCACTTCCGGCGACTTCCCTGCACTGTCGCGCCACCACCAGACACCTCCCCGACCTCCCCTTCTCTGGCTTCGACACTAGCACAGCCCAAAACCCGACTCCTTTCCACCTGCTTTCCCTGTTCGATCGTCGGCGTCAGCCAGCGCCACCTCGTCGAAGTCGCCACCGTTGCGCTCCGCCGGCGACGTCGACCTCTCCACCAGCACCGTCGCCCTTGCCCCTTGGTTGTGCTCTCTCTCTCTCTCTTGCTCTGTTGCTGCTTGTCTCTTTGTATTGATGTGTTGCTTTGGATCTCTTTTATTGCACGTATATCGCACGTGCTATTTTGTGGAGTTGTTGGTTCGTGGGTTTGTTGCTTCGGGATTCTCATCTCGTTATTCTTGGTATTTGTTCTCACCGTCTAACAGGCAAGTAACTTGTATTAAATTCTTTTGCATATACAAGTACAAAATACCGCATGTAGTGTAGTTGGGTTCTAGAGACAATTTGTGTGTGAATTCCCTTGTTGATATTGTATCTATTGTGATGATTTGACCGTAGTTACCTCACAACATATATGACATGAATCAACCTAGGGTTGACCACTTTTGATGAATATGTTCATGCTATCTTGAGATATCTGTGTTTGATGTGGTATTCGTGTTATACTTGTCGAATACTTACAAAATACCTTATACCATGTTGCTTGGACATCTAGTACACCATATTCCATGTTATCATCCTATTGTTTTCCTATTATTATTATTGTTCATCTCATGTCTCTTAATTGCATATTGTATTGTTGTATTAATAAAATTGTTAATAAGCCGGAGTTTAAGGGAATGACTTGAGTAGTGAATGATATAGTGACTGTGTCGGCCAGTGTTTAACGATTGATTGTGGAGCGCTGACTACGGCACCCCAATCTTTCGTGTGGTGCACCAATGAATCGTACCAATGTATCAATGTACCAATGTACCAATGTATCAATGTACCAATGTACCAATGTACCAATGTATCAATGAATCAGTGAAACACCATAATGTATTGAGCAACAATATTGTACCTCATCAGTGATTACCATACCGACACATGATCTATAGAATTCGCCACTCAGTCTTAACGAAATTGATTGTATGCATCGAACCTGTGGTACGGAACACATGGGACATAGTAGTACATGCATTAGTTAGGATTAAAATGAATAATAGACTTAAGGATTAACACAACATCGACTTTGCATATTGTTCATCATTGTTCCTATTGATATCGAATATTACATGATACTTGTTCACTCGACACTTATTACATGCTACTCACACTTGTTTATCTTGCCATGCTAGTTGTTATATTTTGTTATCATGCCTATTCCATATTATTAGTTATCCCTCTTCCCATGTACTTGTGCCTGCACTACAAGCGGCCTATAACTTGCATTGATGGGCGTATTGTTTTCTTTTCCTCTTCCTGCAATTTATTAAATTGCAGATTTTGGAGAACAGTTGTCTGCTGGAGTTGGAGAACAAACATTCTGGAGATTTATGCTTTCTAAATTGCTTATTGCTTTAATAAACTTAATGTATTGAGACTTATTACTATTTGGATTGTATTTATTATTGTATTGGACTTATTTCCCGAATATTGTTATTTGTTTCCAGACGTTGGATTATTATTGTACTTGGATATTTTATATTGCTTCAATTCAAGTATTATTGTTCATGAGATTGTTATTATTGCTTGCGCAATAGTTCTGTATTGATTCTATTGTTGAGTTAATCGGATAAACAGCTTATGGGTGACATTAGTCATTCGCTGGGCTTTTGTCATGTACTCGTATTCCGTATCTTTGGGAAGCGGGGCGTGACAAGGTTTTTTGTGGTATTAGAGCCTAGTTGTGGATAACATATCCGTCAAACATGACTAACGAAAGTAAGTTTGGCTTTAATCGATATATTAATCAAATTTTGGTCTTAACCGGTTTTACTCAACAGTATGTGCAATACAGAGATCATATGAACAATTGATAACCAACAATATGGAAACTAGTCTCTTTTGATTCCTCTTTGATCCCTTCACTTTCAGTTTCTTCATTTCTTGTTGTCTTTCATCCCTTCCATTCATTGATTCCTTGTTGGGTAGGATTTCACTCTTTTCATACTCATATTCTTTTGATTTCGGTGTCATCCGTTGTTCTTCTTTCTGCTTTGTTCGTCGATCGGTATCGCTTGATCTGCAACGACATGTCTACAGTTTGGAGCTTCACCATCAGAGTATCGCAGCAGAAGCGTGGTGCTTTTCTTTCTTTGCATCGTTTGCTTCCTTATTCATTCATTTGCATTGCCATCATTTATTGAATCTTTGTTTAACATCATTATTGATCACTTCATTCTTATCCATGTTCTTTTCTTCTAGTGTTGCCACCACTTTATTTCATTCCCTTTGTTCTCTGTTTTGTTACTTCCCAGTTGCTTTTGCTTTGTCCTATATATCGCCTAAGCAAATTTCGAGGACGAAATTTTGTTGTAAGGTGGGTAAGATTGTAACCCCCATTCCCGACAATAGGTATTTGTCCGTGTATTTTCTATAACTTGAATTTTTGTAAATTTATTTTGTGCTAAATTCTGTTCGGATCTTTTATTAAAATATTTTCTAATCAAAATTTTATTTATTTTGAATAATGGTTTATTTTGATCTCATTTTCTATTTTTTATTTATCGGATATTTATATTTGTGTCTAAAATAAATATATTATCATTATTGGATTATTTTAATAAAATTGCTAAACCCGAATACTATTTTATTGTATAATTTATTACTATTATGATTATGATTATTAATTGTTAGTTCATGATTATCTATTTAAAATTCATATATTGGATTATTTTATTATTATGCCGGATCTGATTTTCTTTGCGAATTTTCAAATTATTTTCAAGCCCCAGTTTATATTCTATTCACTTGTATTGTTTATTTATTTATGGAGATTCAAATTTTTGTTCGTGGAATTCTTCGTTTTTCGTGATTGGACTATTTTGTTGATTCTGTTTTCTTCTATCTAATTGTGCATATTTTTATTTGAATCCTATTGATTTAATTTGATCTATCTCTTATTTGAACCCTAAGACCCTATTTGATTTGTTCTTGACCCAAATCCACTTTTATTGGACCCTAAACCTCTAACCTAGTACCTTAATTGTACCATATAAATACAACCCTAATGCAAACCCTAAAAATCCAAAATTTCACAAATTGTAGCCGTCATAATTTCTCTCTCCTCTTTCTCTCTCCCCGTTCAAACCCATCTGCCTCCACTGTTCATTGTCTTCCCCATCAACTCCGGCCATCCCCTCCACTTCCGGCGTCCTCCTGAGCGCCGCCCACATCCAGCGACTTCCCCGCGCCGTTGCGCCACCACCAGACACCTCCCCGACCTCCCCTTCTCTGGCTTCGACATTAGCAGAGCCCAAAACCCGACTCCTTTCCACCTGCTCTCCCTGTTTGATCATCGGCATCAGCCAGCGCCACCTCGTCCAAGCCGCCACCGTTGCGCTCCGCCGGCGATGTCGACCTCTCTGCCAGTGCCGTCGCCCTTGCCCCTTGGCTGTGCTCTCTCTTGCTCTGTTGCTGCTTATCTCTTTGTATTGTTGTGTTGCTTTGGATCTCTTTTATTGCACATATATCGCACGTGCTATTTTGTGGAGTTGTTGGTTCGTGGGTTCGTTGCTTCGGGATTCTCATCCCGTTATTCTTGGTATTCGTTCTCACCGTCTAACAGGCAAGTAACTTGTATTAAATTCCTTTGCATATACAATACCCAAACCATGCGTCGGATAATTCTTTTCATGCAGACGCAATTGTCTCGAACCATAAGCAATAACCCTACCTTCTTGCATCAAGACACAACCCAAACCTCTGAGAGACGCATCACTGAAGATATCATAATCCTTCCCAGCTTGTGGCAAAGCTAAGATAGGTGCAGTAGTCAACCTCTCCTTTAACTCAAGGAAACTCGCCTCACACTTATCAGTCCATGAAAATGCTACATTCTTCCAGGTCAAACCTGTCAAAGGAACTGCAATCTGAGAATAGCTCTGAATGAATCTCCTGTAGTAACTAGCCAAACCCAAGAAACTCCTGACTTCCTTCACAGACGTTGGCCTGGGCCAATCGTTTACTGCTTCAACCTTTTGAGGATCAGTGGCCACTCCCTCCTTAGAAAGGATATGACCAAGGAAAGCTACCTCAAACTTCCAAACTCATACTTCGACAACTTGGCATACAAGCTATGCTCCTGTAATTTCTGTAATACCTCTGTCAAGTGCATAGAATGCTCCTCCTCCGACTTCGAATACACCAAAATATCATCGATGAAGACCACTACGAAGGAGTCAATAAATAGCCTCAAAATCCGGTTCATCATATCCATGAACACTGCTGGCGCGTTCGTCAACCCGAATGGCATCACCAAAAACTCACAGAGCCCATGACGAGTCCTGAAAGCTGTCTTACTCACATCTTCCTCCTTGACTCGAACCTGATGATACCCTGATCTCAAATCAATCTTTGAAAACACAGCTGCTCCCTGAAGCGTGTCGAACAAATCATCAATCCGCAGAAGTGGATACTTGTTCTGAATAGTGACCCTATTCAACTCCCGGTAGTCAATGCACATTCTCATTGACCCATCTTTCTTCTTGACTAACAACACTGGCGCACCTTACGGTGAGGAACGCGGCCTAACAAGTCCCTTGCTCAATAACTCCTTAATCTGCTTCTTCACTTCGCCTTGCTCTACAGGTGCCATCCTGTATGGAGCCTTAAAAATCGGAGCACTCCCCAACTGAACATTATTGCAAAACTCCACATCCCTCTGCGGTGATAATCCTGGCAAATATTCCAAGAACACCTTAGGAAAATCTCTGACAACTGGAATGCCTTTGACTTCATCTGGAATCGCCATCTTGGATACCATTGCAGCCACCTTCGGAACCTTCTTCTTTCCTTGGAAAGTCACTGCGGGACCACCTGGTGCTTTCACTAACACCTCTTTCTGCTTGCATTCAATTGTGACATCATATATTGCCATCCAATCAATGCCTACGATCACATCCACTCCTAAGACTTGCAATTCAATCAGATCAATGCCGAACAATCTCCCGCCAATCTCGATATCATAGCTTTCGTAATATCGATCAGCAATCAATTCTTCACCTGACGGTGTTGCCACCGACAAAACCTTGCTTGGAAACAACTTAGGCTCCACACCTAAGACCTTTGCAAAATTGGGCGACACAAAAGTATGCGAAGAACTAGTATCAAATAAAACTTTTGCCTTAATTCCATTAACCAAAACAATTCCTGTTACATGAAGAATGATACTCAATCTCCAATTATTCTCAAATAAAAGTTTTACTTATTACATTGATTTTAAAAAAAAAAATCAAAACTCTTGCATACCCTGGATCATATCTTCCGAGTTACTTGCATCCTCCTCAATTAATGCGAATACTCGTCCTTGCCTCTGGAATTTACCTCCACCTGGACCATCCTTCCTCAATTGTGGACAATGAGGCTTAGAATGTCCCGCCTGTCCACACTGGAAACAAGTCTGCTTCGCCAACTTAGGACACGCCGACCTGTAATGACCTGTCTCCTTGCAGTAGTAACATGTCACTTCCTGAGTTGCGGGTGCCTTCTGCACTAGACCACTGAACTTGACTTGCTTCACTGGGAATCCCTTCCCACTCTGACCTGATGCTGGCCTCTTGTTCCTGTTCCAGGTCTCTTGCTTCTTCTGGAATTGGTCCATGTCTTCCTCTGTCATAGCTGCTCTCCTAACCAGCTTATCGAACCTCCTTATGCCCAAAGGAATCATTCTCGACCTTAAGTTTGGCCTCAAGCCCTGCTCAAACTTCTTGGCATTCTTCGCCTCATCAACTATCAGCTCCGGTGCATACTTCGACAGCTGAGCGAACTTAGTCTCATACTCTCGCACGGTCATGCTGCCTTGCTCTAGATTCAAGAACTCTGTCGCCTTCTTCTCCTGAATATCCAGGGGGAAGAAACGATCCCTGAATTCTTTCAGAAAAGCCTCGTGCTGGTCCCCCAAAGTTCTCTTTACTGTTTGCCACCAAACACCAGCGTCCTTTTCCAATTGCATAGTGGCCAACTTCACCTTATTGGCTGCCAGAGTTTTCAAAACTTCGAAGATTGTCTCCATCCGTCTAATCCAATCATCAGCCTCATTTGGATCAGAATGCCCTTCAAACACGGACGCCTCATCCTCTTGAAGGACTCGATCTGCTTGATAGGATCAGCGTTAACAAACCCAGGTCCAGCCCCATAATTCTGATTCTGTGCCAAATTAGCTGCCATCAATGCATTTAAAGTCTGATACACCCTGGCAAATTCGGCCTCGAGATCAACTCCCGTTCCTTGGGAACTTCCAGCTCCATCACCATTGTTACCATTTCTGGTTCTGGGTCCAACCATTCCGAATACTGCAAAATGAGGGAAAAGTTAGAGTACCACAACACGATTCATATTCACATCAATACCCTCTGGCAAAACTGCAACCAAACCCCAAAAGTAAAAACATCATGTTTCAGTTCTATGTGATACCCACTCTCTAATGTCCACACCTAGGTACTCACGCTCTAGTGTCCACACCTAGGTTATTTTTATACCATGTTTATTATTACTATTGAAGCATGCTCTGATATCAAATCTGTAGTGCCCCAAATTTCCAATATGATATCTTAGAAATACATGGCACAATTCCCAGCATCAACTTCAAATATAATATTAAACACAGTCGAACACCAACAAAGTTTTTCAACTTTCATTACGTTAATCTTTACATAGCACAGCGAAATACAATACACCTTAAATTACAAATTTCTTTCCTTACAACAATTTCTTTTACAACAAGATATAACCCATTACACCACTTTAACTCATGCATCCAAAATCTAAGCTACAAGTAATCACCTGTAAAATGTGAGGCTAGAGATAACCCTAACCCCCAAAACTAAAGGGTAGCCACAATGGTGTGAGTGACATAAAAATAAAAAATGAACAACATAAGTAAAGCATAGATTCATAAACGACATGTAATAGACAAGAATACGTAAAATATGACATAGCAAGGAAGCATGAAAATATCAGGTGAAACTAGACTAAGTATCAAGTGTAGAAAACAGGAAACCACATGCATGAAACCAAGTCAAGAAAACACAATTCTATATGCTGACTCTCTAATGCGTACTTGTCGGAGTCTATGCATCCCACTCTACATAGGTCCGGTGCAAGCCCTTAACGTCTCCACATTGTAGGGTTTAATTCCCCGCTATGCAACTAGTCCTAACACAATGACTACTACGAGATAAAGATAAACTGTGAGTATTAGCCCATGCCCCGATAATTTTGGAGGTCAATCTCTATCCACAGATAATTCCGGAGACTATTTCACTCACACCTGGGAATCTTCGAGAATACCCCACACCGCAAGCGATGGCACCTCATCACACAATACCACATGTGCGTGGCCTCGACCCCGATAATTCCGGAGATCAATCCCACACCACAGTAATTCCGGAGACTATTTCACTCACACCTGGATAATTCTAGGGATTATCTCATACAACAAGCCATACTGAGGTCCATAACCCATGTTCTCGTTCATCATATCACCACTGGTGCCTATCCTTATTATTTTGGTTATTTAATTACTTTACGAATCTCCTAGAGTTGGTGTACCCTACCGGACTTAACTCAACAATTGATCAACTAAAATGCCTCAACAGGCCCAAACGTAAATGTCCCAACTGCCGGTATACTAGGGTCACACACACCCTCTAGAGACTCACACCCAAATATCCACACAAAACTTCCAACATAAATTGCTCAGTTAACCCACTTGAAAACATATGTTCAGTAAAAGATAAGGTATAGAATGGTAAGTTATAAATTAAAATATTTAGAGAATAAATCGTTTAAAAGAACATTCAAAGATATAAAGATACATCAGTATCAGTCGACTATAGACAGGCGTAAGTCGACTGTCCAGAAAGAAATTTCATTAGCTTTAAGAAAATAATTCTAAGTATAGCAGTCGACTGTAAAAGGTCATAGGTCGACTGTCCAGAACGAAAAATCCAATAATCTTTAAGAAATAATTCTAAGTATAGCAGTCGACTGTAAAAGGTCATAGGTCAACTATCCAGAACGAAAAATCCAATTCTTAGGGTGACATTCAAAACAGAGCAGACTCAGTCGACTGTAAAGATGAGTCAGTCGATTGTTCCGCGAGATAATTTAAAACTTCAAGAAAATTACAGCAGCCAGGCAGCGACGGTCGACTGTCGACCTGCAGACTACAGATTTTGGTTGTGCATATTTCAATCGATACGCAATTTTACTTTTTGAAAACGATTTCTTCCAAAAGCATATTTCTTATTTGATCAAATACGACTTGTAGGATATATAATTGTCCATAAAAACTAAATCAAAACTACTTGAATTTATAAAAATAGCGATTTGTTAATTTCTTTCAATCAAACATGAATTGTGCATATGATCAAAAATAGAGTTTCTTAAAAAAATTAATTATTCATTGAAATAGCTTCGTATTCAGATCTAAACCATATCAATACCAAAATCTCAAAAAGATCCCCAATTTAGTTGTATTCATCAAACTCAATCCAATTTATCTCAAATCCAATTCTCAAGACATGATCTCCTAATTCATCAGTCCTTCTCAACATTTTCTCAATCTCAATCACCATTATTAACTCATGAACCTGAACAAATCTAACATTACTATAATCAAGATGTGTTCATCCAAACTCAATGATAATAACAACTCACATCATCCACGTGCAAATCTATCCATAGATAATTAGGGTTCATAAAAGATCAATTTTTAAGTCATCAATCCATCCAATCCATCCAATCCATCATGTACATATTCATACTCAAACCCTAACATGCTTTCTAGTAGATGAAATTCCATATACAACATTACAAGAATAAAACAAAACAAATTATATCACTCACATACAACATGCACAAAACAAAATAAAACAAAACAAGTCACTCACCTCAAATGAAGAAATCTAATAAGAAAAGTCTTTCCTTTGCGAAATCCAAGATCACCTCCATAAATCTTCAAAAAATAATAAAACTTTTGTGTTGTTCAGCGAAAGACGGCTGCACTTCACTCTTTTAAATAGGTCAGAATAAGAGAATTAGGATTTCTGAACACATTTGCAAAATAACCCTTTTAAAGTATAACTTTACATAAATAGATCCCTATACTTGGAAACTTAATAAAACCAATTAAATTGAGATTTAAATACAAAATAAACACTTTATTTTCCCAGCCGGCACTGTTTGAAAAGTCCAGAAAATAGTTTTGCACTTTCATCCTTCAAAATGACAATTTTGCAAAAAAATCCTTCTTTTTCGTAATATTTGCAAATTGGTCTAATAAATATCAGAAAAATTGAGAAAAATTATAAATAATCTCAAGTAATAAATAATGATTTTCCACAAAATATTTTTGCCTTTTGAACTTTCCAAGAAAATATTTGCACATATTTTGCACGTGTAAAAAGATAAATTTTCAGAAAATATTTATTAAATCTTAAAAAATCATTTTAATTCATTTATAAGTCTTTAAAATTATATTTAAAAATATGGGTACTACAACACGAGCCCCATTCCGAGCACACTTACCTATATTATCCACTACTATGGTCTTTCCCTTAAACCCCGGCTTGTTACTTTTATTAATTTTAATCAATAATAACAGATATCATATTTAAACTACTATCACAAGTGAGACATTCATGCACATAATCACGTATAATCCTAAGAGTCCATATGTGTGTATCAATCGTGTTCATATAATGCATGTGGCAACAAAGTATTCGAGATCATGTGCGAATACGGGATCGACAGATTGTGTATAGTAACAAATTTCAATTTGACCGAAGAATACGAATTAGAGACAAATAATATACTTGCGGTATTTTTCAAAGAAAGCTTGTATGAGAACAAACGAATTATACAAGAGGATACTTGCCTGATAGACGACGACGAAAACAACACCAAGCAAGAATAACGGGAATGGATTCCTGGCCAACGAACTCAACGAACACACGAACCAATCACGGACACACGGTTACGAACAAGATGAAGACGATCGAGGTCACGAACACAATCGAACGGCTGAGATCGAAGATCAAGATTAAGATTATTGGATCAGATCAGACGGCCAGATCTCCCTGATGATGAAGATAATGATGAAGATCAAGATCGATCGATTGAATGGCTGCGATCAAAGGAAGTTGATGATCATTATGATCGTGACGATCAAGAGGAGATCGGACGGCTAGGATCTGATCGGATGATCAAGAGGAGATCGACGGCCCACATCCAATCAAGCATGATGATCAAGATCCAACGGACGGCCAAGATCACCCCGATGGTGATGATCAAGATCAAATCAACGGATGGCTAGGAATCAATCAAATCAAGATCAAGATGATCAAGTCGATCGACCGGCTCACAATCAACAAGATCAAAACCCACGCAACAGCAAATGCCAATGGGGAGCACATAGTCATCGGCACAGGGTGGCAAGGCGGCAGCCGGTGGACGGTGCACAGGGCAGCACCGGTGTCGGGAGGACAGGCCGGAGGGGGGGCGACTACTGGAAGATGCTACCACTGTTATGGCTGAAGACGACATAGGGAGGCACTGCTGGCTGTCGAGGGGGCTCGACTGACAGCCAGAAAGAGGAGGATAGAGGACGACAACTTCAATGGAGGGAGGTGCAGTGCACATGTTGGTGTGGCGAGGAGCTCAGGCAGTCAAGGTTGCGAGGGCGGTGGAGTACAGGGTGTGCTGCGGCACATCGACGAGGTGATAGGGAGGCTGTGCGGTGCAAGGCAGAGGAAGACGACGCTGGCAGATGGGTTCAGTGAATTCGAAGAGGGTGGGGCGACGTCGACACTGTTTTTGGTCGAAACAGGGGGACGAAGGCGAAGAGGGGACCGGTGGTCTGCGACTGGCCATGAGGAGGCGGGATGAAGATGGGTTCTCAGAGGTGGTGGAGCTTGGTGGAGCGGCGAGGGTGATGAGTAGTGGGGGAGAGCTCAAGAGCGGTAATGGGGGGATGGAGGTATGAGGAAGACGAAAGGGAAGTTTGGTTCTCTGTTGGGTTTTTGGAATATAGAGGGGGAGAAAGGAAGACGGGGAGTGAGAGAGAAATAGAGGGGGGGGGGGGGGTTATATAAAATAATATACAAATAATAAATATGATATAATAAATATAATATAATAATGCGTAGTAATGAGAGTTGGGGAGGGAGAGAAGAGAGAGAGAGGGTGAGATCGGGGAGAGAGAGACTGATGGAAGAGGTGATTTTATAAATAAAATAATAAATATATAATATAATAAATGTAATATAATGATGAGTACTTATGAGTTTGTGTGTGTGTGGGGGGGGGGGGGGGGGGGGGGGTTATGGAGTTACGGGAGTTGAAGAGTGGGGGGAATGTGAGGGGTTGTGGGCAGTTGAGTACGTGAGAGAAATGTGGGGGTTAGAATACAAATCGCATAGTATTGAGCCTATAGAAATATATATGAGTACTAGGTTTGGATTTGGGCTTAAAACAATTGGACTTGGGATTCAAATCATTTAAATATTAAAACAGTTGAATAATTAAATATTGGGCTTCATAATAGTAGTTTGAATATAATTAATTAAGAAAGAATAGTTACAAGATACTAAGAATTTAAAATACGGAAAAATATTTTAAAAAAATACATATTAACGAAAACATGGGTTACACAGATAGTTAAAAAACTCTTTGTTTGTGTACTCACCTCTGTTGTCTGACTTTATTGCGTTCACCTTGCAACCCGTCTCATTCTCAACCCTGGCCTTCCAAGCTCTGAATGCTTCAAAAACTTTTGATTTCTCGCAAATTGCATAAACCCAAACCTTTCTTGTAGCATCATCGATGAAAGTGACAAAGTATCTCTTACCACCATAAGAGAATTCCTGAGCTGGACCCCACACATCTGTATGTACCAACTCTAGCTTCCCAAGCTTCTTCTCAAGCCCACCCAACTGAAAGCTAACTCTCTTCTGTTTGTCCATCACACAATTCTCACAAAAATCCATCTCAACCTTCTTCAGCCCCGGCAAAAGATCCCCATAACAAAGCTGCTTGATACCCCTTTTACCAAGGTGCCCCAACCTAACATGTCATAGAATTGAAGGGGAACTACCTGCTAATGCTGTAGCAATGATATCACTTGAATCACATCCTCTGAGTAATTACAGTGTGTCACCACGCTTTTCTTTTGCCACCAACCTGGCACCCGTAGTCATCTTCCATTCTCCATGCCCAAAAGTTGTTGTGAACCCTTCTTTGTCGAGTTTGCTAATTGAGATCAAGTTTTTCTTCAAGCTCAGAATATGTCTTGTGTCATACAAGACCAATTGCCCATTATTGCGAGCCTTCACTCTTACAGTGCCTCTACCTACAACTGGACATATCTGCGCATTACCAACTGAAACTGCACCAAAACCACCTGTCCTGTAATCCTCAAAAACATCCTTCATAGGGGTACAATGATAAGAATCACCTGAGTCTATATACCAATCATCTTGCAAAATATTAAATCCAGCAGTAAACACAATTTATCTAGACGGGGTTCAATACTTACCACATTGGCTACCTGTGACCGTGCTTGTGCTTTCTTATACTCCTCGCATTGGTCTCTCCTGTGTCCTGGCTTCTTGCAGTACCAAGACTCACCTTTGCGATGTCTGGTTCTTGACTTGGATCTGTGATTCCTGCTTTGCGACCTCCCTCTGTTGTTATTTCTACCACGGTTATCAACTGACAGCGTGGCATTGCTAGGATATGACACTGAAGTCTCTCCATGTCTTTTCTACCTTGCATCCTCATTCATAATGCTGCTTATAATATCCTTTAGGATTTTTGTATCAGTCATGGTACTTGTAATACTTTGTTCTACTGTGCTGTAACTATCGGAAAGACTGGATAGCAACAACAACGATTGTGCCCTCTCCTCAAACTTTAAACCCGACGATTTTATCTGATTGTAAACCATACAGAAATTGTTGATGTGCTCAGCAACTGAATCCCTTTCCGACATGTAGAACCCCATATTTTCAAATATTATTTTAATTATTTGAAAATGAATTTAAATGATTTTGGAGATTTAATTAATATTTTCTAAGAAATTTATCTTTTGTACACGTGCAAAACACGTGCAAATGACTTTTTAGAAGTTTGAAAAATTAAGATTTCTTTATGAAAAATCATTATTTATTATTTAGGATTTATGTAGTATTTTTCCAGATTTTTCTGGAATTAAATGAATCTATTTGCAATTTTTGATAAAAGAAGGACTTATTTGCAAAATTGGCATTTTCAAGGGTTGAAATGCAAAATCTGTATTCTGGACGTTTTGAGCAGTATTGGCTGAAATTTAAAAGTATATTTTCTATTAGATCCTAATTTAAAGGAGTTTTATTGAATTAACAAGAAAAATGGATATATGTGAAAGATGTGTTCTTGAAAGGATCGTTTTGCAAAGTGTGGTAAAACCCTAATAATCATCCGGCATATATAAAAGATTTTTATTCCCAGCCGTCATTGCGAGAATATTCAGATTTTTGAGATTTGTTTGAGGAGCAAGAAGAGGCTTTTGGATCTAGCAAGAAGGAGAGCATTTTGTGGATTTTCTTCAAATCAATGTGAGTGGTTTGTTTTTGTTTTGCTTGTTTTGTTTGTTTGTTTGGTTGATGGATGACGTGAGATTCTTGTTACCCTTTGTTTGAGATCGGTATGACATTGTTTGTTTGTCTCATTGTATGCATGATGTAGATCTTTTATTTTAATATGGATATGAGAACTCTTATTGATATTGGACCATGTAAGAGAAATTATCAAGATTTGTTGAGGAAATATTGACCTATGGAATCGTAATATTGGAAGGAATGTTAAGAATTGATTATATTGTGATCGAATGATAAACATCTAGATCTTATAATTTTTAATTCAGAATTTGATTATGAGTTGAGGAAGAAATCTTGTTGAGAAACCCTAATGGAAGATTTGTGGGTTAGATCTTGAGAAATTGAGATTTGAGGAATTGATTGATGAGTAATGCAATCGTATTGGAGATTATTTGAGAGTTATCTTTGGCTTGTGTATGAACTATTGTTTGATAAATAATGAACCATGATTCTTTAGAAATCTTCAGATTGATTTTTGTATTCAGACCTAGTTTTGATAACTGTAGGCCGACAGTCGACTGGCCTACCGTACAGTCGACTGGTACGACGCTACTGATTATTTTCAGTCTCTTGAGAATTGTTCGGGACAGTCGACTTAGACTGTGTCAGTCGACTGGTCTGCTGATTGTATATTTGTTTAGTCCTTTCTGGACAGTCGACCTATGAACCTTTCAGTCGACTTAAATACTTAGACTATATTTTTGTGAATTATTGTGATTTGTCTCGGGGCAGTCGACTGATGACTTTCCCTAGTCGACTGACATTGCCTTAGATTATTTTTGTGTGATTCTGGAGAATCATCCTCTGGACAGTCGACTTACCTCAGCATGAGTCGACTGGCACTGAGGGATCTGTACGTTTGATTTGAGATTTTTGTTCAGTTTTTGATATTTGTTCAGTAATTGATTGTGAGATATTTGTTCGGTATTTGATTGTGAGATATTCTATAAGAATATGATTTTCAGATATTCAGTTGAGCCACTCGGTTAGTGGGATTTTGCTCAGATATTTGTTGTTGAGTCTCTAGAGGTACGTGACCCTAGTATACCGGTGTTGAGATATTTGTTGAGTTATTTGTTGAGGCCCATTGAGGCAAATTTTCAGTTATTCAGACTTTTAGCCCGGTAGGGTACACTACTCTAGGAGATTTTGTTCAGTAACCCAAATTCATAAGGACAGGCATTAGTAGTGTCATGACGAATGGGAACATGAGTTATGCACCTCAGTAAGGCTTTAGATGTGAGACTTAATCTCCTGAATTATCCAAGTAGTTAAGTTGAGATGTGGGATTTATCTCCTGAATTATCCAGGTAGTTAACCTGAGATGTGAGGTATATCTCCTGAATTATCCAAGTAATTATCTTGAGATGTGGGATTGAACTCCTGAATTATCAAGGTCGAGGCGACGCTTTTGTGGTATTCTTGTGATGATGAGACTGTGTTTAGATGTGGGAAGATCTCCTGAATTATCCAGGAAAATACCTGAGATGTGGGATCTATCTCCTGAATGATCAAGCATGGACAAATTATCATAGCTTATCTTCATCTCTTAGTAGTCATCGTTGTCAGCATTTGGTCATCATGTTTTCTTGACTCACCTTTCTGCATTTGGATTTCCTGCTTTCCCACACTTGACCTTTGGTTTTGGATATCACTTGTTGTTACATTTCTTGCTATTTCACACTTTACATCTTTGGTTACTTTTGGTTGGATACTATGTTATAAGTTCATTTATAATTGCTATTTGATTTTTATGCCACTCACACCATTTATGGCTGACCCCTTTAGTTTGGGGGTTAGGGTTCAACTCTAGCCTCACTTATTGCAGGTTATTGCTTAGAGTTGGAGAATGGATGCTTGAGTTAGCCTTTTGGATAAATGGGTTATTAAGTGTTCAGTGTTGAGTTGTAAAGACTTGTTGAGTTTGGTTGTTTAGTCTTCCGCTGTGATATGTAAAAGCTATGTTGTAATAAAGGTTGAAAATTCTAGTGTTGTTTGGTTGTGTTTATTGTTATATTGAAGTGGATCACTGGGAATGTGCCACGTATTTTCTATGCTATTCATCTAGAAATTCGGGGCGCTACAGAGATTGGTATCAGAGCTCTGTTTCAATAGTAATAATAGACATAGTAAGAAAACCAACCTAGGTGTGGACACTAGAGAGTGAGTACCTAGGTGTGGACATCAGAGTGTGAGTATCACATAGAGTTAAAATATGATGTTTGGTTTGAAATTATGGTTTGACTTTGCCGTAAGGCATTGATATGAGTTTGAATTGTGTGTTACTCTAACTTTACCCTCATTTTGCAGTATTCAAAATGGTTGCACCCAGAGGTAGAAATGGTGGCAACAATGAGGATGGATCGGGTAGTTCCCGAGGAAATGGGATCAACCTAGAGGCTGAATTCGCCAAGGTGTATCAAACACTGAATACGTTGATGGCATTCAACGTGGCGCAACAGCAGCAAGCTCAGCAGCAGCAGAATCCGCCGCCCAATCATGGGGCTGGACATGGATTGGTGAATGCCGACCCCATCAAGCAGATCGAATCCTTTAAGAGGATGAGGCCGCCAGTCTTTGAGGGGCAAGCTGATCCAACAGCAGCAGATGATTGGATTAGGAAGATGGAGACGATCTTCGAGGTGTCAGAGACTCCGGTAGCTAGCAAGGTGAAGTTAGCTTCGATGCAACTCGAGAAAGATGCTGGTGTTTGGTGGGAATCACTGAAGAGAAATTTGGGAGATCAGCAGCTGACATGGGAAGCTTTTCTGGAGGAGTTCAGAGATCGCTTCTTTCCTCTGGATGTTCAAGAGAAGAAGGCGACTGAGTTTATGAACCTTCAGCAAGGCAGCATGACTGTTCGGGAGTATGAGATGAAATTTGCTCAACTTTCGAGGTATGCACCAGAGTTGGTCATGGACGAAGCAAAGAAGGCCAAAAAGTTTGAGTAGGGCTTGAGGCCAAACTTGAGGTCAAGGATGGTTCCGTTGGGTATCAGAAGATTTGACAAGCTGGTCAGAAGAGCAGCAATGACTGAGGAGGATATGGATCTATTTCAGAAGAAGCAGGAGTCATGGAACCGGAACAAGAGGGCAGCATCAGGCCAGAGTGGGAAGGGATTCCCCGCGAAGCAGGCAAAGATCAGTGGATCGGTGCAGAAGGCACCTGCAGCTCAGGGAGTGACCTGTTACTACTGCAAGGAGGTAGGACATTACAGGTCATCATGTCCGAAGTTGGCAGAACATATCTGTTCTCAGTGTGGGCAGACTGGACATTCCAAGCTCCGTTGTCTAAAATTGAAGGAAGATGGTTCTGGTGGAAGCAAAGTCCCGAAGAGGCAAGGGCGAGTATTTGCATTGACCGAGGAGGATGCGAGAAACTCGGAAGATGTAATACAGGGTATGCAGGAATTTTGATTTCTTTCATTTTTGAATCAGTGTAATGAATAAAGCTTTTATTTCAGAACAATTTAAGATCGAGTGTCATTCTTATTGTAACAGGAGTTGTTTTAATAAATGGAATAAAAGCAAGGGTTTTGTTTGACACTGGTTCATCGCATACATTTGTATCGCCAAGTTTTGCAAAGATCTTAGGTTTGGAACCTAAGTTATTTCCAGGCAGGGTTTTGTCGGTGGCAACGCCGTCAGGTGAAGAGCTAGTAGCGGATCGATATTACGAGGGCTGTGATATCGAGATTGGTGGAAGGATGTTCGGCATCGACTTGATCGAACTGCAAGTGTTGGGAGTGGATGTCATTGTAGGCATCGATTGGATGGCTATATATGATGCCACAATTGATTGCAAGCGGAAGGAGGTGTTGGTGAAAGCACCAGGTGGACCTGCAGTAACTTTTCAAGGGAAGAAGAAGATTCCTAAGGTGGCTGCAATGGTATCTAAGGTGGTTATTTCAGATGAAGTCAAGGGCATTCCGGTTGTTCGAAATTTTCCTCAGGTGTTCTTGGATGATTTTCCAGGATTACCGCCGCAGAGAGATGTAGAGTTTTGCATCAATGTTCAGCCGGGAAGTGCGCCGATTTCCAAGGCTCCATACAGGATGGCACCTGTAGAGCAAGATGAAGTGAAGAAGCAGATTGAGGAGCTTTTAAGCAAAGGGCTTATCAGACCGAGTTCTTCTCCGTGGGGAGCGCCAGTACTGTTAGTCAAGAAGAAGGATGGGTCGATGAGGATGTGCATTGACTATCGGGAATTGAATAGGGTGACTATTCAGAACAAGTACCCACTGCCACGGATTGATGATTTGTTCGACAGGCTTCGAGGAGCAGCGGTATTTTCGAAGATTGATCTGAGGTCAGGGTATCATCAGGTGCGAGTCAAGGAGGAAGATGTGAGTAAGACAGCGTTCAGGACTCGTCATGGACTGTATGAATTTTTGGTGATGCCATTCGGGTTGACGAATGCGCCAGCAGTGTTCATGGATATGATGAATCGGGTGTTGAGACCGTTCATTGATTCCTTCGTAGTGGTCTTCATTGATGATATCTTGGTATATTCGAAGTCGGAAGAGGATCATTCGACACATTTGACAGCAGTGTTACAGACGTTGCAGGAGCACAGTTTGTATGCCAAATTGTCGAAGTGTGAATTCTGGAAGTCTGAGGTAGCTTTCCTTGGCCATATTCTTTCTAAGGAGGGAGTGGCTACTGATCCTCAGAAAGTGGAAGCAGTGAAGAACTGGCCCAGGCCGACATCAGTGAAGGAAGTCAGAAGCTTCTTGGGATTAGCTGGGTACTACAGGAGATTTATTCAGGGGTATTCTCAGATTGCAGTTCCGATGACAGGTTTGACCCGGAAGAATGTGGCATTTGTATGGACAGATAAGTGCAAAGGGAGTTTCCTTGAGTTAAAGGAAAGGCTGACTACTGCACCCATATTGGCATTGCCGCAAGCTGGGAAAGATTACGATATCTACAGTGATGCATCTCTCAGAGGTTTGGGTTGTGTCTTGATGCAGGAAGGCAAGGTCATTGCTTATGGATCGAGGCAGTTGCGTCCGCATGAGAAGAATTATCCGACGCATGATCTGGAGCTAGCAGCTATCATATATGCCTTGAAGCTATGGAGGCATTATGTCTATGGTGAGAAGGTCAATATGTACACTGACCACAAGAGCCTGAAGTATATTTATCAGCAGAGGGATTTGAATCTTCGGCAGAGAAGGTGGTTGGAGGTATTGGAAGACATTCGTCCTGAGATCAAGTATCATCCGAGCAAGGCGAATGTAGTGGCTGATGGACTTAGCAGGAAGAGTAGTTTGTCGAGATTGATCACTACTCGAAGGGAGTTGGTAGCCGAGATCGATCAGGCAGGTATCGAGGTAGTACTGCGAGGTTTAGGGGCATCTTTGGCTCAGTTGAGGCTGCAGCCGTCTTTGAGAGAGAAGATTGTAGAAGGCTAGAAATCAGATTCAGAGATCCAGAAGATGATGCAGCAGGTTTCAGAAGGCAAGTTATCAGAATTTCGTGTCCAAGATGGGATTCTTTGGATGGGTGAAAGATTGTGTGTTCCAGATAATGCAGAGTTGAGAGAGAGTATCTTGCAGGAGGCACACAGTACATTGTTATCAGTTCATCCAGGAGGCACGAAGATGTACAGGGACATCAAACCACATTTTTGGTGGTCTGGTATGAAGCGGGATGTAGCAGATTTTGTGGCAAGGTGTCTGACTTGTCAGCAGATCAAGGCAGAGAATCAGAGACCTGGAGGCTTGTTACAGCCATTACCCATTCCGGAGTGGAAGTGGGAGAATGTCAGCATGGACTTTATCACAGGTTTGCCAAGGAGTTCGAAGGGCAATGACTCGATTTGGGTTGTTGTGGACCGATTGACTAAGTCGGCACATTTTCTAGCCATGAAGATTACTTGGTCAATGGAGAAATTGGCTGAGTTATACATTGGAGAAATTGTGAGACTTCATGGAGTTCATGTGTCAATTGTTTCTGACAGAGATCCAAGGTTTACTTCGAGGTTTTGGAAGAGCCTACAGGCAGCTTTGGGCACCAGAACTGATTTCAGTACAGCATTTCATCCACAGACAGATGGTCAGACGGAGAGGGTGAATCGAGTGCTGGAAGATAAGTTAAGAGCTTGTGTTATGGACTTCGGTGGTAGTTGGGAGAGATACTTGGCATTGGTTGAGTTTGCTTATAACAACAGTTACCATGCAAGTATAGGGATGGCACCGTATGAGGCTTTGTACGGGCGGAGGTGCAGGACACCTGTATGTTGGTATGAGGTTGGCGAGAGGCAGATGTATGGTCCTGAGATCGTGCAGCAGACGTCAGAGCAGATTGAGCTGATTCGCCAGAGGTTAGTTGAAGCTCAGAGTCGGCAAAAGAGCTATGCTGACACTCGACGAAGAGATTTGGAATTTGAAGTTGGGGATGCAGTTTTCCTCAAGGTTTCTCCGACCAAGGGAGTGATCAGATTCGGTAAGGGAGGCAAGTTGGCGCCGAGGTATATTGGACCGTACAGGATCGTGGAGAGGATTGGCAAGACAACATACAGATTGAAACTTCCTGAGGAGTTAGCGCAAGTACATGATGTGTTTCATGTGTCGCTATTAAGGAAGTATGTGGCCGATCAGACTCATCAGTTGGTAGGGGTTCCCGAAGACCTACAGGTGAACTTGAGCTACAAGGAACGGCCTGTTGAGATCGTTGATCGTAGGGAGAAAGTCCTTAGGAGCAAGGTGATACCTATGGTCAAGGTATTGTGGAGGAATCAACAGTTCGACGAGGCTACTTGGGAGCCCGAGGATCGCATGCTGAAGGAATTTCCTGAATTGTTTGTATGAGTGTATTTCTTGTATGTGATTGGAATTCTTTGGATGATTGTACTATTGACTGATATATGATGTATTCTTTTGTTTAGATGGTGATGTTATAAGAAATTGTTTGGATTATGTTCTACATATATATGAAACACTATTTTTTTTCTTTTGCTTGGTATGTGTTTGAACTCATTAGTCGTAGTTCTGAGGACAGAACTCTTCTAAGGAGGGAGTGATGTAGAACCCCATATTTTCAAATATTATTTTAATTATTTGAAAATGAATTTAAATGATTTTGGAGATTTAATTAATATTTTCTAAGAAATTTATCTTTTGTACACGTGCAAAACACGTGCAAATGACTTTTTAGAAGTTTGAAAAATTAAGATTTCTTTATGAAAAATCATTATTTATTATTTAGGATTTATGTAGTATTTTTCCAGATTTTTCTGGAATTAAATGAATCTATTTGCAATTTTTGATAAAAGAAGGACTTATTTGCAAAATTGGCATTTTCAAGGGTTGAAATGCAAAATCTGTATTCTGGACGTTTTGAGCAGTATTGGCTGAAGTTTAAAAGTATATTTTCTATTAGATCCTAATTTAAAGGAGTTTTATTGAATTAACAAGAAAAATGGATATATGTGAAAGATGTGTTCTTGAAAGGATCGTTTTGCAAAGTGTGGTAAAACCCTAATAATCATCCGGCATATATAAGAGATTTTTATTCCCAGCCGTCATTGCGAGAATATTCAGATTTTTGAGATTTGTTTGAGGAGCAAGAAGAGGCTTTTGGATCTAGCAAGAAGGAGAGCATTTTGTGGATTTTCTTCAAATCAATGTGAGTGGTTTGTTTTTGTTTTGCTTGTTTTGTTTGTTTGTTTGGTTGATGGATGACGTGAGATTCTTGTTACCCTTTGTTTGAGATCGGTATGACATTGTTTGTTTGTCTCATTGTATGCATGATGTAGATCTTTTATTTTAATATGGATTATGAGAACTCTTATTGATATTGGACCATGTAAGAGAAATTATCAAGATTTGTTGAGGAAATATTGACCTATGGAATCGTAATATTGGAAGGAATGTTAAGAATTGATTATATTGTGATCGAATGATAAACATCTAGATCTTATAATTTTTAATTCAGAATTTGATTATGAGTTGAGGAAGAAATCTTGTTGAGAAACCCTAATGGAAGATTTGTGGGTTAGATCTTGAGAAATTGAGATTTGAGGAATTGATTGATGAGTAATGCAATCGTATTGGAGATTATTTGAGAGTTATCTTTGGCTTGTGTATGAACTATTGTTTGATAAATAATGAACCATGATTCTTTAGAAATCTTCAGATTGATTTTTGTATTCAGACCTAGTTTTGATAACTGTAGGCCGACAGTCGACTGGCCTACCGTACAGTCGACTGGTACGACGCTACTGATTATTTTCAGTCTCTTGAGAATTGTTCGGGACAGTCGACTTAGACTGTGTCAGTCGACTGGTCTGCTGATTGTATATTTGTTTAGTCCTTTCTGGACAGTCGACCTATGAACCTTTCAGTCGACTTAAATACTTAGACTATATTTTTGTGAATTATTGTGATTTGTCTCGGGGCAGTCGACTGATGATTTTCCCTAGTCGACTGACATTGCCTTAGATTATTTTTGTGTGATTCTGGAGAATCATCCTCTGGACAGTCGACTTACCTCAGCATGAGTCGACTGGCACTGAGGGATCTGTACGTTTGATTTGAGATTTTTGTTCAGTTTTTGATATTTGTTCAGTAATTGATTCTGAGATATTTGTTCGGTATTTGATTGTGAGATATTCTATAAGAATATGATTTTGAGATATTCAGTTGAGCCACTCGGTTAGTGGGATTTTGCTCAGATATTTGTTTTTGAGTCTCTAGAGGTACGTGACCCTAGTATACCGGTGTTGAGATATTTGTTGAGTTATTTGTTGAGGCCCATTGAGGCAAATTTTCAGTTATTCAGACTTTTAGCTCGGTAGGGTACACTACTCTAGGAGATTTTGTTCAGTAACCCAAATTCATAAGGACAGGCATTAGTAGTGTCATGACGAATGGGAACATGAGTTATGCACCTCAGTAAGGCTTTAGATGTGAGACTTAATCTCCTGAATTATCCAAGTAGTTAACTTGAGATGTGGGATTTATCTCCTGAATTATCCAGGTAGTTAACCTGAGATGTGAGGTATATCTCCTGAATTATCCAAGTAATTATCTTGAGATGTGGGATTGAACTCCTGAATTATCAAGGTCGAGGCGACGCTTTTGTGGTATTCTTGTGATGATGAGACTGTGTTTAGATGTGGGAAGATCTCCTGAATTATCCAGGAAAATACCTGAGATGTGGGATCTATCTCCTGAATGATCAAGCATGGGCAAATTATCATAGCTTATCTTCATCTCTTAGTAGTCATCGTTGTCAGCATTTGGTCATCATGTTTTCTTGACTCACCTTTCTGCATTTGGATTTCCTGCTTTCCCACACTTGACCTTTGGTTTTGGATATCACTTGTTGTTACATTTCTTGCTATTTCACACTTTACATCTTTGGTTACTTTTGGTTGGATACTATGTTATAAGTTTATTTATAATTGCTATTTGATTTTTATGCCACTCACACCATTTATGGCTGACCCCTTTAGTTTGGGGGTTAGGGTTCAACTCTAGCCTCACTTGTTGCAGGTTATTGCTTAGAGTTGGAGAATGGATGCTTGAGTTAGCCATTTGGATAAATGGGTTATTAAGTGTTCAGTGTTGAGTTGTAAAGACTTGTTGAGTTTGGTTGTTTAGTCTTCCGCTGTGATATGTAAAAGCTATGTTGTAATAAAGGTTGAAAATTCTAGTGTTGTTTGGTTGTGTTTATTGTTATATTGAAGTGGATCACTGGGAATGTGCCACGTATTTTCTATGCTATTCATCTAGAAATTCGGGGCGCTACACGACAACTTCAAGTTAAACAACTTCTTTAGGTTTAAAATCTGATTCGCTGCATTCGGCTTCTCAAACATGTCTGTCAATATCTCTATTACCTCCTTTGCGGTTCTTGCCTTCTCAATGTGAAATAGCGCCTTCCTACTCAGCAGCAACTGAATCTGCCCAAGCGCTTTCTGATCCAATCTATTCCAGGCCGCCAACGCAACTGGATTGACCTCTGCCCATTCTGGCTTCATACCAAACAACGGATCATCTAGATCCTTGTGTCGAAGACATGCAATTATTTGGATATTTCACATTGTGAAATCTATTCCATCGAACTCCTTAACTCTACTATTGTTCCCCATCTCAATCAATACTACCAACCTGTAGCTCTGATACCACTTTGTTGATTTCTAACTGCGGAATGACTCAACAATGAAGACAAGGTGCAAGAACTATAGAATCAAAACAAGAGAACAAAGAACAACAAAAACCAACACACAAGAACACACAAGATTTTTTCGAGGTTCACCCAAAATAATGGCTACTTCCCCGCGCAGAGGCACTCCTGCGATTTCCTCTAGAAATATGAAGATTAGGTTTACAAATCTCTTAAGAACTCACCACCAAGGTGTAGGGTTTCTCTCTATCTCCCTCTCTCTTAATGACAGCTGGTAGATCTCTATTTTCTTTTCACTTAACCCTAAAATTGTACACAATACAATATATATAGGATTTCACAACTTCAATCTCAGCCGCTCATCAAAACATCGTCAAGACGGTCGACCGCAACACCAAGTCGGTCGACCAATTCTTTCCTTCGACTGCACGAAGTCCAACAGAGAGTAGGTCAGTCGACTGCACGATCGACCGGTCGCTTCTTCAAGTTATAGGATTGAATCAGAGAGAGAGACGGTCGACTGCTTGGTCGACCATACACTTGCCTGGAGTGCGGTCGGGGGGTGCGGTCGACCGCAATTCTGCCTGTAGCTTCAAACCACTTCTGACCTCTTGCTCCCACTTCGACTCTCATTCTCATCTGACTTCTCCAACCCCATTATCTTGTATTGGATCCATGAACCCTAAAAAATCTATCGTTAATGAAGCAGTGACGTGGTCACCTTTATTCTTATAAAAAAAATGTCCCAGAGTTCATGGTCGTAACTATGGACACTGGCCAATCTCCATCCTCCCCAAAGTCTGCCTGAGTCGATCGGCATTTGGGAAGAGATGCGACAGTCATGAAGTAGCGACATCCTCCTTCTTCGGGGTGACACAGCAGGTGATCCACGCTCTCGTCCTCCTTCGGGGTGGCATTCGGGCCTAGCGGGCCGGGCCGGATCAGAACCCGCGGGTTTTTGACCCAGGCCGAGTGAATAGGTGGGCTGGGCCGAGCCAGCCAAATGCCGGCCCGGACCTGGCCATTAGCCCTTGGCTCGGGGGCCAGGCCGGGCCGATGCGGGCTGGGACGAAATTTTTTTTTTATTTTAAAATTGTTACAAAGACAAAGAAGAAGAAAAATTGTTAAGAATTATCAAGAACATACAGATAAAAGTGACATTCATAAATTAAATTGTTTGAATGAATTACAAAGTTTAATATACAATCAAATAGATTAGTAACATTTCATACAAATTTTATCAACTTACAATACGAGAAAAATATTTGTATTTAGAGATCGAGATGACCTCTATTTAGATTGAAGAGAAGGCAATGGACTATTGTCATACACTTCTACATAACCTAAATACAGAATCTCATCCCCCTAATTTTTTTCAATTATTTACAATACATTATCCAAACTACATTCTACTAGATGTTCATTCGTTGCTACCTATTGATCCATTGTGTGCTTCATGTAAATCTTTGGTCCTCTCTTTCGCTTTCATCCGATCTTCAGCGCATACTAACATCTCCAAATTCTTTGATGTCAAGCGATTCCTGTTCGGGCTCATAATCCTGTCACCAAAAGAAAAAACACTTTCCGATGCAACGGTTGACACCGATACAGTTAACAAATCTTTAGCCATGCGAGAAAGAATATTAAAATTATTTTCATTGGTTTTCCAAAAAGAAAACACATCTACTACATCTTCAATGGGAGGTTGTGCATTATACCAATTCAACTCATTTGGTGAATTTGTTCTTAGTTTTTTTGATTTTATGAGATTTAAAACACTACTAGTAGCAAGACCTTTTTCCTTTGATAATATAGAAGAAGAAGAAGAACTAGCATTTTGTGTTTGTGTAGTGTTAGATGAATAAAGTCTATTTTAAGTATCATATAAACTAGTCAAAACATGCTCAAATTGTGTAATGAAAACAACATGATCAAAATCTACAATTTCATCGTGTGGAGCATAATAAGTATAAAAAATCTCAATTAATTTTTTTTTGCCTTCTAACTTAATGATGAGATTCATTACACTAACAACACAATATAACATAGGAAGTGGATGAAAATATTTCAAAATTTTAATATATGCAGCATAAACCATTTCTCCAATAAAAGAGTCATTTATTAAATCTTTAATTGTTGTCATCATAGTGACAATTGCAAGTAAAATACCACTAGATGTAGATGTATATGTTTTTGAAAATTGTAAAGTAGCTTCATTAAATGGTTCTAAAATTTTGTACAAACTATCAGCAAAAAACAAAAAATCATCATCTAACATACAATCTTGCATACTCGTTGCAACACAAAATTCTCTAAGATTAAAACGATAGTGAAGAACAACACCTAATAAATCAAAAGTATAATTTCAATGATGTCTAACATCTTTAGAAAACCGTTTACATATAATTCTCCTAAGTTGACACCAATCATGAAAAGCTTAATATATTGGACCACTCAACATAATAAAATGAATACGACAAACACACATAATATGAAAAATTTTCGGTTCTATAGGATTTAGTGTAATTTTCAAACTAGCGATTATCTTAGTATTATTAAAGGCGTTATCAAAACCAATAGCAAAAACTTTATCAAAAATACTAAAATTATTACATGCTTCCATGATGTGTGTGGCAATTATTTCACCCTTATGTGGGTACCTAACAAATCCGAATGAAATTATCATCTTTTGAAGTAGCCAATCGGAATCTATCCAATGACATGTTACACACATCATTGGTATGCCGTTCACTCCTACCCACCCATCCGATGTCAAAAAAAATCTAGTGTTTAGTAATGTTAGTGTTGCTATTAAAAAATTCTTAGCATCATTGTAAACTAATTTACAATCACCCTTAACTGTATTCCTAACAATTTTTTTATAATGAGGGTTTAATGCGGTTTGTGCAAAAGTCTCTACATTCCTACTTTCACCAAACGAATAAGATAATTTATTTCTAATTACTAACTTAGCCATTTCTATACGAACGATATCGTGGTTTTAGCTATGACTATCTACTTGACCGGTCTTATAGTGTATTTTTTGTTGTGTGAGATTGTCTTTAGAAATTTCGGGTCCCGTTCCCGATCCTATTTTAAACTTATAGGGTGTTTGACACTTCTTACAAATTTTTAACTCACACTTTTATCATTTTGTGAAGGGACATAGTCAAAATAATTGTGTACTTCGGATGTGGTACCTCTTGTTTTATGAGATTGAGAAGGGTCTTGTTCCGATAGTTTTGGTTCTATATCTTCTACTTCTACTTCATCCGTGTGTGTTTCATGAAAATCGGGAATTCTATCATAATTCATAAGTATTTCTTCACTCTCTACATATGGAATTGGAATGGAATGAATGCGACGACTACTAGTGGACTCTTGGCTACAATGTCTACCTCGTGATCGGTTAGATGCCATCTAAACTAGTGTATGTTTTAAAAATTAATTGTAGTGTATATTTTAAAATTTAATTCTACAAAACAAGTAAAGATAAATAAACTAGTGTATGTTATAGAAAATTATTCCACAAAACAAATAAAGTTAAATAAAATTCTATTATAAACTTGTGTATGTTAATAAAAAAATTCTAAACAAAAAGAACAAATATTTCAATATTAAAACAACAACAATTAAATGAATAAACTAGTGTATGTTTACCAAAATTTTTTTAAAAAAACCTAAAAAGAAAAAGAAAAAAAAGTACAAGAAAACTCAATCTAATTAAGAAAAATAAATGAGAACAAACAACAATGCTAATTCTAAAAATTATACAAATACAAAAATACCGTATGAGTGTAGAATGTAGATTGAAGAATGAAGGTAGAAAGAGTTGAGAGCTTGTAGTGTTGTTGTTGATGTTGTTGATTGTTGTTGGATGTTGTTGTTGTTGATCCTTGCAAGTGAGTAGTACATGTTGTTGATTTGTTGAGAAAGACGAGAGATAGTAGCGAGAGTTGAGTGAAATTGTGTAGAGAATTGAATGAAATAAAGTTGTATATATAAAATATGTATATTTTGAATTTTCCAAAATACCCACAAAACTAGCTAGTATAGATCCGTTGGGGGGTATTTTAGTAATTATACAAACACAATTTTTTAAAAAAAAATTCTGGAAAAAAACACAACGGTCAGCCTGCGGGCCGGACCAGACCGGTTCAACCCGGTCACGGGTTTGAGCGGGCGGGCCGGGCATGTTGTGTTTTTTTTTGGGAAAATCAAGGATCGAACCGGCCCTTGGATTTGGACAGGCTGAACCCCGGTTCAGCTCGGGGTTGGGCGGGCCGAGTCGAGGACCGAGCGGGCCAGGCCGAGCTAGCAGGCTGGGCTGATCCGGTCTTCGGCTAGCCCGGCCCTAATGCCACCCCTAGTCCTCCTGGTTGCACATCACAGAATATGATGGTCCGATCCACATTTTCTTTGCTAAGTTTTCACTGGTAAGAATGGCACTCCTGCAAGCCAGCCAGTTGAAGAACCTCACCTTCGGGAGCACATTAGTCTTAATATCTCCACATCTAAGACCCCGTCATAGATTAATGAGTATGCGAGGAAAATAGAGAATTGCCCCTACACCTAGTCCCCAGCTGACATAGTCTGCAGTGGATCCTCCTTTTGATGTCTAGCCACCGCGTTAAGCCTCCCAGACATTCAACTTCTCCAACGTCCCTACCGCCACTGGTCTAGACCATATCACAGACATCGATTGGCAAAGCTGAAGTTCCAAAAATCTGTATTGAAGGGCAGTGTGCCTACCCCACTTATCCTTCCAGAAGCAGCAGATGGTGGAACCGTCTCCAATTGTGAAAGTCAATCCTGTAAGAAAAATACCTTGGTATGAAGGACGCCTTTCTACAAACCAGACATGGAGGCGATATTTTTAGGTTTCCGATCCTCTCTTCACATTTGCTGCCCTAACCAACTGTGTTAATTAAAATTGTCTCGAATCTTTGATTTTTTCGCAACTGGTAACAATAAAGAAAATAAATTAAAACAGAGTTATCGGCCTATGGGGAAGTCGCGCAGAACGCATGCCCTAAGAGTTGATCCGAGGTCTTATGTGCAGACGTTTCTTAGATGCTCCTAGTGGTAAAACCCCCGGTATCACCGGCATCTCGTTGTCGCACACAACGTCGAAAGATCGACCCGAATTTTTCCTTGCCCAGAACGAAAGTGAAAAGGAAAACCGAAAGCAGATAGAGAAAATGTGAACGGGAGGAAGAGTTTTAAGGAGCAAATACTTTTCAGTAGTTTTAAGGAAAGAGGAGATTAGAGTATATATAGGCTGATCCCACTTACAACGTTCACAAAAAAGGAAGGCAGTAATTTCGGATCTATATAACAGATCCAACGTTTTGGAGGAATTAGTCAAAGGTAAAAAACAAATAGCAAAAGGAGTTTTGGACCTCAACCCGAACCCGAAGAGCAAATTGGATCGGCATACGTGTCCGCAGGTGCGGGCGCACACCCGTGCCCATTACACGCGCCGAACCGAACCGAGCGGCGGCGGCGCGCGCGTGTGGCCAACGGGTTCCCCACACCACACAAGTCTTCAATGGAGTAAATGAAGGGTTGTATTATAGCCACTCACAATGCACAAGTTCCCACCGATGTGGGACTAAAAGGAAGCTTGGTTTTGAGCAAAAAACAGCCAACAATCCCCCCCCCCTCCCCCCAAACCAAGATCTGAAGATAGAGATAACAAAAGAATAATGATGGAGAAGTTCTGGGCAAGAGTATACTATGCATAAATGAGATGGACTACAGCCTTGAATCTCACGTAGTAACTATTGTCTTTGTCTGAAGAAGTGCTTGATGGACTATGCCTTGAATCAGACTTCTTGACTCAGATTCAGAAAATAGCACACATAGTACGCTAGAGGTTCTTGGGTCTATCGGGTGGTGCTTTTGAATGGCCATGCGCACTTTTTCCATATTCATGAGAGTTGTCTGGGATCGCCCTGTCCCATAGTCGCGGCCTTCACGACCTCTCATATAGGTAAGTCCTCAAAGGGTTGGTGATCGGAGTCAACCCTACATAATAATGCTTGGACCTATTAAGAGTTTAGAACTCATCCTAACCAGATCACACTGGAACACTGTTACCATAGGGATGGGGTATCATTGTACAACCTCATACAGCCACCTGGGCATTAATTTATAAGAATTTAATCTCTGAGTCAGTGTTCCATAATAGTCACCGAAGTCCAGCTTGTTTCTACCCATTGAACCAGCTTCTTGGGATCTCCAGTCAGACTCGGTTGGGTTGCCACTGCTGGTGACTTACTTATGGGCTTAACCCCATCCCCCTCAATGATTCTAGGATCAAAGCCCTAGATAGACCATTTGTCAAGTGGTCTGCAAGGTTCTTTTCTGACTTTATATAGTCAAGAACCACATATTTGCCTAATAGGCTCTTGATTGACTTGAAGCGCAGCTGCAGGTGCCTGTTCATCTTAGCATTCACAGAATCATGCTTTAGTAGTTCTATAACAGATTTATTATCACAGTTTATGGAAATAGCAGGAACAGGAATATTAGTAACAGGTATATGCATAATCAAATTTCTAAGCCATTCAGCTTCTGTACAAGTAGTGTCCAAAGCTATCATTTCAGAGTCCATAGTACTTCTAGCTATGATAGTTTGTTTACATGAACCCCAGGAGATTGCAGCTCCTCCTAGGGTAAAAACATATCCAGTTGTGGATTTCACATCATGTGAGTCAGTTACCCAGTTTACATCTGAGTAATCTTCTATGATATCAGGGTGTCTAGAATAATAAAGTTTATAATCTATCGTACCCTTAAGATATCTAAATAATTTTTCGAATGCTGGCCAATGTGACCGGTTTGGATTACTAGTATATCTACTAAGTCTCCCAACAGCAAATGCAATACCAAGTCTAGTTCTATTTATTATATACATAAGAGAACCTATCATTTGAGAGTATCTATGTTGTTCTACAGGTGAACCTTCATTCTTCTTGAGAATGATACTACCGTCAAAAGGAGTACGAGCAGGTATCTTATCAAAGTACTCAAATTTTCTTAGCATTTTCTCAATAGAATGTACTAAGGAGAGAGTATAACCCTCCTTGGATTTGGATACTTGCATTCCTAGAATCAGGTTAGCTTCTCCTAAGTCTTTCATATCAAACATGCTAGATAGATAGTCTTTAGTATTATTTATCAACTCAAGTGTTGATCCTAAAATGAGGATGTCATCTACATATAAGAATAGAATGACACAACTTCCAACAATGTTTTTAGAGTATATACATTTGTCATACTCATTTGGTAAGAAACCATATTCTAAAATTACTTTATCAAATTTACTGTGCCATTGTTTGAGAGCTTGCTTTAGGCCATAAAGAGATTTTATTAATCAGCAAACTTTCTTTTCTTGACCTTTAGCAATAAAACCTTTAGGTTACTCCATGTAGATTTCTTCCTCTAGGTCTCCATTCAAAAAGGCTGTCTTTACATCCATTTGATGAATTAGC
Organism: Hemerocallis citrina; assembly: GCA_017893485.1. NCBI lineage: Eukaryota > Viridiplantae > Streptophyta > Magnoliopsida > Asparagales > Asphodelaceae > Hemerocallis > Hemerocallis citrina. Next base: position 278,270,552 of record CM030363.1, on the reverse strand, counting down.
AAGTCATAAATGGATGCTAAAGCTAGAAGAGTTCTAATAGAGACAATCCTAGCTACAGGAGAGTAGGTGTCAAAATAATGTAATCCCTTTTTTGGGGTGAAACCTTTGGCGACTAGTCTAGCTTTGTATTTCTCTATGGAACCGCCAGCTCTGAGTTTCTTTTTGAAGATCCACTTGCAACCTATGGGCTTACTACCTAAAGGTAGGTCTGCTAAATACCAAGTACTGTTTTCCATAATGGAGTTGTACTCATTGTTGATGGCTTCTTTCCAGAAAGGAGCATCAGGAGAAGAAGTTGCTTCTTTGTAGGTTGAGGGATCACCCTCTATCAAATAAGTGAAGAAACCTTCCCCTAAATTTCTTTCAATCCTAACTCTTTTACTTCTCCTAGGTTCTGAGTCTTGATCAAGTTGAGAACTAGAAGGTTGAGAATGCAAACTGGTAGAAGGAGGCAAGGAATAACTGGAGGGGTTGGAAGAAATTCTATCTTTAAAGGGGAATATATTCTCAAAGTAAACTGTATCTTTAGCTTCTATGATGGTATTGTTAGAGATTTCATTTACTTCAGAACGAGTCACTAGAAATCTATTGGCATTGCTATCTAAGGTATATCCTATGAACACAGCATCTACAGTCTTAGGTCCAATCTTTTTCTTTTTAGGTTCAGGAATTCCTACTTTTGCTACACATCCCCAGACCTTAAGATAATGGACTCTTGGAGTTCTACCTTTCCATAATTCATAGGGAGTCTTATCCTTAGACTTACTAGAGATCCTGTTTAGGATGCAACAGGCTGTCAATAAGGCTTCTCCCCACAAATTATCAGGAGCACCGGAGCTGAGAAGTATGGCATTCACCATGTCTAACAGAGTTCGATTCGTCCTTTCAGCAACTCTGTTGGACTGTGGTGAGTAAGGAGCAGTCACCTCATGAATTATCCCGTGTTCTTCACAGAAGTTAGTCATTTCGTTTGAGGTATACTTTCTGCCACGATCAGATCTAAGGATCTTAATCTTTTTCTCTAATTGGTTCTCAGCTTCGGCTTTGTAAACCTTAAATCCATCTAGAACTTCATCTTTGGTTCTGAGAAGGTAGGTATAGCAATACTTAGAACAATCATCTATAAAAGTGACAAGGTATTTCCTACCGCCTCAGGTCAAAACCCTATCTGAGTCACAAACATCACTATGAACTAGTTCTGGAGGATCAGAATTCCTTTCTATAGATTTGAAAGGTAGTTTAGAATGTTTGGCTTGAACACAAATCTCACATTTGTGTTTATTATCTACAGGAGACTTGGGAATAAAAGCTAAGTTCATCATCCTTCTAAGAGAACCTAGATTCACATGACCTAGTCTACCATGCCAAACATTGGAAGATTCTATATTTGAAACAACAGGAGAAGGATCTGACATTTTATTTATAGTACTGAGAATAAAAAGACCATCCTTTACATATCTTTTTCCAACAAAAGACTCATTCTTAGAAAATACAACTTTATTGGCTTCCATTACAATCTTGAAACCAGATGCTACAAGAAGGGAACCACTAACTAAGTTCCTCCTAACTGACAGCACGTGAAGTACATCATGAAGAGGCAGATTTTTTCCTAATGTCATCTTCAGTTCTATTCTTCCTCTTCCTACAATCTGTGCCATTGATCCATCACCTAGGGTTATGCCTCCTCCACATGATTCCTGATAGTTTGAAAAACAGGAGCGATCAAATGAAACATGAACATTAGCTCCAGAATCCAACCACCAGTCATCAGAGTGGTAAGAAATATTGACAGAAGGTTGGTAAGTCACAGACCTGAAGGAACTAGAAGATCCATTCAGAATCATGTTGGCTTCTGGTTTGGTAGGGCCTTTCCCCTTATAAGGAGTCTTGATTGGTTCCTTCTTCCTATGAAAACAATTGAAGGATAGATGGTTTGTTCTTCCACACACCAAACAAAACTTCTGTTGATCCTGAGTCTGACTGAAATTTCTAGTCCTGTGGTTTTGCTGGTGTTGGCAGTTTTGGTGGTTTTGGTGATTCTAGTGATGAGGCTGAAAGTTCTTTTTCTTGAAGGAGTTCTTCTTAGGTTTGTGAGGATTATTAGGTTTAGGTTTGCCATGGGATGATACTACAAGGTTTACCTTTGCCTTGGACTCATTTTTAGGGTTGGACCTTAGCCTAAGTTGATCTTCTGTTCTAATCTTCTTTAGGACTTGGGCAAAGGTAAGTTCACCTTGAGTATGAGTGAGTTCCTTCTTGACATCAGACCAAGAAGGAGGGAGTTTATCTATTAGGCAAGCTATCTTATACTCAGTAGAAAATATTGTACCTTTGGCTTGAATATGCCTCACATATTCTTGGAATTCATGAATTTGGTCATTCATAGGCTTGTTATCTACCATGAAGTACCTATTAAAAGTAGAAGAATTGAATCTTTCAATTCCAGCATCATCACATCCATATTCATCTTCTAAAGCATCCCATAGTTCTTTAGCGTTTTTATACTCAAAGAATATATCATAAAGAGAATCAGATAAAGCACTTAGAATTCGATGAAAACAGTTAAAGTCTATTTCCTTAGGAGTTTTAGGTTTTTAGGAACTAGAGGGTTCCTTAGGAGTTTGAGAGGAAATAGGGGATTCGGAAACTTCTTTGGTAGACTCAGATTTGTCAGAATCAGTTGTGATGGGTGTGGATCCATCAAATGCTGAAAGCAGTCCTAAAGTGGTGAGCCAGAACTTCATCTGACTCTGCCACCTCTTGAAGTGGGTGCCATCAAACTTGGTTGACTTGGCAGAGGCAGTCTCTTCTTTCCCAGTCATGATAAATAGTATAGCAGTCTAGAGTCTGCAGGAATAATAATGTAGCTACTCAGTAAAGGTGTCAGGGGCTCTAGAAAATAGTTTAATGGTCTTGCTAATCAACCTAAACAAATCTCTAGTCTATCAAGTTCTGATTAACTTGGGTTAGCTGTAGGAGTCGGTTCCCAGCTAGCAGTGGTCCGAAGACGCTTAAATACCGTGTCGTTTAGGGCTGTTTACACTCGGTTGATAGAAGGACCCTTTTGGCTTGTTCTCAAATTTATCTTTACTTTTTAGAACTTTAGATTTCTTTTAAACGGAATTTGCAAGGTCAATAAACTGTTCCTTTTATCTAAATGGTTAAAGAGTACCAAAGTAATATCTAGCACCACAAATTAATAATAGCCTTGCTATTGTTGTGTAAGCAGTAATGTTACTTACAATATAAACTGACACTTAATTATACTAGCAAATTGATGATTGCAAGTTAATAACAACAAATTTACAGCGAGAAGTATTCTAAAGCTTTGAGAATATTAAAATGAGTCTAGTAACACAACTGTTGGTGTTAACAAATATTGTGATTAACAATAGATCAATACTGTAAGAATATTAAAGCTACAGATATTCTACAATGTGGGAATTTATAGTGATCTATCAATACTTCAATTTGTTAATAACAAGGTATGTGATCTATAATTAATATGAACAACACTTTATGAAAAGGAAAACATGTGTATATATATGTGCTAATTAACAATATATACTTGATCTAATTTAATCAGTATATATGTGCTAATTTGTTAATAACAACACTTAAGTATATGTATATAGGATCAGTTTTTTGAAATTTCAGAACAACATTTCAGTATATATGTATTACACAGGGTAGTTTAAATAAAATTCCAAGTAACCTAGAATTCGAGTAGTAATAGTAAACAAAACTACTTCCAAATTTCTATTTTAGCCAGTGTTCAAGTTCATCACAGTAAGTAATTCAGAATGATGATTTGTATAGATTCTAAACAGTATATATGTGTGTGTGTGTGTGTGTTTAACAGATTAACAATAGATCAAATTTGTTTATATGTGGTAAAATTAACCAGTGCTAATCTAATCAGTATATATATATTATGTTATAACTAACACAAAATCGATTCCTGATTCCCGAATTCGAATTGTAATCTTTGTAATTAATTTGATAGATTGAAAAAGGAAAAATAGCTAGGCTCAAGTCATTACTCAGAAATCAGTGCTGCATGTGTAGAAGGTTTTTTTTTTTTCCGATCTCTTAAATTCCAATTCAATTCAAACAATTCAGTATACAAAGTTATCTGGCCTCTATATATAAACTAAACAACAATCAAATAAATATAATCAACTCTTAGATTGTTAATTAAAATTGTCTCGAATCTTTGATTTTTTCACAACTGGTAACAATAAAGAAAATAAATTAAAACAGAGTTACCGGCCTATGGGGAAGTCGCGCGGAACGCACTGCCCTAAGAGTTGATCCGAGGTCTTATGTGCAGACGTTTCTCAAATGCTCCTAGTGGTAAAACCCTCGGTATCACCAGCGCCTCGTTGTCGCACACAACGTCGAGAGATCGACCCGAACTTTTCCTTGCCCAGAACGGAAGTGAAAAGGAAAACCGGAAGCAGATAGAGAAGATGTGAACGGGAGGAAGAGTTTTGAGGAGCAAATACTTTTCAGTAGTTTTAAGGGAAGAGGAGATTTGAGTATATATAGGCTGATCCCACTCACAACATTCACAAAAAAGGAAGGCAGTAATTTCGGATCTATATAACAGATCAAAAATAAATAGTTTCAAAATGAGTTTTGGGCATCAACCCGAACCCGAAGAGCAAATTGGATCGGCATTCGTGTCCGCATGTGCGGGCGCACACCCGTGCCCATTACGCGTGCCGAACCGGGCCAAGCGGCAGCGCGCGCATGAGGCCCACGGGTTCCCCACACCACACAAGTCATCAATGGGGTAAATGAGGGGTTGTATTACAGCCACTCACAATGCACAAGTTCCCACCGATGTGGGACTAAAAGGAAGCTTGGTTTTGAGCAAAAAACAGCCAACAAACTGTGACCACCTCGCATTCCTTCTCTTATGGAACTTGAGAGCCTGGTTCATTTGTTTTAGGTTAGTAATGCCCAGGCCACCAAATTCTTAGCGTCTACAGACAATGTGATTATGTTATATGTAGAAACATTTAGCAGTGAGTTATGAACTATTACTTACTAATGGAATTGCAGTTTACATAACCACTCCAATCATGTAGCATATTTGCACTAGGTCATAATTAGGGGCATATATATTGTAGAATTCAAAAAAAATCTCCAGTTAGAATCGGCTGCAGTCACTGACCATGATCATTAAATTTCTTATAACAATAGAATTTAAAGATAAATCACAAACATATAATAAAGATTTAACGAACAAATAATTACTCGATGTTTCTTTTCTCTGTACCTGCTAAGACCAACCCTTTACAAGCAACCAATCGATGTAAGCACCAGGCCAATCTTACAGTGTGCTGACAAACAAACCCGAATCGCACCTCTCACTTGACATGAAAATATAAGGACTATATACATCACATAAATAACAAACTATACATTAAATAGAACTTCGCCATTTATTCTTGCAAAATATGGCTAGAACAAAATACATACAGCTTCATACCATTTTCATGTTTCATTAGTGCCGAAAAGCTCAGGCAGCAATAGGATTTGTTTGCAAAGGAGGATCTCCTTCCTTCATCTTTGTTTTAGTATGAGATGAAGCTACTATAGGCTTTGCTTCTCTCTCATCAATTGCCTTGGGAGATATCTTCTTTACCAAGACCTTTCCATTAATACCCGTCGATTTGACTGGTGTCAATGAGCCTGAAGCATTTATAATTATTTTCTTATCGGTCTTGGCAGAGGCTTTTGGCTGAAGAGCGAGCCTCGTCTCCCATGGGCGAGCAGCAATCCATCGTTCCACCCAGCTCCAACCCCAGTTACCTTTACCAATTTTGTAGGAGAGCGGGCCCTGGCCCAAGTTGGCTCGCCACTGAAGGCAAAGAAAGAATGTTGATGAGTATTGGGTTTATATGATAGATGAATATGAGAAATTTAAGGTTTCTTTAAGTTTGGGGACCTGATGAGAGAAAGCATATGCCATGGCTCGTTCACGCTTTATAGCTGCTTCCTCCCTTTGATGGATCCTGCCAAGAATTTCTTCCATTGTGTTGGAGCCTCCATGCCAATCTATCTGTTAAGGAACCATCAAAGGAATATTCACAAGTCAGGGAATGAAGTCACATCCTTGCTAAAATATAAATCACATTCCAGAATAGGGCATGAGATAGGGAGGATTTGAAGCGAGTTTATGTGCCTTGCTCATACTAGATTTATGTGAGATATCATGTTACTAAAAGTAACATTTGGATGGGATATCCAATTGGAAAGCTTCAAGAATATTAGTAGATATCAAGAATCCAATAGGTTTAGTAGATATCCAAATTTGGTTAGAACATTCTTAGTTTATGTTCTACTATCTTAAATTATGATTTATCACCAGTTAGTGAGTATTATAGCTTTCTCAGGCCTAAGATTGTTTCTTTCACAATACATGTATCCTATAGTAATAGCTAGTTGAACCCTTTCTCATTCCTTCTCAATTGATCCATTAGTTCTGCACCACATTCAATTCCAACTCTACATATGAAATAGGCAGAAAGAAATGTCTAGCAGAATGACTTAGAAATCAGATTGTAAAGAGCAAATACTTAACCACTGCCACATGAAATAGACATGGTTTACACTACTGAAAAATGGATTTGTATCCCTTATTCTCTACATGCGGCGACAAAATGGAATACATCCATATCTAAATCATCAAAGTTTCTATGGCATCCACTCTGTTTTGTTGGGACCTTAGTACCCTCCTAAACACAACCAACTATCGTTAGAGTTGCAGTTTCAAGTTCAGCAAGGGAATTGGACGGTATTGAACAAAGAGAAAACAGATGAAGTTTATATTATAGCACATAAGTAATTTACGCGTGCGAGTGTGGGTGTGCATGTGTTTGTGTGTGCGAGAGAGGGGGAGGGAGATACTTCTATTTCATGAAGCTTCGCCTCGAGTTTTAATTGATTCTCATGTTTCTTCTGCTTAATGCGGCCTTCTGTTACCATAGATACACGACGAGCCCTTATTTCTGCTTGTATTTTGTTCCATGACCGAAGATAACTTAAAGTGGTAGACGTCTGTTTCTTTATAGAATGGCCTTGCCTGATAACTTGTAACCTTTGTAAACCTTTCAAACGACGCAGAGTTTTCCTTGCCTGCATGTATGAAATAACTAGGTGGTGTAAAACATAATCCTAAATAGAGAATTTCCAAGAATTTTAAAGGATTAATTTTACCAACATGTAATGCGGATCAAGTTAGAATTAAAACAGTTAATCGGTTCGATGGATTTTCAAAAATTGAATTATGTTAACAAGCCCACTTAACGATTCAGTTCTAACAATCAATAATTATATTCCTAAGCATTCTAGCAAGTAAAAAATGCAATATTAATTTGTACTCTAATTAGCAAGTAGAAACGCTCACTCTCGATATTTGTGGACGACAGATAAATTAAATAATATAAGAGAGATGATAATGCAATATAACACAAATACTTGAAAAACGGAAAGAGTATACCGGGGTTCGAGGCAAATCACGTAAGTTCTCGGGTGGTTGCAATGGCGAGGCAAGGTAGCGGGCAGCGCTGTGGCTGCGGCAGAGGTGGGCGACGGTGGTGGGGTCGCAGGCTGGTCGTCAACGGTGGTCGACTAGGTGTGGGCAAGCGTAAGGTGTTGGGGGGGAGGCAGCAAGGCGGTCGGGGTGGTGAGGCAAGGGACTCAGGGAGGCAAGATGAGGCAGCAGACGGGGTGGGGTGCGGTTTGAAGGGTGGAGCCGAGATTCGAGTGGTGATGGGTTCTCGGGTGGCGTTCGACAGTGGAGGTGAAAGTAGTGGGGTGAGGGATTGGAGATGGTGGCAAAAACGAAGAAGAAGGTGAAGAGAAGAGGCAGTCGGGTGTTGGCGGCTGTTGTGGAGTAGAGAAGGAGATTAGGGATTTAATTTGGAGATTAGGGTTTGGGAATTAAAGTGAATTTAAGGATTTGTGGATAGTTCTAGAGTTTATCACAAACCCTAAAATTTTATTAGGATTTATCACAAACCCTAATAATTGGATCTCAATTGCATCACACAAAAAGAGAGATGAAGAGCAAAACTCAACACAATAATCTCTAATCTCTAATATTATAATGGGAGAAGGCCTTAGTGTCATTTGTCATTTTGTCATTCTACCAACATGTGCAACGCACGTACATAACTACTATAAAGGTGGTTTCCGGTTCAAATCCTCCCTACGTCAGATTTTTTATTTTTATTTTTTTGAAATTATTAAAACGTGCATCGCATGTGTAAATTACTAGTATTTTTAATCAAGCATGGCATTACTTCTCATTAATCTCAAGGCTTATATATAGGCTCAAAACAAATCTTAATACAAATCTCAAAATATTCTAAAATCTCAAAAATATTCTAATGCATAAAAGAAAGATTACATATGGTTATAATTGCCAAAAACAAATATGGTACTGAAATAAAATACCAAATTAAACAGAATTGATGTCCTCATCACTAGCATTTCAGCAAGATTGATTAAAAAAAGTTCACATTGTGATTAAAGTTTAGAAATATAAACTTGGATTCCATTAGTTTTGAGTATTTGAGGTATGCTCCATTGAGAGTAATTTCACAATGGAGACATGGAAATTATTGAACCAAAATGCCTCTAGATATAAACGAACTGCAGTCTCACTTGTTCTATAAAGATCCAGACAACAATAAGATCATATTGTAAATATTCATGATCATCCCATCAGTTTATAGCAAAAGATATGAACCTATGTTAACAGGTTGGAAAAGTTCTGTAATAACTAAGATTTCTCAGTTAAAGGGATACATAAATTTTCTGGTGAAATATATGACTACACTTTTCTTATTAGTCAAGAAATTAAGTCAACTACTAGTATTAATATATTTTCCACCAATGATGCACGAACATGGATCAATGGACAGAGTCACACAGATACGACATAAGATGACATGGTGACATGCAAATTCCCAAAACACATTCTACAAAGACACCATTATTTATATTTAATAGTGATCAATTTTTTCTTTTCATGCCAATTTTTGGGAAAGTACGTTGCAATATCATCGAAATTCAATCTCTTATTAAGTTTAGGCCAAGGAAGTTACATCCATTTGGTAATAAACAGTCAAGTCAGTTGTTATAAGCTATAACACTGTATTGGTGAGTGTAAGATGTATGGAGTTAATATTGGGATTGCTGGGGTTCTATATTGTAAGTTGTAATAGGCTTTGCCCATATATATGAGGCTATTTGCCCTTAGAGGGCGTTTGGTACACGGATTGGAAAATTCCTGGGAATGAAAGGATTCCCGGAATGTGAGGGTGAGAATGAAGATTTCCGGGAATGTTGTATTATTGCGTTTGGTATAGTACATTGCATTCCCGGGAATCCTTTATTATTGTAATTTTGTATTCTAGTTTTTGGGTTTTTTTAATTGTTTGTTATGGAAATCACATAAGAATGCTCAAATCCCATGATTTTAGAGAGGAATATATATTTTTATTCTAGTTTTTTTTATTATTTTATTGTTTGTTATGGAAATCCCATGGGAATCCTCAAATCCCATGGTTTTTTGAAGAATGAAAATCCTTCCCAACAAAGGATTTTGATTCCCTTGGGAATCTATCATTCCTTTCAAAACTATGCTTGCCACATACCAAACAAGATAATCTAAGAGGGAATATGGGATTCCCTTGCACATTCCCACATACCAAACGTCCCCTTAATGTATTTGCCGCATTTTGATCTATACAATCAGTTTCTTATTTCCTCACTTGTATATCATTGAATGTATCAACTAACATCCAACAATTTTCCCTAAGCCAAAATAGCAAAAACACCCAACCTTTAGTAACCTTTCTAATTCTCTATCAACCTTTCATGTCACTCTCTCTCATGCTTCTCTCTCATGTCACACACTTTGAGCGACACAGGAAAAGCAAATTCTTCATCGTTCCTTGGATACAAATAGCATCTTAGTGATCATATTTGCTCTTCCATGGCTCACCTGCCCAAATTGTAATTCCAGTCCACTACCTCACTCCAATGGCATTGTGACATCTGCATTAAATTCAAGAATAATCTTAATGAAACTTTCCAGTCAAGACATGAACTATTGAATTGCCCGTCCATGTTGACTTTGTCAGAGGGTGGAGGTCACTGCCTTGGAGCTTAGAACGCTCAGGTTGTGTTCTTAGCATGGGTACAAATTTGGCAGGTTCCCTTCGAGGAATCTCCACAGGTACTTGTTGGGGAAGTCAGCTGGCTTTTCATTCTCAATAAATAGTGATTGGTAAACTACTACAATGTAACTTCTAAAACAATCTTCGAGTTGAAGTCCCAAGCGATATCCTCCTTGCATTACCGTATAGCCTTCTTTGCTCACCTCTGGCTCTCAAAGTCAACCCTCTAATATGTAACGCTGCTCCTTATTATGTAACCCTCCCTCTGTTTAACTCTCCTTTTTTATTTTTTCCTTTCTTCTCCCTTGTAGCCCACAGCTGCCTTCACCACAATGTATCCAATCTCCTCAAAAAAAGAATAAATGAAATGTCCCTCGGCTGTTTATTTCTTAAAAGGACAATGTAACTTCTAAATATCTGCCCTACTAATAACGGTTGGCTTTAAATGTCCTAATACGAACCTAAAACAATTCTATAGGAGAAAAGACAGAGTGACAGAAGAGTTTTTTATTTTCTAGAGATCAAGGGATCAACAATTTTCATCATTAAGTACTAATAATATGAAAATGGATTTCTCTCTCTCTCTTTTTATTTTTTATTTACAGTAAATCTAAATGTAGCCAAACAGTATATGCTGAACCATTAACCATTGTCCACTTATTGGTATTTGTTTTCTTGCCTGTTAATCTGTCCTTTCTGATTTGTTTTTCAGAGTGTTTCTCACAGGAAATTATCCAAAAGGACATAATGGGATGTCATTGTTACAAAGTAATGTTTACAAAATTCCTTTTACAAAGGAAGATAGAGAGGCACAGGAAAACCGAGAAGGGAACAGAGGAGGGTAATCCGAAAGAAAAAGGAAAGGAAAATAAATTAAACAACTTACAATAAGCAAATGAAAAGTACAACTCCAAGAAAGCCGAGGCCTGTGTATCACACAGTGTCCTTAAAACAGATTTCGCCTCTCTCCGGTTGCTGGATTGAACGGAGGCGTCTGTCTCCCAGGATGCAACGACTTGGAGCGATCCCGTAGGCACCACGTACCACTCCCGAACTGAGCACAAGCGCTTGGACCTATCACCTGACTTACCAACAACAGCAGGACGGACGAACAGTACAGAAGAGAAGGAGAGAATTGGATCTGGTTTGTGCAGGGAAGAACTGTGAAGGGGAGGCCTCTATTTATAGAGCCTGGGTTATTCAGTAACGGCAGACAAGGCATTAACAGCCCTTACTGTAACGGCAGACAAGGCATTAACAGCCTTCACTGTAACGGCAGACAAGGCATTAACTGCCTTTAACAGCCTTCACTGTAACGGCAGCCTTTAACAGCCTTCACTGTAACGGCAGACAGTGAATTGAATGCCTTCAGCGTAACGGCAGACAAAATATTAAATACAGCACTGAAACGGCAGACAGAACCGTTTCTGCATTCATTTCAGCCGTTACAAAAAGAAAACTGTAGCAAAAGGTGGCTCTGCGCGGGGTGGGATCAAATCGGTCCGGCATTCGTGTCCGCAGGTCGTGCGGGCGCACACAAGTCGCATGTAATCCGGTCCGTGATTTGCACCCCCCCCCCCCCCCCCCCGCGCGCGCGAGAGAGAGCCTCTCTTCTAGCCATCTTACAATGCTTAGAAGGAGATTACTATATATCCTCTTCTATTTCCCTTGTTATTTCCGATGTGGGACTATGTTCCCTTAACCCATTTTCAAGAATGAAAACGTCTCACTTTGAGAGACAATTTCTCATTCACCCCTTAACCGATTTTAGCGAACCAATATATGATTTTGATCTACTCACGAAGGAGAACACAAATCAATCAAGATCTCTCAATAATTCATTGAGGATCTTACTCAAAAAATTGCTCAAAAATCGGTTCGAAAATAGTGTATAAAACACTCATTTTCTAACAATCCCCACATGAATGAAAATTGACAACCACAGACAGGACAGACTGACACGACAGACTGACACGACGGACTGACCCGACAGACTTGGTGATAGAATTCAGTGATTGATTTCTGCATAGGATAGGTAGGTGTTACCCTTTGAACCTTCCCTTATGAAAATATGTTTACTTTACTAACTAAACAGTAGACGCGATGTCTTTGAACTGTTCTGCCATTTGTGTAAACGATGACATATCTCACACAGAAATCTTTCTAACGCTTTTTCAGTTCTCACTGTTATGTTCGTTTTGGCCATGAACATACGCCTGGTTCTGCAAGATTTTAACAGGAATATTGCCCTATATTATTCCCTTGGAAGCGGCCCTTCTTCCATCTTACATAGGTGATTTCTTACTTAAGAGTAACCCGCATTACTCTGCTCGGATATCCGACGCATAAGAATCATTAAAAGCCTAGCTTAACCTGTTACCTTGCGGGCATCACTGTTTCATCATGGGAATGGACATGGAAAATCCCCACAGTGATCTAACTTGGTCTTTACAATTTAGTTGTCCCTTTGAACCTAGATCTTGGGATCTCCAGTCAACTAGGTTGGGTTTCCATTGTATCGACTTATTCTTTTATGGGCTTTAGTCCCATTCCCCTCGATGATTTATCAACTAACTCTCTGTTTAACCCTTTGGTTAGTGGATCCGCAATATTATCTTTTGACTTTACATAGTCCACAGAGATAACTCCAGTAGAGAGTAGTTATCTAATGGTATTATGTCTTCGACGAATATGTCTAGATTTACCATTATACATATTGCTCTGTGCTCTACAAATTGCAGATTGACTATCTGAATGTATGCAGATTGGAGGCACAGGCTTCGTCCACCTTGGAATATCCTCAAGGAAGTGGCGTAACCATTCAGCCTCTTCCCCACATTTGTCTAATGCGATAAATTCTGATTCCATCGTGGATTTAGCGATCACTGTTTGTTTCGAGGATTTCCAAGAAACTGCTGCACCACCTAGTGTAAACACATAGCCACTAGTGGATTTTGAATTATCACTCGATATCCAGTTCGCATCACTGTATCCTTCAAGTACAGCTGGGTATCTCGTATAGTGCAGCCCGTAGTTACGAGTAAAACGCAAGTACTTCAGTACTCTTATAATTGCTTGCCAATGCTCGCTTCCAGGATTACTCGTGTATCTGCTTAGTTTACTTACTGCATAGGCTATGTCTGGTCTTGTACAACTCATTAAGTACATTAGACTGCCTATGATTCTAGAGTATTCTACTTGAGAAATACTCTCCCCTTTATTCTTGGATAAATGTAAGGTTAGATCTATTGGAGTTCTCGCAATTCCAGAATTATCTTTATCAAATTTTCCAAGAATATTGTCAACATAATGTGACTGGCTTAAAATAAGCTCGTCTGATGTTCTTGTGATTTTAATTCCCAATATAACATCAGCTAGTCCCATGTCTTTCATGTCAAACCTCGAGTTTAACATGTTTTTAACAGATTTAATTATCTGATCATTGCTTCCAATAATAAGCATGTCATCTACATACAAACATATAATGACATATCCATCTTCTGTGTCTTTGACATATACACATTTGTCACATTCATTGATCTTGAAGCCATTTGTTATCATGACATTGTCAAATTTTTCATGCCACTGTTTTGGAGCTTGTTTCAAGCCATATAATGACTTCACCAGTTTACACACTTTCTTTTCATGTCCTGGAGATGAAAAACCCTCAGGTTGTTCCATGTAGATTTCTTCATCTAAATCTCCATTAAGAAAAGCTGTTTTTACATCCATTTGATGTACTTCAAGAGTGCGTAGAGCTGCTACGGCAAGTACCATCCTAATGGAATTTATTCTCGTCACAGGAGAATATGTGTCAAAGTAATCAAGACCTTCCTTTTGTTTATAACCTTTAATTACAAGTCTTGCCTTGTATTTATCAATTGATCCATCAGGTTTTATTTTTCTCTTGAAGATCCACTTGGAACCTAAAGGTTTACTACCCGGTGGAAGATCCACTAGTTCCCAAGTATGGTTTTGCAAGATAGAATCAATCTCACTCTTGATGGCTTCTTTCCATTGAGGACCATCACTAGAGTTCACCGCTTCCTTGAAGGTTTGGGGTTCTCCTTCAAGCATAAAAGTCAAGAAATCCGGACCAAAAGATTTTTCCGTTCTTGTTCTTTTACTGCGTCGAGGTTCCTCCTCAACTTCTTCATTTTGGTCTTCACTATCTTCACTGATAGTCTCATGTGTTCGTTTGGAGGAACTTGGTTCCTCCTTTGACTTACATGGAAATACATCTTCAAAGAACGATGCATTTCTAGATTCCATTATCGTGTTCTTTGATATCTCAGTGACATCAGATTTGTACACCAAGAACCGATAGGCACTACTGTTAAGTGCATAACCAATGAAAATACAATCAACTGTTTTTGGTCCTATTTTCATTTTCTTAGGTGGGGGTACTACCACCTTGGCAAGACATCCCCATATTCGCAAGTAATTGTAGGATGGCTTTCTTCCTTTCCATAATTCATATGGAGTTTTTTCTTCTTTCCTTTTGGGCACCTTATTCAAAAGGTAGTTAGCTGAAAGAATAGCTTCTCCCCACAAGTTTGGTGGTAAACCAGAACTTATTAACATCGCATTCATCATTTCTTTCAATGTACGATTCTTTCTCTCAGCAACACCGTTGGACTGAGGAGAATAAGGCGCTGTGGTTTCATGTATAATCCCATGCTTAGCACATGTATCAGCAAATGGCGATTCATACTCTCCACCTCGGTCGCTTCTTAGCGCCTTAATTTTCTTATTGAGTTGATTTTCAACCTCATTTTTATAGAGAACAAATTTCTCTATAGCTTCATCTTTGCTTTTAAGCAAGTATACATAGCAATATTTTGTGCTATCATCTATGAAGGTAATAAAATATTTATTACCACCTCTTGTTTGTATCATTTTCAAATCACAAATATCAGTGTGAATTAGATCAAGTGGTTCGGTGTTTCTTTCAACACTTTTAAATGATGATCTTGTTAGTTTTGCCTCAACACAAGTTTCACATTTGTGTTTGGAATCAATTTGAAACGTTGGTATGTGATTCAAGTTAATTAGTCTTCGCAAAGTATCATAATTAACATGTCCTAGTCTACCATGCCATAAATTGGAAGACTCAAGCAAATAAGTAGAAGAGCTAGCTTTATTCATATTATTGACCATGGTCATTACATTGAGTTTGAACATTCCACCACTCATATATCCTCTACCAACATACATTCCACTTTTAGATAAAACAAATTTGTTTGACTCGAACACTAAACGAAAACCGTGGTTATTAAGCAACGAACCAGATACCAGGTTCTTACGGATTTCAGGAACATATGCAACATTGTTCAGAGTCAGTTCCTTTCCAGAAGTCATCTTCAAGATCACCTTGCCTTGGCCCTTTATTTCTGATGTAGCCGAGTTCCCCATAAACATTTTCTCCCCATTCTCTAATGGTTCGAAAGTGGAGAACATACTTCTATTGGAGCACACATGTCGAGTAGCTCCAGTGTCAATCCACCATTCCTTCAGATTTGAACCTAACATATTCACTTCTGATATCACAGCTGAGAGGTTGATATCGGAGACATCTTGAGCAATTCCTTGAACCAAGTTTGCTTCTTTGTTCCTGTTCCTCTTGGGAAGTCTGCATTCAGTGGACTTGTGACCCATTTTGTCACAATTGAAGCACTTGCCTTGAAACTTTGGCTTCTTGGAGATTCCTCCCTTAGGCCCCAACTTCGGACCCTTGTTGTTGTGCTTGTTGGAACGTTGTTTATGTTCCATTACATTTGCCTTTGCTGCATGGCTGATGAGTCCAACTTTTTCAGATCCCCTATTGTCTTCTTCAATACGAAGCCTGACAATGAGATCTTCAATGCCCATTTCTTTTCGCTTATGCTTTAGATAATTCTTAAAGTCTTTCCAACCTTGTGGTAATTTTTCAATTATACAAGCCACTTGGAAACTTTCACTTAAGTTCATACCTTCAGCATGAATCTCATGCAAGATTAGTTGTAGTTCTTGAACTTGACTGATTACTGTTTTAGAATCTACCATTTTATAGTCTAGGAAGCGGCCCACAATGAATTTCTTGGCGCCGGCATCCTCAGTTTTATATTTATGTTCTAGTGATTCCCAAAGTTCTTTAGCTGTTCTTTTGTCAATGTAAACCTTATACAAAGAGTCGGCTAATCCGTTCATTATGTAATTTCTACACAAGTAATCAGCATTTTTCCAAGCATCCACAGCGGCAATGACTTGGTTATCCTGCTCATCTTTCTTAAGATCTGGAGCATCTTCGTTCAAGAACCTTGCAAGATTCAGTGTGGTCAGATAGAACATCATCTTCTGTTGCCACCTCTTAAAGTTCTGCCCGTTGAACTTCTCAGGTTTCTCCCCATGGGAGACTGAGACAGGTACAACGGTGGGCATTGGCACTCGTGCCGCAGCAGCAATCGGTTCTTGTGTTGTATCAACAACCGGCACATAGACCGTTTCAGATACAACAGCATTGTCCAATGCAGTAGTCATCGTGAATCTGAAATTTACACAACACGAGTGTAAGTTTTTCAGATAAAAGAAATAAAAAGAAAAACCGTGCCTCAAAATCGAAAATGAAAGAAATCGAAGCTCTGTTTTAAGTTTGTTACAAAGTAATGTTTACAAAATTCCTTTTACAAAGGAAGATAGAGAGGCACAGGAAAACCGAGAAGGGAACAGAGGAGGGTAATCCAAAAGGAAAAGGAAAGGAAAATAAATTAAACAACTTACAATAAGCAAATGAAAAGTACAACTCCAAGAAAGCCGAGGCCTGTGTATCACACAGTGTCCTTAAAACAGATTTCGCCTCTCTCCGGTTGCTGGATTGAACGGAGGCGTCTGTCTCCCAGGATGCAACGACTTGGAGCGATCCCGTAGGCACCACGTACCACTCCCGAACTGAGCACAAGCGCTTGGACCTATCACCTGACTTACCAACAACAGCAGGACGGACGAACAGTACAGAAGAGAAGGAGAGAATTGGATCTGGTTTGTGCAGGGAAGAACTGTGAAGGGGAGGCCTCTATTTATAGAGCCTGGGTTATTCAGTAACGGCAGACAAGGCATTAACAGCCCTTACTGTAACGGCAGACAAGGCATTAACAGCCTTCACTGTAACGGCAGACAAGGCATTAACTGCCTTTAACAGCCTTCACTGTAACGGCAGACAGTGAATTGAATGCCTTCAGCGTAACGGCAGATAAAATATTAAATACAGCACTGAAACGGCAGACAGAACCGTTTCTGCATTCATTTCAGCCGTTACAAAAAGAAAACTGTAGCAAAAGGTGGCTCTGCGCGGGGTGGGATCAAATCGGTCCGGCATTCGTGTCCGCAGGTCGTGCGGGCGCACACAAGTCGCATGTAATCCGGTCCGTGATTTGCACCCCCCCCTGCGCGCGCGAGAGAGAGCCTCTCTTCTAGCCATCTTACAATGCTTAGAAGGAGATTACTATATATCCTCTTCTATTTCCCTTGTTATTTCCGATGTGGGACTATGTTCCCTTAACCCATTTTCATGAATGAAAACGTCTCACTTTGAGAGACAATTTCTCATTCACCCCTTAACCGATTTTAGCGAACCAATATATGATTTTGATCTACTCACGAAGGAGAACACAAATCAATCAAGATCTCTCAATAATTCATTAAGGATCTTACTCAAAAAATTGCTCAAAAATCGGTTCGAAAATAGTGTATAAAACACTCATTTTCTAACAGTCATAAGATAGCAAATTACGTCAGATCCAATTAACGTTATCTTGTTGGCTGTATACTTTGGGAGCATGAAGGGAGTAAACTAGGTCAGTTTTCCATGAAGCATCTCCGTTAACTTGGGATCACATACTCCAGTCATTTCAACAAATATGTATGGATGTATGCAATACTTATAGTCTTATATGTAAGTAAATGTGTGTGTATACGCACCCAACTACATACCTATATATTCTCAATTTCTACTTCATACATGAATAGGTATTTAACTGGCCTCTTCAGTCATTTATCAAAATTGAACAAATCCAAGATAGTTCATTTAGAGATACAGTTTGTAGGATATCAATTATTCAATAACAATATTTAAAATTTGAAACATAATTTTATATACCAATCAATTTAGATTAACAAGTATTTTTTTAGTTAAGTTAATAACTATTCTAATGTAAAACTAACCCTAGATAGAGAATTTCCAAGATTCTTAATGGATTAATTTTACCAACACGTAGTGCGGATTAAAGTTAGAAATTTTAAACAGTTAATTGGTTTGATGAATTTTTAAGAACTGAATCACGTTTAACAATCTCAATTAATAATTCAATTATGACAATCAATAATTAAATTCCTAAGTGTTTTTAGCAAGTAAAAGATTCAATATTGATTTGTACTCTAATCAAGCAAGTGGAATACTCAATCTCAATTGTTTTTGTGGCCGACAGGCAAATCAGATAATATAATAGACATGATAATTAATAAAGCAGTATAACACAAATATTTGCAAATTGGAAAGAGTATACCGTGGGTTCGAAGAACTCAGCATAGATCTCGGGATGAATAGCAATGAGGAGCACTGCAATTAGCAACACAGAAAGAGCAGCAGCAACAGCACGCTTGCTGTCGATTGAGCCAACTGGCGGCGGACAGGACTGGAGACCAACGACGTGGCTGGCGACAGGTGGCGGGACTGGAAGGCGACAAGCGGAGTGGTCGCTGACGGTCGATCGGCAGCGATGGTTTTGGTATCGGCTGCTACAGTCGAAGAGAAGAGGAGCCGTGGTGGTGGATTGCGGTGGAGGGGAAGATGATGGTTAGTGGTGGCGGAAGGAAGTGACGACGGCAATGAGGGAATTTAATGACGGTGGCGGTTGGGCTCGCGGCGAGGAGGAACGGGAGAGGGAGAGTCGGAGTAGGGGAAGATAGGAGAAAGGACGGCGGCGATGGGGGGTAGTCGAGGTCGCGAGGTGAGGTGCTAGGGTTTCAGTCGGGGTCGGGAGTAGGAGGAAGAGGAAGGAAGATTAGGGTTTTGGATTTGGGAATTAGGGTTTGGGTTAAGTTTATTTGGGGATTTTTTTAAATTTGGGAGTAGATTTTAGAGTTTATCACAAACCCTAATAATTAGATCTCAATTGTATCACACAAAAAGAGACGGAAAGAGCAAAACTCAACACAATAATTTTTAATCAAGAATGACATACTTTCTCATTAATCTCAAGGCCTATAAATAGGCTCAAAACAAATCTTGATACAAAATCTCAAAATATTCTAAAAATCTCAAAAATATTCTAATGCATAAAAGAAATATTACATATGGCTATAATTGCCAAAAACAAATATGGTACTGAAATAAAATACTAAACTAAACAGAATAGATGTCCTCATCATATTCATATTTAAATTTAAATATAAGTAATATTTTCACATATGTTTTAATTGTAAATAAGCTAATAACACAGTTAGTCTTTTCATTTTGATTTTCTTTATTTTTTAATAATATCTTTCGCTTTTTTTTTAAAAAAAAATTCTTTCATCTTAAAGTAGTCTTGGCAGTACGATATTTGCAGGTAAATCCTGAATGCTTAATTCCCACGTGAACTTTTCACAACTATGGAAATAGGTAATACGAGTGAAATCCACACCAAATGGTAAAAACATCTTAAGCAATGCACCAAAAAATGGAAAATGTTCCAGCCAATGTAACTTTATATCATACTCAACAATGTTGCTTTGACTTGTGTGATTTGGGTGTATAGCATACCCAATAACCTCGATATGCAGTTTGAATACGTCTGGCTGCTCTATCCTCCAAGCTCAAACCAAGCTCATCTGGGCTCCCGTTACACAGTGCATTGGAAACTTTATGAGAATAGTTTCTCTTCTTGGATGCATTTGATCGTTCCTTCAGAGAGTCCTGACCAAAGGCAGTTAATTAGAATAACAATTACAAAGGGATGAACAGTTACCATAACAATAAATACATAAGAACCAAATTATGACATCAAGTTCTGATACCAACAACATCAATTAAAACTATTTTTGTTAGTAGACGAAGAATTTTCCATATAAGTAGCTATCTGAAAAAATTGGTTGAAATTACAGGTAAAATGTAGTTCACATCCTGATTAATTAAATTTGAAAATTTCTAACCTTATCCACGCATTAAGGTTACCACACTCCAAACTTTTAGCATCTTTCGTTTTGATAATATTCTGATATTAGTTTTCTATGTAAATTTGTAACAGTTATGCACACATCTTCTTTAACAATGATGTATATAAACAAAATAAATGTTTATATACAAGAACAAGCGGAATGAAGAAAATAAAGGCATGCATTTAGCTAATTGGGGAAAGGTTTGCAAGCGGAAGGAATTCAGCGGGTTATGAGTTGTTAATTTAAAGGACATGAACAAGGCTCTCTTAGCAATTGGTGGTGGAAAATACGAAAACGACGCAATATGTGGTGGTGTAAATAATTTGCAATTTTGCATTATACAGTAGACAAAAAAAATTCTTCTATGGGGGCAAAGTGTTTACGGGAAGGCGTCCTACGTTTGGAAAGGAGTTGCGAAGGTAGGAGAAATGTTTAACGTTGCGGAATCGGGAATGGGAAAGACACGAGATTTTTGAAGGATAAGTATTGTAGGAATAATACACTACAATCATTATATCCGGAACTAGCAGAAGAGGTGTATAACAAGGACGCTCTGGTGGCTGATGTGTGGAGAGAAGGTCGACTAAGACTTGATTTTGAGAGTAACAAATCTCAAGGAAGCCAGGATCAAGCTATGAAGAATATTATTATTATGTTGGACAACAGAGGTGGCGGTGAAGAAGATGAGAGGAAATGGTGTTTAGAATCTGGCGGGACCTTCTCGGTGAGTTCCTTGTACAAATGGTTGGATGGCGGAGAGATGAGAAGTAAAGAGGCTGGTACGATTTGGAAGACGCAAGCACCTTCAAAAGTGAGAACATTTCTTTGGTTGACAACGAACAATATTCTATTGGAAGCTAATATGGGGAATCGAAATATGCTTGAGGATAACTTAAGGGAAGAGGGCACTACACATCTTATTTCTATGCCCTACAACTAGGCTTGCTTGGGAGGTTGTGCGTATGGGATTTGGGTAAATAGAGTGTCCAAGATCGTCCTACAATCTTTGGGGGTCTGGAGAGATAGGGTGATTAGGGGAGAGAATAGGGTAGGTGATGCGGTTTGTTTTTGGGGGTGGCTGCACCAGGTGTGAGTTCTTCTCAATTTGTATTTTTGCGGAAGCTTTGGCACTGGATGGTACGCCCGACCCTCAGCTGAGGGAGCGGCTCGGAAGTAGGCAGGAGTGAGGTGAAGGTCGGATGCTCAGCTCGGATCTGGAGGCTCGGGTTCGGGGGTCTTGTGTACCTGCACTCGGCCTAAGAACACCAGGATTGATCCCGGTGGCAGGTCCTTCGACGATCTAGTCAGTCACCGAAGAGTAACAGTAAATAGGATTTTGAAATGGTAGAGGGCCTAGTATTTATAGGCAGTCCCAACCAGATCTGGACCCGTTTGGGACCGGGTCTGGACCCGGTTGCCCGTGGGCCTGACGTGGCAGAAGCCCAGGAGGCTTAGGGCTGACCTGGCAGACCTGAGATCGGAGGTGAACGGCTTTTGAGGGGATCCTATAGCCCAGGAGGGGCTACATCATTTGACCCATATCAGGAGCCCCCCACTCCTAGAGGGCTGGCTAATCCAGCCGTGTAGGAGTGGTTTCTTGTCTCTG
The DNA here is from genome assembly GCA_017893485.1 of Hemerocallis citrina. Lineage (NCBI taxonomy): Eukaryota > Viridiplantae > Streptophyta > Magnoliopsida > Asparagales > Asphodelaceae > Hemerocallis > Hemerocallis citrina. The sequence continues at coordinate 278,248,571 of CM030363.1, read as the reverse complement.
TAGGAAGAGCGGACTGGTGTGTATGGCAAAGGACGGGATCCGTATCTTCCTAAAGAGATCAGTAGGGTAGGATAAAGGGGATCCACTCTTGGAGTCACGAGGAGTGACGGATGCAGAAGAGTCGGAGCTCGGATGGCCGAGCGTTGAGGGTCGGTGGCCGAGTCCCCTCACTTGTTGGAAAAACAAGGGAACGTCGAGATCCAAGGAGTAGAGGGTCTCCTTGCCGCGCGTCGAGGATCGGTAGGCGAGCCCTCTCACTCGTTGAAAAGCAAGGGATTCCTCTTGCCGAGCGCAGAGAGTCGGTAGACGAGCCCTCACTTGTTGGAAAAGCAAGGGGACGTCGAGATCTGTGGAGTAGGGGGTCGAGATCTGTGGAGTAGGGGGTCTTCTTGCCGAGTGTCGATGGTCGGTAGGCGATCCTCCTCACTTGTTGGAAAAGCAAGGGGGTCCTTTTACCGAGCGCCGAGGGTCGGTAGATGAGCCCCCTCACTTGTTGGAAAAGCAAGGGGGTCCTCTTGCCGAGCGCCGAGGGTCGGTCGACAAGCCCCTCCCTGGCTGGGGGATAGTTCGGGGCTTGCAGTTGCATCAGAGCGTCGACCCTGAGGTTGCTTGGGCGAGCTTAGGTGGTTGGCAGACGAGCCCCCCCACTTGTTGGAAAAGCAGGGGGGCCCTCTTGCCGAGCGCCGAGGGTCGGTAGACGAGCCACCCTCACTTATTGAAAAAGCAAGGGGACGTCGAGATCTGTGGAGTAGGGAGTCTTCTTGCCGAGCATTGAGGGTCGGTAGACGAGCCACCCTCACTTGTTGGAAAAGCAAGGGGACGTCGAGATCTGTGGAGTGGGGAGTCTTCTTGCCGAGCATCGAGGGTCGGTAGACGAGCCCCTCACTGGCTGGGGGATAGATCGGGGCTCGCGGTTGCACCCGAGCGTCGACCTCGAGGTCGGATGGGCGAGCTTAGGTGGTCAGCAGACCAGCTCCCCCCCCACTTGTTGGAAAAGCAAGGGATCCTCTTGCCGAGTGTCGGTAGGCGATCCCCCTCACTTGTTGGAAAAGCAAGGAGGTCCTCTTGCTGAGGGCCGAGGGTCGGTAGACGAGCCCCCTCACTTGTTGGAAAAGCAAGGGGGTCCTCTTGCCAGGCACCGTGGGTCAGTAGACGAGCCCCTCCCTGGTAGGGGGATAGTTCGGGGCTTGCAGTTGCATCCAAGCGTTGACCCTGAGGTCGCTTGGGCTAGCTTAGGTGGTCGGCAGACAAGCCCCCTCACTTGTTGGAAAAGCAAGAGGACGTCGAGATCTGTGGGGTAGGGAGTCTTCTTGCCGAGCATCGGGGGTCGGTAGACGAGCCCCCTCACTTGTTGGAAAAGTAAGGGGGTTCTCTTGCCGAGCGCTGAGGGTCGGTAGACGAGCCCCTCCCTGATTGGATGATCTTTTTGTCGAGCGTCGAGGGCCAGTAGACGAGCCCTCTTACCTATTGGAAAGGCAAGGCAAGGGGACGAAGGAGTCTGTGGAGTAGGGGTCCTCTTGCCGAGCGTATAGGAGGATCGTTAGGCGGGACCCCTCAATGGTTGGAAAAGCAAGGGGGCATAGGGACCCGTGGAGTAGGAGGTCTTTTGCCGAGCGTCTAGGGTCGGCAGGCGAACCCCTCACTGGTTGGGGGATTTTTTGGGGCTTGTGGTGATATCCAAGCACCGACCCTGAGGCTGCTGAGAGAAACTTTTTGGGACTCGCGGTGACACCCGAGCGCCAAGGTCTAAGCAGTTTAGGAAAAACTTTTTGGGACTCACGGTGACACCCGAGCGCCAAGGTCTAAGCAGTTTAGGAAAAACTTTTTGGGGCTCGCGGTGACATCCGAGCATCGAGGCCCAAGCCATTGAGAGAAACTTTTTGGGGCTCGCGGTGACATCCGAACGTCGAGGCTTAAGCCGTTGAGAAAAACTTTTGGGGCTCACGGTGACATCCGAGCGTCGAGGCCCAAGCCATTGAGAGAGACTTGTGTTCTTTCGTCTCTTTTGTGACCTGTTGTTTTTCCGGTCTTTTTGATAGACGCATGAGGCCCTCGGTGCCGACCTTGGTTCTGCCAAGATCTCCTGGATCAGAGCTGGGCTGGGGACCATGAAGAGTGTTCTGGCTCGCCAACATAAGCAGGCTCGGGATCGAAAAGCCGCAGTGAATTATTTCATGAACAAGTCTAGAGAGCTTAGCCTGGAGGTTGCTCGCCTAAAGAGGGTCATAGCCGATCGGAACTAGTGGGCAGTTGAGACGAACTGGTTGATCTCGGATGCCTCGAGTAGACGATCAACTTCGGAGTCTTTTCTTCGTGAGGCCGTCGTAGAGAAAGAACTGGAGATCCGTAGGTTGAAGCTCGTGCTAGGTGCCGATCTAGTCGAGGCGAGCAATTCCGTGCTGGGGCCTTCTCCGACCTTTAAACTGGATGAGGCCCAGCCTTCTGCTGCGGAAAGTTCCGTTGCCGGAGTGCCCTCGCAGGCTGTTCCAACCGAGCGCGCAGAGGATCCCGTGGGAAGCACCGAGTTTGAGTTTTAAGCTAAGCGATGAGCGATTTGTAAACTTTTCATTTGTATTGTGTGGTCGTTTCCGGCGCTTTATGAGTAATAAGATCTCGATCTCTTTGCTTTGACGATTTGCTGAGTGAGGGCAAGAGTGTAGCCCGAGGTCTTTGCTGAGTCCGGCCTCGCCAGAGGTCGTTGCCGAGGGTAGGAGGGGCGGTCGGGAGCAGAGACGTAATTTCTGGCCGGTAGCGCCCCCCTTACTTGTTGGAAAAGCAAGGGGACGCCGAGATCGAGGGTCAGAAGATGAGCCCCTATTTTCTGGTGCAGCGCCCAATAAAGGATGTTTCGCCTTCCGATAAGATTAATGGCGACGATTCACCTTCTGCCATTTGGACTTCCCGATGCAATAAATGCATCTCTGCGGTGGCTAGATAATCCTCACCCCCTCCCTCATTTCTCCTCAGGATTTTAGATTAACTTATCTGCCACCCTCGAACAGTTCGGGTTTTTGGCTTCGTCGGTCCGGAGGAGAGATCCGGGGTGCTTACTGAAGGCGGGCACCCCCAAAGTACAATTTTTTGGCCTATGGTCCCGGTCGGTGACTCTCCTGCCATCCTCGAACAATTCGGGAATTTAGCTCTGAGGACTGTAAACCCCGAGTTGTTCGTGGGTGAGAGGTGGGCCGACCAATAGTCCGGGGCTCAGGTCTTCTTAGGCGAGGGTCCGGGTCGGTGGCTCCCCTGCCACCCTCGCACAATTCGGGGTTTCGGCTTTAGGGATTGTTAACCCCGAGTTGTCCGCGGGTAAGAGGTGGGTCAACTGACGACCCGAGTATAGAATTCATGGCCGAGAGTTTCGGATCGGTGGCTCCCCTGCCTCCCTCTGACAATTCGGGGTTTCGGCTCCGAGGCCGCTAACCCTGAGTTGCCAGTGGGTGAGAGGTGGGCCGACCCGAGGTTCGGGATTCGGGGCACTTGTCGAAGGTGAGCGCCCTAAATCTAAAACGAAAATTTTTGTATCTGGTGCGGTATGAGTGTAGCTGTAGGTCACAGCCGAGCGCATAGGTCGCCGGGCTTGAAAAAGCCGAGGCCTTGCTTGAGGCCGATGCCGAGTCCTCATACGAAGACGAGGTGATATGGGTGTGGCCGGAGATTATCGCCGAGTGTAGAGGTTGCATGGCTTGAAAAGGTCAAGGCCTTGCTCGAGGTCGATGCCGAGCCTCCAAAACTAGAGAAGCCGTTATGAGTGTAGCCGGAAAACATCGCCAAACGTAAAGGTCGCATGGCTTGAAAAAACCAAGGTCTTGCTCGAGGTCGATGCTGAGCCCCCATACCTCGTTCTCGGGTAGATAGCATGAGTGTGGCCGAAAATCATCGCCGAGCGTAAAGGTTGCATGGCCTGAAAAAGGCAAGGCCCTGCTCGAGGTCGATGCCGAGTCCCCATACCTAGAGAAGCCGTTATGAGTGTAGCCGAAAAACATCGCCGAGCGTAAAAGTCGGATGGCTTGAAAAAGCCAAGGCCATGCTCGAGGTCGATGCCAAGCCCCCATACCTCGTTCTCGGGTAGATAGTATGAGTGTGGCCGGTAATCATCGTCGGGCGTAAAGGTCTCTAGGCTTGAAAAAGCCAAGGTCCTGCTCGAGGTCGATGCCGGGGATCATGCTGAGTTTGTGCATGATCGGGTCTTCGGAGATCCCGGGCATATCGAAGGGTTTCCAGGCGAAAAGGTCAACGTTGCGGCGAATGCAATCAATCAGGTCGGACTTGAGGTTGGGAGCAAGGGAGCGGCTCACGCGGAACCACTTCGACATGTCTCCTATCTCGAACGAGACTTCCTCTAATTCGTCCGCTGGCTCAGGCTCGGGCTGGCTTTTCTTGGACTGCAGCTCGACGATGTCTAGGGGAAACACACCGCCCCCGACCGCCGTCATGTAACACGACTGTGCTGCTTCCTGGTTCCCTCGGACGACTCCGACACCTGATTTGGTGGGGAATTTCAGCTTTTGGTAGTAGGCCGAGGAAACAGCCTGGAGGGAGCAGAGCCCTGGTCGACCGAGGATGGCGTTGTAGGCCGCCTTGACGTTTACAACCATGAAATCCAGCAACTCGGTCCGTCTGTGAGGGGTCGTACCTGCGGTGACGTCTAAGGTCACGATCCCCTCTATTGGCACTGGGATGCCAGAGAACCCATGCAGGGTGTACCCGATTGGCTTCGGCTTATCCCGGGAGAGCTTGAGGTTCTCAAATGCTTCCAGGAAGAGGATGTTCACCGAGCTCCCGTTATCCACGAGGATCCTCCGGGCCTCGTAGTTCGCCATGCTGAGGCTGATGATGAGTGCATCGCAATGCGGCAGCCAGACCCCTTCCAGGTCCTCCCCTGAGAAAGAGACAGGGAGCAGCTGAACCTGGGGTGAAGGGAGGCTTCGTACGGTGTTTACCTCTCGGACGAATGCCTTGCGGGAAGTGCTGGATTCCCCTCCCATGGATTCCCCTCCCATGGGCCCCCTGTGGACGCAATGCAGGATGGCTTGACCCTCGATCTCTTTAGGCTCGGGGTTCTGCTCGGGACGTGGCTTAGGTGTGCGAGGAGGAGGGGAATGCCTCCGGTTCCTCGTGTCCCTTTGGTCCCGAGTGTATTCCCGGAGGTACCCTCGTTGGATGAGGACCTCGATTTCGTCCTTCAGGGTGCGGCAGTAGTCGGTATCGCGCCCGTTGTCCCGGTGGAAGCGGCAGTAGAACCGCTGATCCCTTTTCTTGTTGTTGGTCGGTCGAGGGGGAACTGGACGAGGTCCCTGTCTTCGATTGCTAAGAGGATAGCCGACACGTTCTGCGTCAGTGGAGTGTACCTCTCAAAGCGTAGGACCGGAGGGACCCTCTTCGCGATGGTCCCGTCTTTTGGGACCTTCTTTGCTGGCTCTGCTTCGTCAGCCTTGCGCTTTCCCTTCCCGGGAACTTCTTTGGAGTCCTCTGGATTCAGTGCCTCCTCGGCTCAGATGTACTTTTCGACCAGATTAAGAAGTTCAGGGAAATCGAGGGGAGGCTTTTTGCCAGGGACGCCCTCAGCTGGCAGTGCCGCACGTTGTGTCGGAACGCTGCCGACGCAACCCCAGCGTCGAGAGAGGAGACCGACCTCGCCTCTGTGGTGAACCGTCGGACGAACAGCCGGAGCGACTCCCCTTCCTTCTGTCGGAGGCCCAGCAGGGACGCACTCGTCTTCTCGACTTTTCTGCTGGTTACGAAGTGGGCGAGAAAGTTGTCCTCCAGCTGGTCGAAGGAGTAGATGGAGCCGGGGGCGAGCTTAGAGAACCATTCCTGAGCCGGACCCCAGAGGGTGGCGGGAAAAGCTAGCGACAGGAGGGGATCCGATGCGCTGTGAATCATCATGAGGGTCTTGAAGCCCTCCATGTGATCAGCAGGATCACCCTCGCCGTCATTGGTCTCGAATTGAGGAGGACGGAAATTCTGGGGTATTTCCGCTTGTAGGATTGCGGTGGAGAAAGGAGGTCGGGTCGGCCTGTGAGCCGTGGTCGTCCTCGAGCTGCCCTCGCCGAAGTGGTTGAGGTGGTTCTCCATCTCCTATAGACGTTGTAGGACATCCTCGTCTTGCTCTGGCGAGCGGGTGCCGCGGGTTAGACCGCGAGACTCGTTGGCTTCGAGATCCGACGGAGTATGAGACTGGCGGGGTGTCTCGTTCACAGGAATTCCTAATACGGACTGCAGGATCTCGTTTCGGAAGTCTTGGTACTCGCGGCGGGTGACGAGAGCTTGTCTGGCCGGGTCGTGTTGGGGTGGCAGCCTTTGGTCGGCTTGACTGAGCTCCGACTCCCACCACCGAGAAGTGTGCCTGGGATGGTTCGGGACCGAGTTGGAAGCAGTCCCTCCCCTAGTTCGGCTGGCTTGTTGGTTCTGGATCTACCAATGGAGGTCGGTTGCCACCGAGCGAGAAGCGCCCGGCCCGGGTCCGCCATTGATCATCGGATGGTTGGATCCATGAGTGTCGACGGAGGCGTCCTGAGGAGGAACGTCCGGACGTCGGGCAGAGGTGACAGCTCTCCTGGGCTTGGGTGCCATGTGAGCTCGGATTGATGGGATACCGTTAATGGTTGGGTTTGGACTGATGTCCGTACCGAGGGTTCCCACAGACGGCTCCAACCTGATGCGGTTTGTTTTAGGGAGGTAGCTGCACCAGGTGTGGATTATTCTCAATTTGTATTTTTGCAGAAGCTTCGGTACTAGATGGTACGCCCGACCCTCAGCTGAGGGAGCAGCTCGGGAGTAGGCGGGAGTGAGGTGGGGGTCGGATGCTTGGCTCGAATCTGGAGGCTCGGCTCGGATCTGGAGGCTCGGGTCCGGGGATCTCGTGTACCTGCACTCGGCCTAAGAACACTGGGGTTGATCCCAGTGGCAGGCCCTCCGACGATCTAGTCAGTCACTGAAGAGTAACAGTAACTAGGATTTTGAGAGGGGAGAGATTGATTACCTTTTGAAGGGGTAGAGAGCCTAGTATTTATAGGCAGTCCCAACCGAGTCTGGACCCATTTAGGACTGGGTTGGACCCGGTTGCCCGTGGGCCTGACGTGGCAGAAGCCCAGGAGGCTTAGGACTGACCTAGCAGACCTGATGATCGGGGGTGAACGGCTTTTGAGGGGATCCTGTGGCCCAGGAAGGGTCACGTCATTTGACCAATATCAGTAGGGTGGAATATTGTCGTTGTTGTTACCGTGTGGATCCTATGGCTAGGCCAGAATGATTCTTGTTTTAACAATCACATTGGTAGATTTTTGGTCCTAATGCATAAAATAAAATTTCTACTCTTTGATACATGGGCAGGTCAGGCGGGAGCGAGGAAGAGACTTCACATAGACGGGAATGAGTAGCTCCCCCGGGGAATAGGTTTTTGGGTGCACGATGGGAGTGCGGCCACTTCATGCCTTATGCCGAGCAAGAAGAGTCTTGAAGGACGAGACGGAGAGTTGGGCCTTGTATCTGTATCTTATTTTCTTAGTTGTAGTAGTTGTAGTAGTTGATGTAGTAGACCGTTGGTTTTTTATTTCTTTGGATTGATTAGGTAGGCTTTCTATGTATGGAGCATTATGATTTGGGAGTGATTTGTAAACTTTATGTTGTTTCATTAAAAGTTTATTAATGAAACCGGTGACCGATAGTCACCTTTTATTCAAAAAAATAAAATAAAATAAAAACAAAACAAAAGAAATGTTGTAGAAATTAGATATGGGACTTTGTTTATTTACCATTTCTTTATGTTGGTTCGTGAAAGTCTATAAAGAACAGATACGGGTACGGGGTGCGGGTACGACACGACACGGGTATGGGGATACATGATTTTATAAAAACTAGAATATGGGTGCGTTGGTGGGTACGTTAAGGATAATATATTTTATATTATATATATAAATAAATAAATAAAATTAATTTTTTTTAAATGCAAATATTTGAACTATTCCATAGAAATATAAGAATACATTATATAATTATGAGCATTTTTGGAGAAAAAAATTCATAATCTAACTATCAAAAAATTGGGTATGCTTGTTTTGTGTTTGAGCATAACTTAAAACATAAAGTTTTTGAAATTACACTAGGGTCCCAAACATTTATCTAAAAATTGTGTCCAAAAGTTGCAAAAATGTATGAAAACGTTGGAAGTACCCGGGAGTATCCAAGGAGTATCGACACCTGATACGCAACCGACACGAGCACATAGGGTGTTTGGAAGTACTTGTGCTTCCTAGGTGGAAGCTAGCTAGTAAATATACGTAAACAATATTTCTGGACTTTCTAGTTATAAGATACCAATGTTGGGGCGATATTTCTATCGTGAATCCATGTTATATGTCTAAGACACTCCTCTTATTGGTCCTTGGTAGAGCTTCTGTAATTCCCATTCCCGTAAATACTTATTTTCCAAATATTTTCAGTATAATCATTTATAAATTTATTCTGTGTTAAATTGTTTTGAGATTTTTTATTTAAATATTTTCCAATCGAAAATTTTATTATTTCGAGTAATTGCGTATTTTAAACTTGTTTTATAATCTTAATTTATCGGTTAATTGTATTTGAGCCCGAATCATGTATATTATTATTATTGGAGTATTTTAATAAAGTTGTTAAACCCGAATATTATTTTATTGTACGGTTTTATTATTATTATGATTATAATTACTAATTGTTATTTCTTGATTTCTTTAATTAAAAATTCATCTATCGAATTATTTTATTTTTATACCTGATCTGATTTTCTTGGCGAGTTCCAATTTATTTTAAGCTCAATTCTTATTATTTCAATTGTGTTATTTATTTATTTAATTGCGTTGAAATTTTCGTTCATGAACTATTTTTCTCTTTTATTTGGTTATCTATCTTGTGGATTTTCTTTATTGGAATTGTGGGTGTTTTTATTTGAACCGTGTTGATCTTGATCTATCTCCTAATTGAACCCTAAAACCCAATTTGATGTGTCCTCGATCCCAACCCACTATTATTGGACCATGATTCATCAACCCAGTACCCTAATTGTACCCTATAAATGCAACTCTACTGTAAACCCTAATTTTTGGCACACAAATCGAAACCCTAGAGCCGTCTATTCTCTCTCCCAGTTTCTCTCTCCCCGCCCAAAATCACCTGAACCCATCAACCCCATCCCTTTCCGACTTCGTCCCCAGCCTTCTCCGGCGAGCCCATCCCCCTCCGGCGACCCCTATCGTCGCCGCCCACCACCAGCGCCAGCACCAGACGCCTCCCCGACCTCCACTTCTCCTTCCATCGACATTAACAGAACCCAAATCCAAACCCCGTTCATCCCTTCTCCTCCCGCCGTCAACGCCCTCGTCCAGCGCCGTTCGTGCCGCCCCGTTGCCGTCGACGTCGACAAGCGACGCCGACGACCCCTGGCCGTCGCTCCCCCTCTCCCTTGCTGTCGTGGCTGTCTCTTTGTGCTGCCTTGTTGGGTTCTACTTTTGCACGTAGTTTATACGTGCTAATATTGGGATTGTGCTAATTCGTGAGTTCGTTGCTTCGGAATTCATATTCTATTATTCTTGGTATTCATTTTCATCGTCTAACAGGCAAGTCACCGTCCCCTTGAATTGTTACTCGTATCAAATTCAAGTATTATTGAAATTCTTGCAAGTAGATCTTTTGTTATCGTATTGCCCTTTGCTATCCCTTTCGTTGGGTTTATTGTGAGTTTACACGAGCTAACCCCAATATTCTTGACATTGTGCCACTTTGACTCTAAGTTTGCATCTTTCATGAATGCATATAGAATTGATAATAGGGTTATTCATACAAGTCACAATACAAATAAATTATTGTTGAGACAATCGTTAGGTTGTATGTCGTTTGATCGTGTGATGATTGATTGATGTTGGACTTGTATAGGTGTGTGTTCTAAAATTCTATTTATCATGTTTGGATACCTATCATGCTAGTTACACAATTTATTTACTATAGAATCGATACCCGACATGTTTAATTAATTTATGTTCAAGAAATAATACCCTAAAAACTATACATGCTTCCTGACCTGAACTTAATCGTTGTTTTCGAAGCAGTAAATGACCTTAAAATAAAATATTTTCTGAATATGAAATGTAGCCCCGAATGTCTAGTTGTCAATAACATCTGGAATTTTCGAATTCCGAGTTTTGTAGCAAAAGTTATGCCCATCTTACTACAACCGTGTTTTTACTTTCAGATTTTTAGATTCTCGAACCTTTCATGTTTAAACAGTAAAAAGGTTGATCAAATGATAGAATTTTGCTATGAAAATTTCCAAATTGATGTTTGACATGTTTAGGAGTCTAGATTATATTTTTACTGATTTTAATGTTGAGTTTTTGCTGATTCAAAAATTAAAATAACAAGATGTCATTTTTCTACCTGAAAAGAAACATGTGTTTGACCTAGCTATGGTTGTCGGAATGTGAACTTTAAGTATGCGTTGGAACCGTATGGAAGTCTAGTTTCCAGATTTTCTGACGGATTCAACTTTCGATTTCTGAATCAACGGAAAACTGCATTTTTGTACAGATTGTGCGTGCTGTCCAGAATTTTAGATCTCTCTTTTTGATGATTAATAACTCTTATGTTGTGTTATTGCATGAGTTAGTGAATGTATATTGCATTGCATGTTCCCAATGAGCTATTGTCACTATTTTAACCGTCATATCCATGTTATCAACCTATTGTTCCCCTATTGATACTATCGTTTACCGAAATATCCATTAATTGCATATTGTGTTGTTGCATTGATAAATAATTAATAAGCCGGGGTTTAAGAAATTGACTAGAGTAGTTGATGATATGGGGACTGTACTCGGATGATGTCCCGTGTTTATACCGTTATTGGCATCGTGTAAGAAATTACACATGTCCAGTGTTTTTACCGTTATCGGCATCGTGTAAGAAATTACACATGTCCCGTGTTATTACCGTTATCGGCATCATACCCAGTACATGAACTATAAAATCTACCACTATAGTCTAAATAAAATTGATTGTATTATCGAACCTGTGGTACGGCACACATGGGACACAGTAGTACGTGCATTAATTAAGTGTTAAAATGAATAATAGACATAAGGATTGACACATCACCGACATTGTATATCGTTCATTACTGTTCCTATTTGTATCCAATATTGTTCAAGTGTTAATGATATTAACCGTTGATTACTATTACCGAATATTAGTTCACCGTTACACCATTGCATTAGTTACCATGTTATTGATTATTATTATCGTGCCATGTTATTAATTCCTATTGATCCATGATTCATTGTATACCGTTATATCATTGTTCCCTGCTTTCTCTACTTGCTGTCCATGACTTGGTCTAAGGACAATTATTTTTCTCTTTTTAGATGAAATATTTACAGGTAATGAAGGAGAATTGCCTGCAGGAGTTGGAGAACAAACATTTTGAAGATTTCTGCTTTTAAATTGCTTATTGGTTTAATAAATTTAATGTATTGAGACTTATATTTATTTTTGGATTGGATTTATTATTGTATTGGACTTATGTCCCGAATATTGTTATTTGTTTCCAGACGTTGGATTATTATTATTGTATTTGGATATTTTTATTACTTCATTCTAAGTATTTTTGTTCATGAGATTATTATTATTGCCTGCTCAATTGTTCTGTATTGTTTATGTTGTTGAGTTGATCGATTAAACAGCTTATGGGTGACGTTAGTTATTCGCTGGGCTTTGGTCATGTACTCGTATTCCGTATTTTTGGGAAGCGGGGCGTGATAGCTTCCGAGTTTATTTTCTTCCCTAGACAAAACTTTAAATGGGTAGAACTAAAATAATGAGGAATGTATTCACTATACTATTGCATAATGAAAATAAAAAATGGGCTAGGTGAACAATGAAGTTTTAATACCAGTACTAAAATTAGTCACAGGAAAGCTTACTTCACAAAAGCAATATTCAAGTATATAGGAACCAACTGATTATAACAAATCTCAAAACAAACCTCCAGTTAAATATTAAAAAAAGAAAAAAAAAAGAAATACGAAAGAAATTGTCCCAAATTCAGGTTTCTTAATATAATTTGGTTATCATTTTAGAAAATTATCGTTAGGCCTCTAACTAAGCATATCTTCACCAACTAAGCTGCAATATTTCAGATATCCATGTGGACTTCAAGGAGATCATCTAGGTCTTTTACATCCTAGTAACTGACTAACTTTTCATTTATATAACAACGCAGATTGCATTCAAATTAATTATAGTAGATTCAATTTGGTAGCTAAAGTATGCATGGGGTGCCACGCTGCTCCAAGTTATTGCACCCACAAACAACAGTCTATAACTTTAACCTCCAATCTCTAGCAAAGTGCTAGCATAAGAATACATTATACATTATTCTATATATTATCGGTAAGATGTCATGTTAAAACTTTGTAACACTCTCTTTTTAATCAAATTAATTTGTTCATCATATTTACTTGCACAGAAGGAGGATTAAGTAACTAAACATCACAGGTGAATTGACATAGAATTCAACAATATTGATTACTTGCATAAAAGGGGCAGTCACAAAAGGTTGTGTTTATGTTTAATCATCAGTCATCTGCAACATTTTCAGAGTCACGGTGAGAAGCATTTAACTGCTGAACTTCATGATTTACCTTTGCATGCTTTGTCTTTCTACGACCAATTATTGTCTTGAACCAACCTCCAGAACCCATTGTGTTGAGATGCAATCCAATTAGTTATATTTTGTGTCTAATTTCGACCTGCAAAATGGTACCCATGATTTAGAACTACATTTAATAAATGGCACGACTTGCTCTCAAGTAAACTAAGTGCTTACAAAAACTTTTTGACAGGTCATCATACTTCAACTAAGAAATTTTCAATAAAATGCACCATCATGACCAGAGCATACACCCACATTTAATTTAAGTAAGATAGCCCCTCATTTGTATATTCATTTGTATATTGCAGATCCACCTCTCACGTTCTCACCTAAAATACAGATTAATTTCTTCTCAATATTGTGCCAGGTAGAAAGGCTTGAACTTGTGGCCTCTCATTTCCAACTTCCATGTGTTACCAACTCTCCTAAAGTTCCTCTTCCACATGTTGAATAAATCATGAGTCTACATTTTATTTCAACCAGTTAATGACAAAACCTCTTAACAAACTAAAGCATTATGAAACCCAAGAAAACTATTGTCAAAGCATACCACATAGAATCGCTGGTCTACATTCTGCAGGACACAACATTGAGTTGTTGACAACCATTAATCATACTAAACAATAGCATAGCTGCTATTTCTCGAACTTTAATAGGAAATTTCTCGAAATATTATTCCTAAGTATTCAAATTAATCAAATACTCATTGAAAAAAGTCAAAATAGAAAAACCGAATGTTTTTGTTAGATGATATATTAGTTTGGTCCCATATTGGTTATGTATGAGTTTAGTCTTCTATTCTTTCCTATATATAGGAGACACATTGTACTTAGTTTATTCAATCAATCAATAAAGAATTATTCTCATCCAATAATCTTAACATGGTATCAGAGCTCCAAAAATTTCCTACAATAAATTAGGGTTTCTTTTAAAAATAAAAAATAAAAAAAATCCCAACTTCCGAAATCAACAGCATCATCTCCGTCGACTGAGCTCCCAAATCAACAGCATCATCCCAAATCAATGGCAACCCTCCTCGTCAACACCTAATCCCGAAAATCCAAACCCGACCTCCGTCGCCATCAACTCCAACAAACCCTGACCTCCGTTGCTGTCAACTCCTGCCGCCGCTACTATCCAGTCAACATCCCAAAACTCGTCTTCCTCCCGTCTTCCTCTTCGCCTTCCTCTTCATCTTCCTCTTCGCCGACCCTCAGATCATCTTCGTTGACTGAGCTCCTTTCCCATCGCATCCAAAATATCCCTCTCCCCTTCGACCAAATCCCTAAACCCACCTCCGACCAAATCCACAGCCACCACAATCCCCAAAATCCCGACACCCACATCTGCTTCACCCTAGCCGCCATAAACCCTAATTCTATTTTACCCTAATCCTCTTTTACCGACCAGTTTAAACCCAACATCCTACCCGAAACCCTATTTCTTTTTACCCGTTTAGCTCATACCCTTTTCAAACCCAACCCGACCCGTTTCACATTATACCTAAACTCATACCCAACCCATATACCTCATACTCGAAACCTCCCAACCCCGATCCACTTCCCTCTTTTCTTCAAAAGAAAAAAATAATAATTTACAGGTACTCCTACTTATGGAATTTCAGTCTCTCCCACATATTTTCGCCTCATCCAGATTCAAACAGCAGCAACGCCTCCTTCATTCTGCCTCCGATCTCTTACCTTCTTCCAGCATCATTCCTCACCCTACCCCACCTCTACTTCCGACACCGATAGCACCGTCCTGCCCCCTATCCCGATCCAGAAACCAGTAGCATCTCCCTCCTCATTGTGCTCTCAGTCACACCAGCACTAGTTTTATTCCTCCTCGCAGTTCTTCTTCTCTTACATCTTCGGCCATGCCTCACTCCAGCCTTGCCGTCTCCTGCTGATTGGGCTAATCTTCAGCAATGCCTCACTCAACTGGAACTACAGCTCACGGATCAGTCTATCAACGGTGGCTCCTCTGCTCCTACATTCTCTGCTACTTCCAGTATGAATTCGTTCTGGATTTTAAATTCTGATGCATTACATTATCTCACTAGTAATCAAATACTATTCATCACCTACACTGCACTTCCCTTTCACTATCCATTTCTACACACAGCTGATGGCTCATCACTTCTCGTTACACACTCGGGGCAATTAGCTCTCCCACTCTCACATTACCATATTATGCTCCTCATTTATCCATGAACCTTATTTCTATTATTCGATAGTGGTCATGTCGTTACTTTTGACTCTTTCAGTTGTTCTATTACTGATTCATGCACCGGTGAGGAGTTTGGGCGTGCTAGTCGTCAGAATAGTCTATATCATCCAGATTTTCTTTGTGCATATCACTTTCATTCCAGTTTTGCCGGTATTGTTTCCTCTGATATTGATCTGTGACATAGACATTTAGGTCATATTAGTGCGTCTCGTCTCTAGACTTTAGCCCGTAGTAGTGCCCTTAGTTTCCTTACTTTTAAATATTTATCTGATTGTCAAGATTGTCATTTGGCTAAGCACATCGCACTACCCTTTAGTCACAAAAGCACTTCTCAAACCACCCATCTTTTTGAACTTGTTCATTCTGACATATGGGGACCATCTCCTGTTCCTTCGTGGAAAGTCTATCTCAATTATGTTGCCTTCATCGATAACTTCACTAGACATACATGGGTTTTTTTATGCGTCAGCGATCTGAGATACCTAATATTTACCGGTTCTTTACAACTATGATTCACACTTAGTTCGGTACCATAAGGCATCGTACCAGCGAGCGCAGACGAGGGAGTAATGTTAATGAGACTAACAGAGGTCATGACAGCTTCAACCCAGAAATAACGAGGAGCGAAAGATGAAAGTAAAAGAGCGCAAGCCGTCTCAAGGATGTGACGATGCTTGCATTCAGCTACACCATTCTGCTCATGTGTGTGAGGACATGATTGCTGAAAAAAGGTGCTGTGAGACTGAAGAATCGATCTCATAGTGGTGGAAGTGTACTCATGAGCACCGTCCGATCGGAAATTCTTGATGCGCACACCAAACTGAGTGTGATAGTCGTAAAGAACTGGTAAATATCATATATCTCATATCACTGATGCATAAGAAAAATCCATGTATGTCTAGTGAAGTCATCGATGAAGGCAACATAATAGAGATCGCCTTTTCCTCTTTCTCCAAATCTAGGGTTTCACCATGCAAAATCCCAACTCAAAGCCCTACATCTAATGGCCATCTCTTCCCAAAATGAGCAACAAAAGAGACGAACATTCCCCACTCGATGCCGGCGGCGACTTGGCTGAATTCCACATCCTGCAAGCCACCCTTGACCCCCAGTCAAACTGGGAAATTGACCTCGCCAAAGACCCCAAAGATTACCTCCTTGGGATTTGCGTCGGTGAGATCTCATCCCATCAGGAAGCTGCGCTCAACTCCATCAATTTCTCCAAGGCTGCATTGTTGCTACTGCTCTCTCTCCCTTTCTAGTTCTCGGGTTCCCAACTAAGATCCAGAATTTTCGGATCCGACCTGTTGCCACCATGGGCAATCCAAACCCAAGACGACCTGATCCATCCTAGTGTGCTCTAATCCGACCCGACACAGCTGCACCCGCCTTTGTTGTTGCTGATACTGTTCACTGCTACTACTTCTCCTTTGTCTCGGCTTCAATCTGAGATCCAGACCTGACCCAAATCTTCTTTATGGGTTTTGTTTGATTCCCGACTCCAGTTCCTCTCCAACCCAACCCGTTTCTCCAAACCCACATCCAAAATCAGTTTGTTGTTTCTTATTTAAAAATAAATAAAAAACTTCCTTGCAGGTTCTTGTGCTTCTACATCCAGATCATCAACTCACTCTGGTTGATCGATCATGAGTTTGAGAGGGGGTGTTATCAGCATCCAGTTCTCAGCTCAGGAATGATATCCCACCACATCGATAATTCTCAAGTCCGGGATGAGATCCTACCATCGACAATTCTCAAGTCTGGGGTGAGATCCCATCAGTCTATTTCTCAGTTCAGGGGTGAGATCCCATCATCGACTATGTTTCAAGTCAGGGGTAAGATCCCATCACAGATCGGAATATGGAGATCTCACCACTGTTCGGGGTGAGATCTCAATAGTGCGCCACCACTACTTCCTTCCGCAACACTCTACTTCTCAGTTCCGTCACATGCGCCATCAAGCGCCGTCACTGAACCACAGTTTTTCATTCCTTCTACATCAACATCGTCAGTATTCCAAACTCTTGTTGCTTGAACCAACTTGAGTTTGAGAGGGGGTGTTAGATGATATATTAGTTTAGTCCCATACTGGTTATGTATCAGTTTAGTCTTCTATTCTCTCCTATATATAGGATACACGTTTTACTCAGTTTATTCAATCAATCGGCAGTAGCTAAGATATTCAACTTATTGCATCATATTCTCATCCAGACAGTTTTCTCCAATATTTTATCCTCTCATCAACCTATAGCTTCCATCACTCTCAATCAATCTTTAGCATTAATTTTAAAATAACCCGGGCCTCTTACAAAGATAATATTTTGACAATTGAAAAGTAATTGATTGAACCTCCCTCAACATCCCAAACTAGGGAACATAATGAAAATCATTGAAGATGACAAGAAAGTCTTTACATCTATTTAGATTGCTCCCTAGTTTGATCAAGAAATATAACACCACAACATTTTAAAATCAACCTTCCTAATGCCCACAATTCGATCCGTTCTTTCCCTCACTCTAACAACTCTCCAATACAAACCCCAATCTAACAATGTAATGATCAGGACTGAGAAAGAATATAATCATATTGTTAATTGTGATACAGAATTAGCATTCTGAAACATGTCCCAAATGCCCCCCTAGGAAATAAACCCTTGACAAGCCACCATTAGCATTACATAACAATACATGCACAAGGCTAAAACCCATCAAAGTATACCTCAAATAACACAAATACAATTTATCATGTTCAACAATTCAATAAGAAAGACCCAATCCATTAGAATACAGTAAACCAATTAGCAATATCAAAAAAAAAAAAAAAGGGTCACCCATTAGGCATTTCCCATCCCAAAACAATCATACACCACAAAATAAACAACATCTAATCACACAATACAACATGAGAGAAAATTTAAAAAAAATCAGGAAATTGTACCTTGGCAGGGGAAAGGAGGATAGAACCCACAAGGGTAACAAGAAGATGAGAACAACTGTGCCTATGTAGATATGGAAATGAATAATGGGAGGGTGAGAGAAGATTATAGCCAACAATAAGCCAGCAATGCAAATCCCTTCTCTCTTTCACCTTTTCTTGGCTTTCCTGTACATGGGCCTTTTGGTATTTTACCAGTGAAGGATGGAAAGGTGGGGAGAAGATAATCATCATGAAGGAGGAGTGGATTGAAGGCAACAACACCCACATCAATCATATTGTGGTTGTAGCTGAGGTCTCTGAGACAGAGACAACTATAAATGCATTAAAATATTATGTAATTGACAGGGGAACCAAACGGGAGATTTTGTGTAGGGTGGGAGAAGACAGGGACAGGGGACTGGTCTCCTCTGTTAGGTAGGTAAGGTGGGCAAAACAACCTGATGTTCTTAGTGGATTTGGAACCGTATGGGACCCGGATCCGATCGGGCAAACATTATAGGGTTGAGGCCCTTGAGGGCTTGTTGGGTTTGGGGACACAATTAGTGGAGACAAGGGCGTAGGGTGTCACCCTATCTAACCTAGCCTCAAAATATGTTGTGCGGATCGAATGGCCAATACATTGCAATTTTTCGTGCTTATTGCGGGCTTTTAATGTAGAGCATGCTAGACATGTTTATTGTGAGAGTAACACTTTTGTAGATACTTGTGTGGATCGAATAGCCAATACAATTTGAATGACCGACTATGACTTTATTATAGTTAGTAATATAGATGTTGAGTTTAGTAGTTTGCTTGAGGCGGATAAGCTCAGCGTCTGTAGACCTCGGCTGTAAATGTCCTCATCGTCGTTCCCAACAGCGAGTTTAGTATAAATGTCCTCGTCATTGGAAACAGCGAGTCTTCTTTGAAAATTTTGAACTAAACGCGCTGTTCCTAACAGCGAGTCTAGTATAAATGTCTTCACCGTTGGGAACAGCAAGTTTTTTTTGAAAATTTTGAACTAAACTCGCTATTCCCAACAGTGAGTCTAGTATAAATGTTCTCGCCGTTGGGAACAGTGAATCTTCTTTGAAAATTTTGAACTAAACTTGTTGTTCCCAACAGCGAGTCTAGTATAAATGTCATTGTCGTTGGGAACAGCAAGTCTTCTTTGAAAATTTTGAACTAAAAATCAGTACTAAATACGCTGTTTTCCAATAGCGATGATGAAACAACTAAACTTGCTGTTGGGAACGACGAATTTAGTTGTTGAGTCTATGAGCTCAAATACTTAGGCAACTGTCCTCTACAAATATTTTTGAAAAGTGTCTTATAAAAAAATATTAATTCTAACTCCACCATCCAAAATTTCACTTTGTATGGATCTATGGCCCACGAGTAGGCTGGGTAATGGGTCACTTTGTGCAGACACAATCCCAAGGTTAGGCCCATTTAATATTCTTGGATCTAAAAGAAAGATACTATGTATCAAGCATAGATTTCTGGGCTTAAATTTGATTCAAAAATAGTCTCCTTCAAATCAAATTAAATCATTATCGAAAATCAGAATATATATATATATATATATGTACTAGATTTGCCCACCGGCACGTTTTCGGAACGATACAAAACACGAAAAGCCTGTAAACAGTATAACAACAATTATGTAGCTCAAGTTTGAATAGTATGACAATAATTAGTTGCAAATAAAAGTCCATGTTTCCATTAGTATATGTTGAAAAATAATTATAAATGGGGGTATAAAATCTAACTTCTTAGAACTTTTAAGTGTGGAGATATTTACTATTTTCAATGTAACATGTGCAAAAAAAATATTAAAATTCTGAAAATCTAAAGTTGCGTTTGGTTTGTTGTTTTGAAAACAGTTTTCTGAAAACAGTTTTCTAAAAACACCATAACCAAACAAGTTGGAGTTTTCAAAAACAGTTTTCTAAAAATGTAAGGTTGCGCTCGTGTAGAGAGAGAATGACTGAAGTTGGAGTTTTGTGAAAACTCTTTTCACAAAACACCCTAACCAAACACGTTTTTGGATTTTGGATAGAGAGATAGGGAGAGAGAGAGAAAGAGAGAAATATGAAAAAGTGAAGAGAGAAGATAGAAGAGAGAGATAGTAATAAAGTAATAAGTTTTTTAGTTTTGGGGGGGAAAATTTGGTTTTGGGGTTTGAAATTTTGGAGGGAAAATATGTTTTGTAAGGTTTGATCTAGGCCTTTGATTTTAGGGGGCCGCCTCTGACATCGACGAACCTATGTACTTGGATAGTACATAGGATATATACCAACTCGTGAATGAAATGATAGTCAACCTCGACATGTTTTGTACGAGCATGAAACACTGGATTAGAGGCCAATGCAATGGCACTGAGGTTGTCGCAGTGGATGGCTGGAGTAGAAAGTAAATGAATGTGCAAATCTTTGAGAAGAAAAAGATTCCACATTACTTCAGCGGCAATGTGAGCTAGAGATCTGTATTCTGCTTTAGTTGAGCTGCTAGCCACAATGACCTGTTTCTTTGCACTCCAAGAAACTAGGTTAGAGCCGAGAAAAATGCAGTAGCTTGTTATGAATTTACGATCAGATACAGACCCAACCCAATCTGTGTCGGCGAAGGAATTAAGATTGATGGAGCCTTGTTTGTAGAATAGGCCACAGTTGATGGTGCTTTTCAAGTAACGAATAATTCTTTTGAAAGCTTGAAGATGAGGCTGTTAAAGAGAGTGCAAATACTGGCATACTTGATTTACAGCAAAAGCAATTTTCGGGCAAGACCAGGTAAGGTATTGTAAACCACCCACAAGAGATCTATACTGGGAGACATCAGTGAGCAGATCACCGGAAAATGAGACTAACTTTTGCTCACAAATGGTTGGAGATAGACATGGTTTAGCACCATCCATGCGGGCCCTTGCTAGTAGGTCCAGAATATATTTGGATTGAGAAATAAATAACCCATGTGGAATGCGATGTAGTTCAAGCCCAAGGAAGAACTTGGCAGGGCCCAGGTGTTTAAGAGGAATAATAGTGCTGAGACGCTTGATTAGATGCTTGATCTCTTGAGGAGAGTTTCCTGTAAGAAATATGTCATCAAACGGACACGCTTTCGAAACTAATTGTTTAGGTCAGTTTGGTAATTAGTTTCGAAAGCGTGTCCGTTTGGTATTTATTTTCGAAAAGTGGGTCATTTTGGAAAAAAATTACAAACTGTCATCCGATTCTATTAATGAAATGTTAATAAACAAAATGTGTAAGTTACTCTCTCATTAATTTTCTTGAGAAAACCTTAGCGAGGTCGTAGCAGTATTTATTTTTAGAAATTTCAGCGTAGTATATAATTTATTCCCTCCGTGTTACTTTAAGTGATATTTAGAATTTTTTTCTTGTTTCACTTAAAGTGATATTATTCAATTTTTTTCCTTTTTTCTCCAAGAAAATTCTTATTTATGTTGAAATTTTATCTTAATTACTCATCTTAATCCTATCAAATATTTTAAGAAAACTGTAGTTTCAACTTTCTA
This sequence comes from Hemerocallis citrina, assembly GCA_017893485.1. Classification (NCBI taxonomy): domain Eukaryota; kingdom Viridiplantae; phylum Streptophyta; class Magnoliopsida; order Asparagales; family Asphodelaceae; genus Hemerocallis; species Hemerocallis citrina. Next base: position 278,227,208 of record CM030363.1, on the reverse strand, counting down.
GATTTTATTTACTCCAAAAATTTAATGCCAACTCACCATTCGTATTGAGAAAACATTAATTACAATTTCTTGAAATCAGAATCTGTATTGGAAAAAGAATTAGTAATTAAATCATGGTGACTTATTAATAAGGGTGTAGAGGGAAATAAATATTTATCTCACCCTTCCTTAATCTATGTGTAAAATTTTTGAATATCACTTAAAGTGAAACGGAAGGAGTATTTATTTTTTGTCCCAAACTATTTCCTGTGCTAGAAGTTGCCTGCTAGTGATAGACAATTATTAGTCTTTGAAGTTTTAACTCACCTGCACAAATAATTGCACACAAACAAAAGTGCTCTGACCTAGGGATTAGATCCATAGCAGGAGGATATCCTGGTTTTGATTTTGAAATAAGAAGATATCTCCAACTCTTACTTAATTCTAATAATAATAATTTAAGTGATTAGTGATTACTGATTAAAGTACACAGAACATGAACAATATTTAACGGTTAAATATTTCAATGCCAACATGTCCAACATTACAGCCTCAAAAGTCTTGAGTCTTTTGTAGGTATGAATAGTATTTATTACATGTTTATTTAGTTTCCTGTGTTAAATTAAGATAATTGGGTAACAGCTGTAGAGCTCATAGTGGTCAGATCTTGGCACATGGAAACCCACAGTGAAGAATAATTGTAGGCTCTGCAACTGCAAGCTGTCAAGTTTTTGAGTTTGCTTGTCGCAGAACTGCAATGGTCGATCAGTACGTACATTTCACTCTCTTTAGTTACAAGTTTGAGTGTGATTCAGTGCATTGTACTGCTTTCTTCTCTAATGGGTTCATACTGTTTGGTTGGCTGTAAGTACTTCAATTAGGTGAGTAACAGCTGCCAAATCGCTTGTATTTCAATTGCAGTCCTGGATATTTATTTTGGTTCCAGTACAAGTTACCATCTGTTATATGTGGTTGAGATACAAAATAAGTTTTCAATCATTTGTTGAAGGGAAGATGATATGCAATATAATTGATAGGCTTGTTGTGACGGGGAACTTTTTTTGAGTAATGACATGGAACTTACAACGCCGTTTGCAACAACATGAACCTTAAAATCGCATGCAGCTGGAGAAAAAATGGTTTAGTTGCTTTTTCTTTTTCTTTAGTAACTGCATTTGCAATTGTTATAAGGTTGAAACAACCCAAAAACTTGCGATCCTGCGACATTTCTGAACCAAAAATGTGAGGGACTATTTGTGTGCTTGAGTTGTAAAAGTTTGCAGCTACAAATACAACAAGATACATTTTTTATGTTTGGACAGCTGGAGTTTTGAGTTGCAAAACCAGCCTTTCGGAAACATCATAATAAACATTAAGAAATCTAATCCTTACAGTTAGAACTATGTCTAACTAAATGTACCTACATTACATTACTTGAAATAGTTAGAACTATATGATCCTGGAGTCACTGTTATGTACAAACAATGCACGCCTATTGCATTTTTCCGTTTGTAGTTATAATAGCAGAGATAGTTCGTTAATGAAGAGGGCCTCAATATTAATGATTCGGAGAATGTATGAAACTGGATCCTAGACTCGAATAACAACTTCTCCGTAAGTTTGATGTATAAGTGACTTAACGATGGAGAGGTACAAAGCAAGAAGGCCAGCAAGATCTGGAAAGATCATGCACCAATGAAGGTGAAGGCGTTCATCCAGTTGGTTGGTTGCAAACGATGCTATCTATTCCAAGAGTAATCTCATCAAATGTAACATCCCTGTGGATGTAAGGTGGTCCAGATGCAGGAGAAACGATGAAGATACTAATCACATTAATTATGTTTTCATGCCCTAAGGCAAAGTTAGCTTGGGAGGTTATCTATCTAGGTTTTAGGTGTAACGCCCCGACTTCCATACACAGAAAAATCGTAGCACACCCGAAATCTTTTCCTTCAATTAAGTACATAAACATAATGTAATACAGGAAAATGCAGAAATTATACAATAAATCCAAACCTCTTGGATTGATACGATGACGGGCTCAGGATATCACACTCTAAGCCAAGGCCTTAGGTACTCTTACCTGCACAACACAATTTGCGGGTTCGTCAGCTTGTGAGGCCGACGGTAAAAATCACAACAGCTTTAACTAACTCAAAAAACAACATAACAACATACATAACATAATAGAAATAAAACTGGAATCAATAAATGTAAACATGAAATGGTCAAATATACGATGTCATATGAGTGTGTGTATAAACAATTAATTAAAACATTAAACATATATTTATCATGAAAACATGCACAATCCAAATATGTTCTTTTAATGCATGCTTGTTTGGAACGATATGCCCCTCATACAACATATTTTCCGAATGCATGCTACTAGCGTTTCTTCTTACTACAGGGTTCAATCCCTCGTTATGAAATACATACTCGTCTATTCTATAATGTTTTTGACATTTATCTAGTGACTAGTAAGGTTGCATTTGTTCGGTCCAATTTCGTTACTGCAGTCGGTAGTGGTCATGTCGGGACCCTGTGGTCTTTCTCCACTCCTGAGCATCCATAATGATGCCCAGCCCCAGTGGTCTCTCTCCACTCCTGGTCTTACATAATCCATCCCACCCGAACCCCAGCAGCCTCTCTCCACTCCTGAGCATCCATAATGGTGCCCAGCCCCGGTGGCCTCTCTCCGCTTTCGGACCTCACTAAAAGTTATCACGAATATAAGACGACCCTGCAGGCATTTCCTGTTCCGCCTCATTCGTATCTGATAACATAGAAAATCAACGAACACTTTATGGGTCCATCCCCTAAGTTCCGACAAGATTCTACGGCCTATACATCCGCACCCCCGTTCTTAACACTACATCCCAGAAATTAATAGTCGAGACAACGCCGCACGTGTCCCATTGACAGGTGAATACAACTTCCAATAATTATATAAATTCCAATACTTGCTAGAAAATTTATTTCTTAGTCTCATATGAAACCTCAATGAGTCTACTACAACATTGTAGTTAAGAACCTCTAGATTTAACCCAATTAATTTGTCTAAAACCATTTGTAAGACAGTAGGTTCAGAATCCAGAAATTGCAGCTCTTGCTACTTTTAAAAATCACAAAAAACCCCTCACTTCTTGGAAATTGGATTTCTTAGATGCAAAAGAAAGATTAACGAGTCTACTTCAAGTTCTCAGTTTGTAGTTTCTTCAAAATACTTCATTTAAGGGGTTAAAACGATCAAACACCAGAAGGTGTATAAATTTCCAGAATCCAGGAAAACTGTCAACCAGTTATAAGTTCGAATTTATTAAAAATAATAAACGATATCCAAAATTCATGAAATTTTGTGAACATATAATAGACATACACTAGATTCACATACAAAAAGTTCAGCTTACAATTCCATATATTTGGAGAGATGATTTTTGGAAATAAGTATGATATTCAGCCAGAATTATGAAATAAATTCTGTTTCATTTCTAAATTAGTAATGTATTCAGATTTTATTAAAATACCAAATGACATCTAAAAATTATGAAATTTTGAGGAGATGTTGTATACACATACATGATACACATACAAAAGTTTCAGCCTTATAATCCATGTATTTAAATAGAAATGATTTTCTGAAGTGAGAACAAATTCCAGACAGAATTATAATAACGTTTCTAAGATAATTATATCATAATCTCATAAATTAATTAGCAGAAATTAACACCCATAATCAAACAACATTCATACACAATCTAAGCACGATTACTCAATTTATTATCTAGCATGCATACATCTTATAATATAAATAGAGTTTTAAAGTAATTACCCACTTATTCGTTTCCAACTTTTGGTGTTTCTACGCTCGAATTGCAATGACGACTACGGCATCACGGAAAGCAACCACGATGACGATAACGGTACTACGAACTGCAATTGTTCGCCGAGTTCGGAAAGAGTAATAAAAGAATTAGAAATGTATGTAGGTATATATATATATATATATATAGGGAAAGCTTCGGTTGAGCACTACTCTAGTGCTCACCGCGTGAACACTAGGCCTTCGGGTGTTCATATCGAAAATCCGAACCGTTCACATTGATCTACACATCTAAATTAGTCTAAATATGTAAAATTAAATCATTTGAAATTCATTTGCCCATCCATCATGTGACTATAAAAATAATGATTTTCAGCCATACAATTTTCTAACACTTCAATGAATGGGCAAATGAATTTCAAATGATTTGATTTTACATATTTAGACTAATTTAGATGTGTAGATCAATGTGAATGGTTCGGATTTTCGATATGAACGTCCAAAGGCCTAGTGTTCACGCGGTGAGCACTAGAGTAGTGCTCAACCGAAGCTTTCCCTATATATATATATATATATATATATATATATATAGCAATGCTCCATTGAAAACAGGTCTGTTTTCACAGACCCGTGAAAACAACGACTCTGGCCGTTGGATCAAGTTCATCACAGGTCTGTTTTCATAGACCCGTGAAAACAGCGTTTCTGGCCGTTGGATCAAGTTCATCACAGGTCTGTTTTCATAGACCCGTGAAAACAGCGTTTCTGGCCGTTGGATCAAATTCATCTTGATCCAACGGCCGTGATCGAGCCCGCCCATCACCAATCTCACTTAAGTTGTGAGTGGTATTTTTGAAATTTTGTCTCCAATAACTCTTCGCCTCATTCACTCTAAAATTTCGAATGAACCTAGGTTATAAAAAATTGAATGAATCTAGGCCGTTGGACAACAACGGCGTAGGCTATAAAATTTCGTTGTTTCAAACAACCTAGGCTATAAAATTTTATAGCCTAGGCCATTGTTGGGAACAACTGCCTAGGTTCTTACAACTAAAGCGGGTCTGTTTTCACGGGTCTGTGAAAACAGATCCATTTTCAATGGAGCATTGCTTATATATATATATATATATATATATATATATATATATATATATATATATATATATATATATATAAGCGGGTCTGTTTTCACGGGTCTGTGAAAACAGATCCATTTTCAATGTATATATATAGATAATGGATCTGTTCTGTGAAAACAGATCCATTCTGTGAAAATGGATCTGTTTTCACAGACCCGTGAAAACAGACCCGCTTATATATATATATATATATATATATATATATATATATATATATATATATATATATGTATATGTATATGTATACACATAGAGACAGAGTGAGAAAGATACAGTGAGAGGGCTTGGGTGCGGAGTTGGCGCTCGGCGATGGTGGTGGGGAGCTTCGGTGGAAGTGGTGATGGTTGACAGGGTGGCTACGACAGGTTTCGGGTGGTGGCGAGGCTGTGAAGAGGGGACAATGAGGAGAAGGTGACGGTTGTGGTTCGAGGGCGGGTGTTGGGTTTCGGTGAAGAAACAAAGAAGAAGAAGGAGAAAGAAGAAACTGAGGGGGGGGGGTATTAACTGTGTTTTATATATTATAAGAAAGAAAGAGAGAGAGAGAGAGAAAGAGAGAGAGAGAGAGAGAGTGTGTGTGTGTGTGTGTGTGTGTGTGTGTGTGTGAGTGAGTGAGTGACTGGGAATGAAATGTATGAGTGTAGGAATATATATATATATAGGGGTGAGAAAGGACTGTGTAGAAAAGGCTAATAAATTAGGAGTGAATTTTTAGGGGTATAGGAGGAGGTGGAGGCAGTAGTAGTAGGTGATATGGCTAAAAATAGGATTAAATCGGGACCATCCAGATGGGGCACGAATCTTGAAGCTCAGGGGTAAAACGGTAATTTCACCTGCTGACGGGTCTGAAGCGGGTACCGGTTATCTTCCCCAAAGACCCACTTACCCGCAAACGGATCCACCTCAACTGGGTGCGGATTTCAACCCGCAGCAAACCCGGTCCAGAAGGGATAGAATTAGGGTTTCTGATTAATGTTAATCAACGGCCCTGATTCATGTCTATCCTTTCACTGGGGATTAGGGATCACATTCCTTATCTATATACACAGGAATTACATGCCTAATCTGTTCCCTGAGACGCCTATAAATACCCCCCATCCATCTTCATTAAGAGGTAATCAATCTTTTTCTAGTAAAACGCTCTTTCATAATCATTTCTGGTTACTGACTTGAGCGTCGGAGGGTGCGTCGCCGGGATCAACCCCGGTGTCTCGCACTTCCTTGCAGGTGAACGGCGGGAGTCAACGGTCAAGCTCCGGCGGAACAGGTTAGGTGTTTGCTATTCAGGTTTTCCAAGGACTTACAAATTCTATCTGTTTGCCCCCACACCGAATTTAGCGGCAACAGATTGGCGCCGTCTGTGGAAAACATACGAATAGCAGCCCCTCCTCTTTCCGTTGGTCAGATCTTCTCCAGCCATGCCTCCTAGGAAAGTAAGATCCAGAGGGTCCAACCGTGGACCCAACCCCGCCGATCAGCAAGAGGTAGTCCCCGTCCAACCCGCTCCGCAGCAGGGACAACCCCCGCTTCAAGTAGAGGACCCTCTTCAACAAGATCAGCCTCTCCCTCAGAATCAACAACCCCCCAAGGGTCCTTCTGGTCCACAGAATGCCGGTGCGGGGGGCTCCCGCATGAAGCAACCTCTCCATCAAGACCACGTCTCCATACACAACGCCTCTACGGATTCCATGGCCTCTCACAATCCTCAAAACCAGCAGAAGTTGGAGGACTTACGCCACCGTCTGGACGAGAAGCGGTCCTGAGAGGGAGCCTCCCGCCAGCAACGTCCGGGTGAGCAATCCCCACACCGCCGAGACTACAAAAGGTCCCATGTCCGAAGGGGAAGGAAGGAATCCCCCGAGCATCACAGAAGAAGACCACGCTCCCCCGCGGGTCGGCAGCAGCCTAGGAACGATGAGGCGCCAATCACCCGTGCTGAGATTCAACGAGTTTGGAGCACAACTCCCTCCTAGAGTTCCTCCTCACACTCGTCTCCCAAACAGCTCTTTCCCAGAGCCGGGCTCTTCCGCTCCGCTTGCCTCCGAAGCGGACCTCTTCTCAGACAGTTCGGAGCTCACAACTCTCTCCTAGAGTTGCTCCTTAAACTCATCTCCCGAATGGCTCTCCCCCAGAGCCGAGCTCTTCGCTCCGCTCGCCTCCGAAGCGGACCTCTTCTCAGACAGTTCTGAGCTCACAACTCTCTCCTAAAGTGGCTCCTCAAACTCGCCTCCCAAATGGCTCTCTTCCAGAGCCGAGCTCTTCCCTCCGCTCGCTGCCGAAGCGGACCTCTTCTCAACAAGTCCGGAGCGCACAACTCTCTCCTAGAGTTGCTCCTCAAACTCGTCTCCCAAATGGTTCTCTTCCAGAGCCGAGCTCTTCCCTCCGCTCGCCGCCGAAGCGGACCTCTTCTCAACAAGTCCGGAGCGCACAACTCTCTCCTAGAGTTGCTCCTCAAACTCGTCTCCCAAATGGCTCTCTTCCAATCCGAGCTCTTCCCTCCGCTCGCCGCCGAAGCGGACCTCTTCTCAACAAGTCCGGAGCGCACAACTCTCTCCTAGAGTTGCTCCTCGAACTCATCTCACAAATGGCTCTCTTCCAATCCGAGCTCTTCCCTCCGCTCGCCACCGAAGCGGACCTCTTCTCAACAAGTCCGGAGCGCACAACTCTCTCCTAGAGTTGCTCCTCGAACTCATCTCACAAATGGCTCTCTTCTAATCCGAGCTCTTCCCTCCGCTCGCCGCCGAAGCGGACCTCTTCTCAACAAGTCCGGAGCGCACAACTCTCTCCTAGAGTTGCTCCTCAAACTCATCTCACAAATGGCTCTCTTCCAAGAGCCGAGCTCTTCGCTCCGCTAGCCTCCGAAGCGGACCTCTTCTCAGACAGTTCGGAGCCCACAACTCTCTCCTAGAGTTGCTCCTCAAACTCGCCTCCCAAACGGCTCTCTTCCAGAGCCGAGCTCTCCACTCCGCTCACCTCGGAGCGGACCTCTTCTCAACGAGTTCGGAGCTCGCAACTCTCTCCAAGAGCTCCTCCTCGCACTCGTCTCACAAACGGCTCTCTTCCAGCGCCGAGCTCTTCCCTCCGCTCGCCGCCGAAGCGGACCTCTTCTCAACAAGTCCGGAGCGCACAACTCTCTCCTAGAGTTGCTCCTCGAACTCATCTCACAAATGGCTCTCTTCCAATCCGAGCTCTTCCCTCCGCTCGCCACCGAAGCGGACCTCTTCTCAACAAGTCCGGAGCGCACAACTCTCTCCTAGAGTTGCTCCTCGAACTCATCTCACAAATGGCTCTCTTCCAATCCGAGCTCTTCCCTCCGCTCGCCGCCGAAGCGGACCTCTTCTCAACAAGTCCGGAGCGCACAACTCTCTCCTAGAGTTGCTCCTCAAACTCATCTCACAAATGGCTCTCTTCCAAGAGCCGAGCTCTTCGCTCCGCTCGCCTCCGAAGCGGACCTCTTCTCAGACAGTTCGGAGCCCACAACTCTCTCCTAGAGTTGCTCCTCAAACTCGCCTCCCAAACGGCTCTCTTCCAGAGCCGAGCTCTCCACTCCGCTCACCTCGGAGCGGACCTCTTCTCAACGAGTTCAGAGCTCGCAACTCTCTCCAAGAGCTCCTCCTCGCACTCGTCTCACAAACGGCTCTCTTCCAGCGCCGAGCTCTTCCCTCCGCTCGCCGCCGAAGCGGATCTCTTCTCAACAAGTCCGGAGCGCACAACTCTCTCCTAGAGTTGCTCCTCAAACTCATCCCCCAAATGGCTCTCTCCCAGAGCCGAGCTCTTCGCTCCGCTCGCCTCCGAAGCGGACCTCTTCTCAGACAGTTCGGAGCCCACAACTCTCTCCTAGAGTTGCTCCTCAAACTCGCCTCCCAAACGGCTCTCTTCCGATCCGAGCTCTTCCCTCCGCTCGCCGCCGAAGCGGACCTCTTCTCAACAAGTCCGGAGTGCACAACTCTCTCCTAGAGTTGCTCCTCAAACTCATCTCCCAAATGGCTCTCTCCCAGAGCCGAGCTCTTCGCTCCGCCCACCTCTAAGGCGGACTTCTTCTCAATGAGTTCGGAGCTCACAACTCTCTCCTAGAGTTGCTCCTCAAACTCATCTCCCAAATGGCTCTCTCCCAGAGCCGAGCTCTTCGCTCCGCTCGCCTCCGAAGCGGACCTCTTCTCAGACAGTTCGGAGCCCACAACTCTCTCCTAGAGTTGCTCCTCAAACTCGCCTCCCGAACGGCTCTCTTCCAATCCGAGCTCTTCCCTCCGCTCGCCGCCGAAGCGGACATCTTCTCAACGAGTTCGGAGCGCACAACTCTCTCCTAGGGTTGCTCCTCAAACTCATCTCGCAAATGGCTCTCTTCCAGAGCCGAGCTCTTCCTTCCGCTCGCCGCCGAAGCGGACCTCCTCTCAACAAGTCCGGAGCGCACGACTCTATCCTAGAGTTGCTCCTCAAACTCATCTCCCAAATGGCTCTCTCCCAGAGCCGAGCTCTTCGCTCCGCCCACCTCTAAGGCGGACTTCTTCTCAATGAGTTCGGAGCTCACAACTCTCTCCTAGAGTTGCTCCTCAAACTCATCTCCCAAATGGCTCTCTCCCAGAGCCGAGCTCTTCGCTCCGCTCACCTCCGAAGCGGACCTCTTCTCAGACAGTTCGGAGCCCACAACTCTCTCCTAGAGTTGCTCCTCAAACTCGCCTCCCGAACGGCTCTCTTCCAATCTGAGCTCTTCCCTCCGCTCGCCGCCGAAGCGGACATCTTCTCAACGAGTTCGGAGCGCACAACTCTCACCAAGAGCTCCTCCTCGCACTCGTCTCACAAACAGCTCTCTTCCAGAGCCGAGCTCTCCACTCAGCTCACCTCGGAGCGGACCTCTTATCAACGAGTTCGGAGCGCACAACTCTCTCCTAGAGTTGCTCCTCAAACTTGTCCCCCAAACGGCTCTCTTCCAGAGCCGAGCTCTCCACTCTTCTCACCTCGGAGCGGACCTCTTATCAACAAGTTTGGAGCGCACAACTCTCTCCTAGAGTTGCTTCCCAAACTCTTCTCCCAAATGGCTCTCTTCCAGAGCCGAACTCTTTGCTCCGCCCACCTCCAAGGCGGACCTCTTCTCAACGAGTTCGGAGCTCACAACTCTCACCAAGAGCTCCTCCTCGCACTCGTCTCACAAACGGCTCTCTTCCAGAGCCGAGCTCTTCACTTCGGTCGCCGCCGAAGCGGACCTCTTCTCAACAAGTTCGGAGCGCACAACTCTCTCCTAGAGTTGCTCCTCTAACTCGTCTCCCAAATGGCTCTCTTCCAGACCCGAGCTCTTCCTTCCGCTCGCCGCCGAAGCGGACCTCCTCTCAACAAGTCCGGAGCGCACGACTCTCTCCTAGAGTTGCTCCTCAAACTCATCTCCCAAATGGCTCTCTTCCAGAGCCGAGCTCTTCCCTCCACTCGCCGCCGAAGCGGATCCCTTATCAACGAGTTCGGAGCGCACAACTCTCTCCTAGAGTTGCTCCTCAAACTCATCTCGCAAATGGCTCTCTTCCAGAGCCGAGCTCTTCCCTCCGCTCGCCGCCGAAGCGGACCTCTTCTCAACAAGTCCGGAGCGCGCAACTCTCTCCTAGAGTTGCTCCTCAAACTCATCTCCCAAATGGCTCTCTCCCAGAGCCGAGCTCTTCGCTCCGCTCGCCTCCGAAGCGGACCTCTTCTCAGACAGTTCGGAGCCCACAACTCTCTCCTAGAGTTGCTCCTCAAACTCGTCTCCCAAATGGTTCTCTTCCAGAGCCGAGCTCTTCCCTCCGCTCGCCGCCGAAGCGGACCTTTTCTCAACAAGTCCGGAGCGCGCAACTCTCTCCTAGAGTTGCTCCTCAAACTCATCTCGCAAATGGCTCTCTTCCAGAGCCGAGCTCTTCCTTCCGCTCGCCGCCGAAGCGGACCTCTTCTCAACAAGTCCGAAGCGCACGACTCTCTCCTAGAGTTGCTCTTCAAACTCGTCTCCCAAATGGCTCTCTTCCAGAGCCGAGCTCTTCCCTCCGCTCGCCGCCGAAGCGGATCCCTTATCAACAAGTTCGGAGCTACAGCTCTCCCCTAGAGTTACTCCTCAAACTCATCTCACAAATGGCTCTCTTCCAGAGCCGAGCTCTTCCCTCCGCTCGCCTCCAAGGCGGACCTCTTCTGAACGAGTTCGGAGCTCACAACTCTCTTCTAGAGTTGCTCCTCAAACTTGTCTCACAAATGGATCTCTTCCAGAGCCGAGCTCTTTGCTCCGCTCACCTCCAAGGCGGACCACTTCTCAACGAGTTCGGAGTCCAGCTTCTTCTACATGGCTGCTCCCACAACTTGCTAAGCACCACACGATGGTTCGGAGTCCAGCACTCGGCCCGACTCTTCTTCCTCGGCTCGCCCACAGACGAGCCGGAAGTAGATCGCCGTTCGAAATTGCTCCTGCAGCCGTTGAATGGATCGGAGTCCAACACTTGGCTCGATTCTACTTCGCAAGTTCGCTCCTAAGCGGACTAGAAGTAGCTCGCCATTCGAAACTGCTCCTGCATCCCTTAAACTAACCACACGATGGTTCGGAGTCCAGCACTTGGCTCGACACTTCTTCCTCGGCTCGTCTACAGGCGAGCCGGAAGTAGATCGCCGTTCGAAATTGCTCCTGCAGCCGTTGAATGGATCGGAGTCCAACACTTGGCTCGATTCTACTTCGCAAGTTCGCTCCTAAGCGGACTAGAAGAAGCTCGCCATTCGAAACTGCTCTTGCATCCCTTGAACTAACCTCACAATGGTTCGGAGTCCAGCACTCGGCTCGACTCTTCTTCCTCGGCTCGTCCTCAGACGAGCCAGGAGTAGATCGCCGTTCGAAATTGCTCCTGCAGCCGTTGAATGGATCGGAGTCCAACACTTGGCTCGATTCTACTTTGCAAGTTCGCTCCTAAGCGGACTAGAAGTAGCTCGCCATTTGAAACTGCTCCTACATCCCTCAAACTAACCTCACGATGGTCGGGGTCCTATGGCTCGACTTTACTTCACCGGCTCATCCTTAAACGGGCCGGAGGAAGATGGCCATTCCGAACTGCCCCCACGACCATCCGAGCTGAGCTACCCATCTACCGAGAAGCAAAGTGGCGGAAAATGTGCCCCAAAATCCGTGCTCGGATCTGCCGAACAAGATGCATCTACCGAGCAGCTAAGCAGATGAAGAGCAAGAAGAAAAAGGGGCTAACGGGTCAGGGTCGGATCCAATACCCTCGGTCCGACCCATACCCTTCTTAGCTCCTTCATTCTTCTCCTTCTTCAGTCTTCCCGCCGAATGCCTCTCCTCCCCTTCCTCTTCTCCTCTTCTCCACTATGCGAAAGAACGAGGCAGGGGAGAGAACCCGAATGCCTCTCCTCCCCTTCCTCTTTCTTCTCAAGGCCAAGCTCTTCACTCCGCTCGCCTCCAAAGCGGAGCTCTTCCCAACGAGTTCGGAGCTAAAAACTCTCTTAGAGTTGCTCCTCAAACTCCTCTTCCAGATGGCTCTTCTACAAGTCGAGCTCTTCACTCTGCTCGCCTCCAAAGTGGAGCTCTTCCCAACGAGTTCGGAGCTAAAACTCTCTCCTAGAGTTGCTCCTCAAACTCCTCTTCCAGATGGCTCTTCTACAAGTCAAGCTCTTCACTCCGCTCACTTCCAAAGCGGAGCTCTTCTCCACAGGTTCGGAGCACAACTTTCTCCTGGAGTTCCTCCTCAAACTTGTCTCTCAAATAGCTCTTCTCGACGAGATCGGAGCTAAAACTCTCTTAGAATTGCTCCTTGCGCTCACTTCAAAGAATGGGTCTTCCCATTGCTCTTACGAGGATCTTCCTAGCACCTCTTCTCCACCCCTAGGAGTGGAGCTCCTCTTCAAAAATCTCCAAAAACCAAACAGAATAGAGGCAGAGCTTCAGAGCCCCTCACCTCTCCCATATGCCGACCCATCCTCCCGAGCCGAGGAGTAGAGCTTCATCGACCCATCCCCTTCATCAACTCACCGAGCTTCTCCTCACGCTCGAGCCGTCCGAACTCCGAGCTCTACTACACCGAGCTACTTCGAGCAGAAGGTGAACTACTGAGTTACCGAGCCGAGCAAACAAGGAAGAAGAGAGAGGATCGGATCCGAGGTGCCGGGGTACCGACCCTCGTATATGGAGAAAAATTCGGCCGACCCCATCTAACCGTTGGATCATCTCAAAATTCACACTCAAGCGTGATGGACGGATCAGATCGCACCACGTCACCGCAAAACGACAAGATAACGTTTTCTCGAAACTCGTGCTTCTTGCCTCGTGATTCGCGCCACGATCGTGATCAGCCGTCCAGATGGCTCTTCTACAAGTCGAGCTCTTCACTCCGCTCGCCTCCAAAGCGGAGCTCTTCTCTACAAGTTCGGAGCACAACTTTCTCCTAGAGTTCCTCCTCAAACTTGTCTCTCAAATAGCTCTTCTCAACGAGATCGGAGCACAACTCTCCCCTAGAGTTGCTCCTTGCACTAACTTCAAAGAATGGATCTTCCCATGGCTCTTACGAGGATCTTCCCAGCACCGCTTCTCCACTATGCGAGAGAACAAGGCAGAGGAAAGAACCCAGATGCCTCTCCTCCCCTTCCTCTTCTCCTCTTCTCCGAGCTACTACGGGCAGAGGGTGAACTACTGACGCGCCGAGCCGAGGTACCAGGGTACTGACCCTCGTATATGGCAAAAAAACTGGCCGACCCATATCAGCCGTTGGATCTTGTAAAAAAGCGCGCTCGTCATGATGGACGGATCAGATCGCGCCACGTCACCACAAAACGACAAGATAACGTTTTCTCGAAACTCGTGCCTCTTGTCTCGTGATTCGCGCCACGATCGTGATTAACCGTCCAGATTGAGCTGCGCAGCTTGGATCCGCCAATTTACCAAACTGCGGAGCGGCGAAAAATGTACCTCAAAATCCGTGCTCAGATTCGCCGAACAAAGCAAGCAGATGAAGAGGAAGAAAGAAAAAGAGGCTAACGGTCGGGGTCGGATCCGATACCCACGGTCCGACCCATACCCTTCTTAGCTCCTTCATTCTTCTCCTTCTTCCCTAACACTTCTCCTCTTCTCCACTATACGAAAGAACAAGGCAGAGCTCCTCCCCTTCCTCTTTCTTCTCAGAAGAGCTACCGACCTACCGAACAGCAAAGTGGGAAAAAATTCTCCTCAAAATCCGTGCTCGGATCTGCCGAACCAGATTCATTTGCCGAGCAAACCAGATGCTCCCAGAGAGGATCCGAGGTGCCGATCCGAGGTGCCGGGGTACCGACCCTCGTATATGGAGAAAAATTCGACCGATCTCATCTCACCGTCGGATCGTCTCAAAATTTGCGCTAAAACATGATGAACGGCTCAGATCTCGCCACGTCACCACAAAACGACAAGATAACGTTTTCTCGAAACTCGTGCCTCTTGTCTCGTGATTCGCGCCACGATCGTGATCAACCGTCCAGATTGAGCCACGTAGCTCGGATCTCAAATCCGAGCTACCGATCTACCGAACAGCAGAGTGGGAAAAAATTCTCCTCAAAATCTGTGCTCGGATCTGCCGAACCAGAGGCATTAGCCAAGCAACAAAGAAGCGGAGGTGAAAAAAAGAAAAAAAAAAAAAAAGTATGGGTTCGGACCCGTTAGGATCCAAACCCGAACTCCCCACTCCCCACGTCATCCTCTTCTCCAACAACAAAAACAACACTCCTTCTTCTCCTCCAAACTCCCGCCAAAACAAAACCAGACAGAAGGAAAAACCCAAACTCCTCTTCACAGCGCCGAGCAACCCACGCCACGCTCGACCTCCAACCTCCATGGCGACTTCACTGGGGATAGCTCCCCTCCACCGTGACCCTCTCCTTCCTCGCCTAGATCCGTCGACTGCCTTCCAAACCCGAAGCGTCGAGCTCCTTCGACTCGAAGCCTCACCGAGCTCGACATATCCTCCACAAGAACCTCTGTTGGCATCATGCACCCCTTGCTGAGCTCCAACCCCCTCGTCGTGCTCAAGCTTACCACCGCCATTAACGAGCTCCATCGTCTTCGAGCTCCCTCGAGCGAACCCATCGTCAAGCTTCCCCTCGCAAGCTCTTCCCCTTCGCCTCTTCTCTTCGTCGAGCACCGAAGCACCGAGCTCACCGGCCGAACCCAAGCTCCGAACTCCTCTCCATGCCGAACCCAACTCCTCGTCCGAGCTTCGAGCTTCGCCACCTTCGCCACGACGTCGAGCTCCTTCTCCAAGCTCGAACCCACCTGTCGAAGATCCACGGTGCCGAGCTCACCGGCCGAACCCATCTACTCGGCCGAGCGTCGAGCTTCGCCACCTCCTCCGACGACGTCGAGCATCCATCACCAAGCTCGCCGAACCCATCAAACCGAGCTCCCACTCCGACCTACAGTGCCGAGCTCCATCTCCGACGAACCCCACTCCGCTCGTCACCTCTCGCCGAACTCCCAAGCTCCACGTCGCACTCCCGTCCATCACGAGCTCCGCCGTGACCTTGACAAGCCCCACGCCGCTCGTTGCCTCCCGCGGAGCTCGCCGAGCTTCAGTGGCGCGCTCAGGGACGGAGACGGAGGCGGGGTCGGAGGCGTGCATGGGTCGAAGGCGGAGAGGAAGAGAAGGAGGGCGTGGGGCGAGCTCAGTGGAGAAAGAAACGAAGAAGGAGAGAAGCAGCAGAGGAGAAGAAAAGCAAAGCAGGAGAAGCGAAGAAGAAAAACAGAGGAAAAAAGAAAAAAAAAAAAAAAAAAAAACCACGTGGCGTGCCACGTGGCATCATCTCTGGGATCCGAGGTGCCGATCCGAGGTACCGGGGTACCGACCCTCGGAGAAAAAATCTGCCGACCCACACGATCCGTCCGATCGTCTCAAAATTCGCGTCGCGACACGATCGACGCTCAGGAACGCTCCACGTGTCCCGATCGTGATCTGCCTCACGATGCGCGCAGATCTGATCATGATGGACGGCCAGAAATGTGCCACGTGTCCCGATCGTGATCTGCCTCACGATGCGCACAGATCTGATCATGATGGACGGCCAGAAACGCGCCACGTGTTCCGATCGTGATCTACCTCACGATGCGCGCAGATCTGATCATGATGGACGGTCAGAAACGCACCACGTGTCCAGGTAATATTTAAATTATTTATTTATTTATTTATTTGTTTTTTTATTTAAAAAATCCGAAAAAAAATTTAAAAATCGAAAAAAAATTAATTAAAAATTCTAAAAATAATTATTAATTCAGAAAAAATTATTTTTAAATTCTGAAAAAATAATTATTAAATTAGAATAATTAATTAATATTTTTGATAATTAATTATTTAATTCGGAAAATGAATAAAAAATTCAAAAAAATGAGAAAAAATTCAGAAAAATCTGGAAAAATCACCAAAAATCCAGAAAATTCTGAGAATATTTTTGGGCATTTTACAAGCCCATAATAACACTATTACACCCCGAGCAAGATTCCAAACTCCCTTAAGAACACCGATAAAATCCCGTACGCCATTAAAACAGTAAAACTACTCCTCAAAGGCTGATCAAACTCAGTCTTCGGGAGTGGGGGGTTCGTGATATGGCTAAAAATAGGATTAAATCGGGACCCTCCAGATGGGGCACGAATCTTGAAGCTCAGGGGTAAAACGGTAATTTCACCTGCTTACGGGTCTGAAGCGGGTACCGGTTATCTTCCCCAAAGACCCACTTACCCGCAAACGGATCCACCTCAACTGGGTGCGGGTTTCAACCCGCAGCAAACCCGGTCCAGAAGGGATAGAATTAGGGTTTCTGATTAATATTAATCAACGGCCCTGATTCATGTCTATCCTTTCACTGGGATTAGGGATCACATTCCTTATCTATATACACAGGAATTACATGCCTAATCTGTTCCCTGAGACGCCTATAAATACCCCCCATCCATCTCCATTAAGAGGTAATCAATCTTTTTCTAGTAAAACGCTCTTTCATAATCATTTCTGGTTACTGACTTGAGCGTCGGAGGGTGCGTCGCCGGGATCAACCCCGGTGTCTCGCACTTCCTTGCAGGTGAACGGCGGGAGTCAACGGTCAAGCTCCGGCGGAACAGGTTAGGTGTTTGCTATTCAGGTTTTCCAAGGACTCACAAATTCTATCTGTTTGCCCCCACACCGAATTTAGCGGCAACAGTAGGGAAGGTGGGTTAATGCTGTAAAATGTAGTTAAGGAGATGAGGGTTGGCTGTTGAATTAGTATTAGAGGATTTAATTAGGATTAGGATTAGAGTTAAAACTTAAATTTAAACTCCAATTAAAAAATTGGGAAATTTAGAATGGATCCAAAAATATTTGGGTTGGGTTCAAATAAGAGATCAAAAATAAATTGAAAGAACGAAAAAAATTTATAATAGGCCGAAAAACAAAAATGTAAATATTTATTGATAATGTACAAAACACATGTTTAATACATGTGTGGGACAAAATTGTCATAATTCAATTTTGCGGGTATTACATCAGGTGTTTAAAGGTCCCTAGTTCAATACTAGAAGTTTGGGAGGAATGGCGTGTGAGAGTTATTCGAAAAGAGAATAGGGTAGCTTTGGGATATTTCAGTAGCTACTACTATTTGGGATCTATGGTTAGATCAAAATAATTCATATTTTCGTCAGGTTAATAGTCATTTTACTATTTTGATGCATAAATTTTTTGCCTTCATTGATGCATGAGCAGGTCACACAGGGACAAAGAAGAGGCTTCTCATGGAGGAGGAGCAGTGGTTCTTAAAGTAGGATGGAGTGCTAGGGATTATATGGAAAGAAAGAAATAATTGTATATTATGTAACTCTTCGCGCCCTATTAACTCTCTCATTGAAGACCTCCTTTTCTTTACTAAGTTATGGGCTAATGTTTTACCTCATAACAAGGTGTATGCTCTACATCTTCATTTTCTTGACGCTGTTGCGGCTTTTTTTCCTTCATTCCACCTTTCTGCCGCCTTAATTTTGTTTGTTTGTTTTCTTTTGATGAGGTTTTTCTTTTTCTGTCTGCTTTGCAGGAATGATTGGCATGGCTACCCCTTTGGTGATTTGCCGTTCAGGGTTTCTTTCTCCTAGCGCATCTCATCCCGCAGCTCTGTGAGTTTTTAGTTTCCTATCACTCTGGATGTTGCTTAGTCTTGTTGTAACCCGTACGTCGTCTATTTCCTTTCTGTGTCCAGGTTATTTTGGATGTTTTGTTCTTCTCCTTCTCCTCAGCTCTATGACTTTTTTATGTTTTTATGCTAATCTGAACTGTTCTATATTATGCGCTATCTTTTGGGTTGCTTCAGTCTGGTATCCTCTTTGTCTTTCTTATGTTATGCTCAGGTTGATTTGGTTTTTCTCTGAAGGGCTTTACTTTTGCACTGCTTTATAGCTGTCGGCCTGCCACGCTCAAGGTGTGGCGGATTCGTTTATCCAGCTTTCACTGTTTGCGCATAGTCCTCTGTTTTTTCCTTTTTGGTTGTGTTTTTAGGATGTTTTTGCTGTGTTTTATTTTTTCGTTTCAGATTCTCTCTGTTTGCAGTCTGTACTCGAGTTATGTACATATTGTATTATTATGGTGCGATTTTACTTCTTGTAATTCGACCATCTGTATGAGACTCTTTGTTTATTATCAATATATAATTTTTATCGGGCTAGAGTCTTTTGACTATCCTATCTATCAAAAAAAGTCACTTTTGAGTTGTTTGGTTGCAAGGGTAGTTGTGAATTGCGATGTATCACTTGTGGTGTATGTTGATGTATTGGTATTGTAAGATTTTAGAACACGTATTGTATAATGTATACTTGGTTTTATTAATCTTTTATTAATGAAGAGGTGACGATGTCACATTTATATTCAAAAAAGAAAAAATAGCAGAGATATTTCAGTTTGCAAATTAAATTTTCAATTCTTGTTATCTATTGAAACTTTTGAACTATCTATATAATAAATCATAAGGTAATTTGAAAAAAGCTATCAAATGCCTCTCATTCAATTGAAACAAAATCAATGGCTCACATTCATCCTCCAAAAGACATCCCCCCCCCCCCCCCCCAAAAAAAAAAAAACTAAAATTGTTTCCCCCAAAACATAAATCATGCTCGCTTTATTACTACCCCTCTCTCTCTCTCTCTCCTTTCTTTACCTTTTGAGCTCTCTCTCTCTCTCTCTCTCTCATATCTCTTCACTTTTTAGAAAAAAAGGAGCTACAAAATAAGACCTTCATCATTGGATTTGGATAGTAGTAACACTAGCATGCTGAATTTTCTTTAATTTATTTATGTATTTTGCCTGCATTTTCTTTATATGCTTTATTTTGCCTGCATTTTCTTTATGTATTCATCGAGCTTTTCATATGCTGCATCGTTCACGAAGACGTGTCATAGACGCGTGTCCACTGGAAACCTAGTTGACTTATAAGTTATAACTAACTAGTAATTTACACGTGTGATGCACGTTTTAATTTTTTTTTAAAAATAAAAAAATTGACATAGGGAGGATTTAAACCTAAAATCTCTTACATATTAGTTATGTTCGTGTATTGTACATGTTGGTAGATTTACAAATGGTTTACAAATGACACTAAGGCATTCTCCCATTATAATATTAGAGATCTGTTATGTTTGCCACTGACTTAGGAGTTTTCGTAAGAATCTTTGGGGGTCTGGCTAGTCAGGTGAAAGATTGATGTGTATATATGTATTGATTCTATCTTGATGCAGTTGTAGTATACACCATCACATCAATATATATTTGAAGCAGAATCCCACTCAAACAAATAATTAAGACACTCCTCAGTTCTACAGAAGGTAACAATCATATTCTTTGTCTTAGATAAGATACTGAATCTCTGATCCCATTTTAATCAGGATTTGGTTATGTTAAACACTTGTCTTATAGATCAAGCCAATTCCATGCTCATATAAAACCATCTCTAGTTGCACCAAAATATTCACCTCTCGTATAAATTACTCTTTTTCAAGTGTTTTTTTAGATCTAATCTGATTGCAGATTTTATGGACCTTATAAGGAGTTACACCTGCATGTGCAATGGACCCATTTTGCGTACGAACCTTAGAATTGATCGACACGTTTGAATTGCAAATTGGTACGCAAGTTTTACCCGTACAGCTGAATTTAAGATCCTTTACTGCGTTTCCTACGATATGGCTCTTTTTATATTCGAATCGTTATGTATCTTTTGTGCTGCATCGTTGCATCTTAATTAGTGTCATTAATTCAGAAAGATGCACAAGCTTGCAAGAGCTTAACTGAAGGAGGCAAGCAAATGAATATTGCAACCTCGATCACAAAGAGAACGGATATATATAACCAGAGATGAACAAGGAAATGGGTAGTCTCGTGTATTGTCCCCTCCTTCCCTTTGTTTTTAGGTCCTCTCCTATATTGATCACATGCATGTCCCTTTTCGGTACCCCACATGAAACATGAACCTGTCCTTCTTCCTTATCCCTCTAACTTTGTATTGGTTGGAGTTGGCCGGGGTTGTTAATTATAAATGGAATAATCCTAATATGTGTGATGTGTTATAAATTACGTGGCCTCAGATCTCTTCAAATTCTGCTCTCCTGTGATTATCAGGTCAAACAAATTCAACGGACTTCAACCAGCTCTGGCCCATGGGCAAACGGGTCCAACCCGGCCATTGGGATCTCACACCCGTTTGCCCTTGCCTATAAATACCAAACCACCTCCTCACTTTCAAAGATAATCAATCTTTCTTCACCTGAATCCTAGCTACTGTTGCTTTCTCAGTGACTGACTAGATCGTCTGAGGGTCTATCTTCGGGAACTCTCCCGGAGTCTCTAGGCATTGTGCAGGTCCGAAGATCCGAGCTGAGCTCCCAACATCCGAGCCGAGCTACGAGCCTCAACCTATCTCCTGCTACTCCCGAGTCGGTCCTACAACCGGGGATCAGACCAACATCAGTGTTGTGCCTTCTACTTCACAAATTATAAGAACTCACACATGTTGCCCCCACACAAAAAAAACAAGCAGCATCAGGTTGGAGCCGTTTGTGGAAAACGCGCGACACCTACATAGGTCCGACCCTGTCCGAGGACACCACCTTGAACCCAGGCTCTTTGATGGCTCCCAAAGCCAGAAGAGTCGTCACTTCTAGACGTCGTCCAGACCCTCCTCCCCTTCAAAGCCATGTGGACGCCCAGGGCTCTAACCAACCGCGAGCCAATGGCACCGCCGGACCTGGACCAGGCGCTTCACACTCTGTTGCAACTGATCTGCGGCGCGTCATCCAGAATCGGAAGGCTAGCCGAATAAGGGGAGGGGCTGCTTCCAACTCGGTCCCGAACTATGACAGGCAGCCTACCCTAGAACGGGTACCAGGGTACAGCCGCTCACCCTGAGGATCTCCACCATCGCGTGGCCCTGTGGAGCAGGCCGCGGTCACGAGGAACGAGTTCCAAAATTTTAGGAATGAGGTCCTCCAAGCCATCCGAGGCGGAACCAGGGTCGAGGTGCGTGATAACTCATACCCTCAGTCAGAAGCCCGAGGCAGCGAATCCCACGAATCGACCCGCCCACTAGAATAGGAGGACGTCGTCCTTCGACGCCTATGGGAAATAGAGAACCGCCTCGCCCACCTCGGTGAGGGCGGGCCGATGCCAGGCCCAGGGTATAGGCCGAACCGACCCCCATTCTCCACCCAAATCTTAGAAGTCGAGATCCCCAGAAATTTTAGGCCTCCCCAGTTCAAGACCTACAATGGCGAGAGTGATCCAGCTAATCACATGGAAGGGTTCAAAACCCTCATGATGATTCACAGCGCATCGGATCCTCTGCTATGACGTGCCTTCCCGGCCACCTTGCGCGGTCCGACTCGGGAATGGTTCTCAAAGCTCACCCCCTGCTCGGTCTTCTCATTCGACCAACTCGAAATAAACTTCCTGACCCATTTCGTAACCAGTCGAAAAGTCCAGCGCTTCCCTCCTGGACGTGAAGCAGATGGAGAATGAGTCCCTCCGGGACTTTTTTAGAAGATTCACTACTGAAGTCCGAGCTATATCCTCTCTTGATGTCTGGGTCACCTCGGCCGCCTTCAGACACAATGTTCGACATCCTCAGCTCAAAGCTTCCCTGGCGAAGAGACCCCCGGTCGACTTTCCCGACCTCTTGTATCAGGTCGAGAAATACATCCGAGCCGAGGAGGCTCTCCATTCCGAGGGAGCAAAGGAATCACCCACAAAGGGAAAGAGGGCCGAAGGCTCCGAGCCCCCGAACAAGGCCCTGAAGGACACTTCCGGTCTGAAGAAACCACCTCCAGTCCGACGGTTTGAGCGGTTCACTTCCCTCATGGCAAACCACGAAGTCCGCCGCACCCTTGTCGACAATGGTAGCTCGGTCAATGTAAGCTTCAAAGGCGGCCAAGAACATGGAACGCCAAACAACTAATCAAGTTCCACAAAGCACCCCAGGGGTGTACTTGTAAAATTTTTGTAAACTGTTGTAGTAAGCGCTTGCCTTCGGCAGCCAAACAACTCAGCCAATTAGTAAACTTTTGAATTGTATGAATATTATGTTCAATGTGTATTGAGCTACGCTTGGTGCTCGACACGGGCAGCGAGCAAGCTGCTCCATCAACGAGAGACTTCTCAGCCTCTCATGCCCTTGCCTATTGGGTCGGACTTCTCACTACGGGAGAATTCTAAGTCTCTCAAGTTCTTGCCGCTCGGCTCGGACTTCTCACTACGGGAGACTTTTCAGCTTCACATGCCCTTGCCGCTCGGCTCGGACTTCTCATTACGGAAGACTTCTCAGCCTCTCAAGCCTTGCCTATTGGCTCGGACTTCTCACTACGGGAGACTTCTCAGCCTCTCAAACTCTTGCCGCTCGGATCGAACTTCTCAGCCTCTCAAGTCCTTGCCACTCGGCTCGGACTTCTCATTACGGGAGACTTCTCAGCCTCTCAAGCCCTTGCCTATTGGCTCGGACTTCTCACAATGGAAGACTTTTCAGCCTCTCAAGCCCTTACCGCGCAGCTCAGAGTTCTCACTACGGGAGACTTCTCAGCCTCTCAAACCCTTGCCGCTCAGCTCGGACTTCTCACTATGGGAGAACTCTTAGCCTCTCAAGTCCTTGCCATTCGGATTAGACTTCTCATTATGGGAGTCTTCTCAGCCTCTCAATCCCTTGCCTATTGGCTCAGACTTCTCACTATGGGAGACTTTTCTGCCTCTCAAGCCTTTGCCGCTCGGCTCGAACTTCTCACTACGGGAGACTTTCCAGTCTCACAAACCCTTGCCGTTTAGCTCAGAATTCTCATTACAGGAGACTTCTCTCAAATGTGCGAGGCTCGGCGCTCGGCATGTGCACCGAGCAAGCTACTCCATTTTCTCTCAAAGTATGCTAGGCTCGGTGCTAGGCACAGGCAGCGAGCAAGCTGCTCAATTTTCTCTCAAATTGCGCCAGGCTCGATGCTCGGCAGGTATCTCGAGCAAAGCACCTACTTTCTCACAAGCTTGGTCCCTCGATGCTCAGCATGTATCTCGAGTAAGGCACTAGCTTTCCCACAGGCTTGGACGACCGACGCTCGGCATGTATCTTGAGCAAGGCACCTGCTTTCTCACAAGCTTGGACCCCCGATGCTCAGCATGCATCTCAAGAAAGGCACCAGCTTTCTCACAAGCTTAGACACCCGACGCTGGCATGTATCTCGAGCAAGGCACCATATTAATCACAAGAAAGAAAAACAGCCAAGACAAGACAATCGTCTTCTCATATTATTTCATCAAAGAAAATTGCATCGTTACAAAGAGAAATGAAAATACATTGGTAAAACCTATCATAGGGCTCCTGTGTCAGAACCACAGGGTCAAAGCAGACGACCTCTAGTCCGGCCGACCGAGTCGGCTCCTTCGTCGGGTCTCCCGGTCTCGCTAAGGTGGACACGTTGACGACGGAGCTCTACACCTTACAAGGCCTCGCCGGACCAATCCTTGGGGTCAGCAACGAAGCACCATCAAGAGGAAGGGGGCCAGTGAACGAAACGGACCTGGACCCGAACATCCCGAGCATTATCTTGTATCGTTGCACCTCCAATTCCTTCTCTACAATAACCTCGCAGAGGAAATAATCAGACGAGGGCCACTGGGTGGAGGTACTAGCCATCGAAAACGGAGCTTCAATGGGGTCCAGGTCACGATCAGATAACAGCTTCGTGAACCTCGCCAGCTCCACACTGAGCCCCTTCGACTTGTCCATAAAATGCTTGACAGCAGCCTCACGATCACGAGCCTCCTTACAGTATCGAGTCAAAGCAAACTCCATAGCCGAGATTTTACCTTTCAGTCGGCTCACCTCCGAGCCACCAAGGTACCCTGCTAAGGTCACTGTCATCTGCCAAGGGACAGAGAAATATCACTCCGAGCTAAAAACACTTGGCTAAAAAATCATGCTAGAAATTCATCCAAGTCAAGAGGTTTAGCCAAAAATGCTTTTCATTGCTCAAAAATGTAATTTTACAAAAAGTGCGGTGGTCAGTCCTCTTTCGGCCATTACAAAAAAAATGCAAACAAAAAATGAAACAAGGAAAAGAAATAACGATGACTATTGCTGGCCCACCTCTTGCTCGGCCTGCTTTTCGAGGTGGAGCTCGTCATCCGCGGCATCATCACCATCCCCAGGGGTCAGCGGGAGCTCAGGCACGACCAAATCATAGTGAAAGCTGCTCAGGTCCAGCTCCGGATGAAAGTGCTTGACATGCCGGATCGCCCTGGCGTAGGCCACATCTTGGGCCTCGATCACTTTGTCCATCCCGACCGTCCTCATCTCCTCCATGCGTGCGTCAGCCTCCTTCCTCAGGTCGGCCATCCTTCTCATATAGGCATCCTCCTGGTTCGCCAACTCCGCTCGAAGAGCCTGGATCTAGCCCTCGAGGTTCGTCTTCTCCAGCTTGAGCTCTTTCTCTTTCGGCTCCCAGTGCTGGGTATTCCTCTTCTCGTTTGCCACCTCCTTCATGTGCAGCTTCATCAGCTGAGCGCTATCCACAGGCCTGCAACCGAGGGAGATAGACTTAGGAAATGGGCCAAAAGTATGAACACAACCAATTACCAAGTTACCTGTAAGCTGGCCAGAGCCCACTTCATGTATGAGGACTCGACCGTGTCGCACTCCTGGGCCTTCTGGTCTCGGGGAGGAGCGATCTTCTTAACCATCTCGATGGCCACCGACCCATCCGAGATAGTATCCCCGATCTTAACAGCCCAGTCCGGCACCAGGGCTGCAGTCTTGCCTTACCAACGATCTGGTCGGCCGTTGGAGCGACTGGAGGGGACCTTCTGGCCGCTGGTGCTGGGGCCCAATTTTGAGCTCTTGTGTTTCTTCGGCATCGGGAGAGGGGTCTCCTCCGCAACCCCCTCGGAGGGGCTCTCCCATGCTTCTTGTGATGGGGTCGATCGGCCTTCTCGGCCGCCTGTTTCTTCAGCAGAGCCCTCCTCGCCGCAATCACATCATCATCCATGTCTATAGAAAAGAAAATCACGTAAGATGTGCGAAACTACTTGAAAGAAAACTAGATAAAAAAACATACTGATTGGAATGGGGCTCAGTCCGATTCGAGCCAAGTGCCTTTCTATCGCGTTCTGCCACTCAATGCTATTGCCCAAACATATCTTCTCAACATCCGCCCATTCCACGGCCGTCAAGTTCGACTTACGAGGACCGTTCAGATTGGGCTTGTAAAACTTCCAAGCCATGGATATCACCCATGGGGTCAGGTTCCGAATGATTAAATACTTCTCTTTCCACCTTTTAATATAGTCCGGGTGCCCGTGCACGACCCTTCTCTTTCGTCTCGGTGAAATATAGTAGATCCCCTCATATTCGTCGGACGAGCTCAGGCCGAGGATCGCCCGAAAGTACTTTAGTTTCGGGTGGATCCCCCACTCAGCGCAAAGCAACAGGAAGCACACTATCTGATTCCAGGAAATGGCCCCGTACTGCATAGGGCTAAAGGATGCCCAGTTCAAAACCTCCATAATGAAGGGGTGGAGCGACAGCCACAAACCAGAGCAGAAGGCATCAACAGGGAACATGCAGAAGTGGGGCACTGGTCTGTCCGTAGGACGGATCTCGGGGTTGGGGATCAGCAGCTCATACTCCTCACTGATGAAGTAATTCGCACGGATGACGGGGAGGTCGTTCGCTGTAAGGACGGTCGGCACCCTATCCATAGCAATTTTCTGCCTAACGGGCGAGGAAGCCTCCACATCCTCGTCAAATCCTCGCCTGTACCCAGAGAAACTACTTGACATCGTCCGGATACATCCGAATAGAATGCGGCTGGACCTTAAACGGGACCTCAAGGTTAACCGAAGGAACCTCCTCGTCCGGGCTGTCTGGATGAACCCACTTCGTCTTCTTACGTCGAACTCGAGGACCCTTCAGGGGGGACGACGTTGCCAAAGGGCCCAAGTCGTCATCCTCGGACGAGTTACTATCCCCTCCAAGTTCACCCTCCTCGGCCGTTGCGATGCACACTTCCTCAATTCACTTCGTCCTCTTCTTCTCCCCCCTTCTCAGCCACTGTGATCTATTCTCCGCCCTCCTCGACCACCTCGACCTCCTTTTCACCTTCGACCAAGGGTGCATCCCGTTCCAAATCAATCGACTCTACTACAAAGGGCCTTCTACTACGTAAAGGCGCGACACCGTAGACCTTTGTCTGAATCCCATGATGTTGAGTCGGAGACACGGGGACCCTCGTCCTAACTCGAGGTAGTGGCGGACGAACCAGACTGAGCCCGCGGCATACAAGAAAAATAAAATTAACTAACATGTTTGAAGAATGGTGGGGGGTACCGGAAAACTCGCCGCCGGTGACTCAACTGCGCTAGAAAGGAAGATTTGGGAACTTGAGAGAAGAAAGAAAATGCGAGAAATGAGGGAGGGGTGGAGGATATATAACACGAAAGACGACTCCTCGAATTCCGCGAAAAGCATGACATTATTATTTCCACGTGTCACCACCCAATTGGACCACAGACCGCCTGAATTCCCATGGCCCACACACTCGAAGCTCGACTAACACGTCGGACACACCAAATGGCAAACCACACTTCTGGGAGAGGGATGGCCTCATAATGGCCAAGTCTGGGGGGCTCGACAGTCGGCAAGTACTGTGAGTACCCACCAAGCTTTTTCCAAGAAAGCTGCCCCTCGAGGCTTCAGGGCTCGATGCTCGGCAAGTATTGCGAGCACCCACCTACCTTTTTCCAACAAATCTGCCTAACAAAGACCAAGTCTGGGGGGCTCAATGCTCTGCAAGTACTACGAGGACCTACCTATATTTTTCCAACAAAGTTGCCCCTCGAGGCTTCAGGGCTCGACGCTCGGCAAGTACTGCAAGCACCCACCTAGCTTTTTCCAACAAAGCTACCCCTCGAGGCTTCACAACTCGACGCTCGGCAAGTACTACGAGCACCCACCTAGATTTTTTCAACAAAACTGCCTAACAAAAGCCAAGTCTGGAGGGCTCGACACACGGCAAGTATTGCGAGCACCCACCTAGATTTTTCCAACAAAGCTGCTTAACAAAGGCCAAGTCTGGGGGGCTTGATGCTTGGCAAGTACTGTGAGCACCCACCTAGATATTTCCAATAAAGTTGCTCCTGAGGCTTCAGGGCTCGATGCTCGGCAAGTACTGCGAGCACCCACCTCGCTTTTCCCAACAAAGCTGTCCCTGAGGCTTCAGGACTCGACGCTCGGTAAGTACTGCATGCACCGACCTAGCTTTTTCCAACAAAGCCGCCTAACAATGGCCAGGTCTTGGGGGCTCAATGCTCGGCAAGTACTGCGAGCACCCACCTAGCTTTTTCTAACAAAACTGTCCATCAAGGCTTCAGGACTCGATGCTCGGCAAGTACTGCGAGCACCCACCTAGCTTTTTCCAACAAAGCTGTCCCTCGAGGCTTCAGGGCTCAATGCTCAGCAAGTACTACAAGCACCCGCCTAACTTTTTCAAACAAAGCTTTCCCTCGAGGCTTCAGGGCTCGACGCTTGGCAAGTATTGCGAGCACCGTCCTAGCTTTTTCCAACAAAGCCGCCTAACAAAGGCCATGTCTGGGGGCTCGATGCTCAGCAAGTACTACGAGCACCCACCTAGCTTTTTCCAGCAAAGCTGCCCTTCGAGGCATTAGGGCTCGATGCTCGGCAAGTACTACGAGCACCCACCTAGCTTTTTGCAACAAAGCTGTTCCTCGAGGCTTCAGAGATCGATGCTCGGCAAGTACTGTAAGCACCCACCTAGCATTTTCCAATCAAGCCGCCTAACAAAGTCCAATTCTGGGTGGCTCGATGCTCTACAAGTACTGTGAGCACCCACCTATCCTTTTCCAACAAACTTGCCCTTCGAAGCTTCAGGACTCGACACTCGAAAAGTACTACCAACACCCACCTAGCTTTTTCCAACAAAGCTGCCTAACAAAGGCCAAGTCTGGGGGGCTTGACGCTCGGCAAGTACTGCGAGCACCCACCTAGTTTTTTCCCACAAAGCTGCCTAACAAAGGCCAAGTCTGGGGGGCTCGATGCTCGGTAAGTACTGCGAGCACCCACCTATCTTTTTCCAACAAAACTGTCCCTCGAGGCTTCAGGGCTCGATGCTCGGCAAGTATGCGAGCACCAATCTAGCTTTTTTCAATAAAGCTGGCTAACAAAGGCTAAGTCTGGGTGGCTCGACGCTCGGCAAGTACTGCGAGCACCCACTTAGCTTTTTTCAACAAAGCTGTCCCTTGAGGCTCGGAGCTCGGCAGTTACTTCGAACACCCACTCAGCTTCTTACTAGAGTTGCCTCACTTGAAGCTTTCTGAACTAACCCTCCAAGCTCGGAGCTCCGCGGTGAATTCGAGCACCCACTCAGCTTCTCACTGAAGTTGCCTCACTCGAAGCTCTCCAAGCTGACCCCCAAGCTCGGAGCTCGGCCTTCGTCCCTCGACCTTCGGCCCTCTGTCTCGGACCTCGACCTTTGGCCTTCGATCTAAATTGCGGCCAGTTCTAATAACACCCTTCAGGGATTCAGAGCAACAATTTTTTGCCAAATACTCCCCTCATCTCTTCCCATAGAGAAAACTACTCCTACACGGCTGGGTTACACAGCCCTCCAGGAGTGGGGGTCTTATGATATGATATAAATTACGTGGCCCCATCTGGGCCCTTAGATCTCCTTAAATTCACTCTCCTGTGATCATCAGGTCAAACAAACCCAACGGGCTTCAACCAGCTCAGGCCCATGGACAAACGGTTCCAACCCGACCCGTTAGGATCTCAGATCTGTTTGTCCTTACCTATAAATATCAGACCCCCTCCTCACTTTCAAAGTTAATCAATCTTTCTCCACCTGAACTCTAGCTACTATTGCTTTCTCAGTGACTGACTAGATCGTCGAAGGTCTGTCTCCGGGATATCTCGGGGGTCTCTAGGCATTGTGCAGGTCCGAAAATCCGAGCCGAGCTATGAGTCTCAACCTATCTCCTGCTACTCCCGAGCCAGTCCTACAACCAGGGATCAGACCAATATCGGTGTCGTGCCTTTCACTTCACAAATTACAAGAACTCACACCCATTGTCCCCACACCCAAAAAATTAAGCAGCATCAATGTGCATGATTATTTAGGAAAGAGGTATGACTTATAATCTTATATATATACTACTATAATCAAGAATTCATTCATCACTTAAAGTGCCTTTTTCTCATTAAGAAATTCAATTATCTAAGCATAAGTTTAGCCAGATTAATGTTTCGGTGTTAATAAAGATGATTTAATCATTGCCAATGAGAACCTTGTCAATTTCCTGTTTACTAGGTTTCCAAAACTAGTGTTAATAAAGATGATTTAATCATTGACAATGAGATCCTAGTCAATTTCCTGTTTACTAGGTTTCCAAAACTGAAGGTGGTTTCACATTGGTTGTTTCGCGCGCGCGCGCGCGAGAGAGAGAACTGCGGGGGGGGGGGGGGGGGGGGGGGGGGGGGGGGGCGAGAGGGGGGGTTATTTACTATTTTTCATGAATCAGTATTTATTCTTAATCGGCAAAGAAAAATAATATGACAAATAAATAACTACAGCATTGCTTTATGGGTTGTAATTGCTACCGAATAGTTGTAACATATTTTTCTTCACATATCATCTTATGGACAAATTTGTATTTGTAGGAACTGTTAAAGTTTTAATAATGTAATAATTTTCAATGTTGTTCTTGTGCGAATTACACGAACCTGTAACACGATATTTGGCTATGATAGATGTCCACCTTATGGAATTTTTCTTATGAGGTCAACCTAACTACTTATATGAGGATTGATGGATTCAATACATAAGAATAAGGGTTTGAAGAAGACGAAGAAGCGACGTAGCAAGTAGCAACAGCAAACTTGTAGTCGACTGCTCATAATTGCAGTCGATCGCAAGTGGTATGGACTGCTTGGACTTGAGTGCAGTCGTGGGCAGTCAATCGCAAGCTTCAGGCATGCTCTCTGACTTCCTGAATCTCAAAGTAGTTGACTGCAACTTTGTGCAATTGACGACGGCGCCAAATCGGAGATTTGATCTACGGCTGAGATATGATCTTGTGTAATTCTATATATGTGTTGTTGGGATTGGGGCGTCAAAAAAAGCCTCTGGCCGCAGTGGAACTAATTAGAGTAATGAGGAAGTCGAAGGGATGAGATGAATCAATTGAGCAAGCAAGTAGATCCACCAATCCAAACATAAACACAACGAGGATTTATCCCGGTGAACTTTTACTTAATCCGGGTAAAAATATAGGAAGATCTGATATTCAACTAGAAAAGATTACAAACTGGAGTTACTAATTCACTCAATACAATGAATTAAACTCACCCACCAAGAACTATCTCTCTCGAGCCTCTCTTTGTAATGGAGAAAAGAATCTATAAAGTACTCTACTCTCATATTGGAGAAGTTTACAATATATATAGAAGAATAGAGAGAAACCTAGGTCTAATCTTGATTCTCAGTCGTCCGATATAACCTGAAAAAGATGTAACTGAATAGGAGCCGTACGATCTAACTTGGAGTTGAAGATTGGGCTGAAACGACCTAACAAATCGAGACCTAAAACGAACACATGCAGTGCCGCGGTCGGTCGACCGTCCAACAAGACCGGTCGACCGTCCACCTCTTGGCCAAACTGAGTGCAACTGCGGTCGGGTGTGCGGTCGGGAGTGTGGTTGACCGTAACTTGGAACAGTCGACCGCAACTATGCCTACACCTTGCTGCTGCTGTTTTCCCTTCTACTTACTTCAACACTTCGACCTTCGTACTTCATCTTACCTTTTTCTAATTTGAACCACGAGTATTCAAGATACATTCCTAACAAACTCCACCATGGATTGCATACGGGTGCTATCACATGATGTATTATTCATCTCCAAACTTTAATAAATTCCACTTGCAAAGAAAACTTAGAATAATAGCTTCTTCTTCTAGTTGAACTGATCTCTACCCAAACTCACCTGATCCAGTATATCCCTTCAAGGATACACCTCCGTAGATGTACTCACGAAGTTGCCAAACTCCGCACGAACTCCACCTACCCTTAGGCTTTCTCCACCTCTCGACGATATTCGAACGTCGTAGTATCGTCTCGATGATTCTAGTTGCGGCAAACTAGCTGAGCTTGCGGGAATAACAGGAAAAGAACTAACAACCCCTGCACAGGATTTTCGGATTCTCCAAAGCTTGTAGAGATTTTTCTGCCTTGGCCCAACCACTCTTATACCTCTAATCACCTTACGAAGACCTTGAAAATAGACAAAACTTCATCTCGAGCTGTGTACCTGCAGCCCCGTGCATCAAGTGTTCCGAAGGAAATCAAATTCCGTTTCCGTAGAGGAATATGCAAAATATTCCTTAAAGTGAACATGTTTAGACCTGACATCTTCAACTCAATTGTCCCCTCACCCACTACTTCACAAATCTCCACAGTTCTTGTTGTCACACAACGCCCTGTAGTAGACTTATAAGTAGAAAACAACTCCTTCTCGGAACAAATATGAGAAGAAATCCCTGAGTTAAGAAGCCAACTAGAATTCACTTTTAAAGAATTTGAAACAAGAAGACAAGAATCATCTGAATCAAAGGCACTAACCACATTAGCGGCTGAACTCTCGTTTTTTGCGCTCTCCTAATTCTGCAAATTCCAACAATCTTTCTTGATATGCCCTGGCCTCTTGCAATAACGGCAACGGATCAAATCCTTTTGAAAAGCACTTTGTCTTCCCTCCGAAGGACCATCCACTGCAGATAATTTGTAGGAATAGACGATGATGATTTATGGGTCTCCTTCCTAAGTTGATTTTCCTTCAATGCTTTGATTACACCATCTGCCGAAATACTCTCCTTAGCAGACCTACCGTGTACTGAACTACAATGCAGAAAAAGGAGGGAAATTTTATTATCAGATCTGTGTCATTCTTGACTTAAACGACACTTTCTTGAAGAACCTAGCAGGAAACAGCAAGCGATTAAAGTAGAGAGACAGAATATTCATGCTTGATAGACATTGCAATAAAGAAGTGAAAAGCAATAGGATAGGTGCTAAATGGAGGAAGAGGAGGTGCATGTGTGTGTATTTATGCAGAAAAAGCAAGCAAAGGGGTGGGCACATGGGCATCCAAGACATTACATTGCATGACATGATCTTAATTCTAAGCACAAAAACCTTTTACTTCTTTCAAAAATTTTGAAGTGAATTGGAAAAACACATATTCTATAATGCCCTAAATCACTCCTTGTTCTACTTTCGAGTGATACATTGTTGGTTTCTTTAGAAAGTGTCTTAACTATATATGACTAACACGTGGGATGAATGTGTCATATGGAGGTCTTAGGGTATGTATTAATGGGTAGAAAAGAAAGAGATAAATTACATGCACATTCAGATTGCATTTACACATTTGAATAGTGTCGACAGACCTATTTTGATTATAATAGTAATGATATGTCCACATAACTTTTTTATGACATTTTCAAGTAGAAAACTATGTACTTCTTAAAGATAATATACTTCTTAGAATTTTCAACAATTTACTCCTGGAATTTTATCTACCCTATTGGTTCTTGAGTAGTCCAGTCCACTGAAACATTGGCATGTGGCCTATGCCTCCTCTTAACAGTTGTGACTTTGAGCCCCAAGCTCTTCTCTCTCCCTTAACTTCTAACTACCAGCTGTTGCTAGCTGTAACCTTCTCCATATCATGTGACCCTCCTTCTCTCCCACTTTGCACGTAGTCCCCCACAACAACAAGATCCTACACAAATAGTCCGAGTATATATCCAGTTTATACTACAGACTACCTACGCTTCTTATACACATTACATGCTCATTGCCATTACACTAGCATTGCTCATTTGTTAACACTAGGAATGGCTCAGTTGCCTCCAAAAGTCCCTAACATCCCACCTAGTTCAAACTGGCCTAATCTCGGCCACCAGAGGACGATCTCTATGGGCCCGTTTCTTTCTCCCGCAGTGGCTGGGGCTACGTCGTGGGTTGACGAGTTCCTAGACTTCTCTTCTACAAAGCGTGGGGCGCATAGGAGGTCTGCGAGTGACTCTGTTGCATTTTTAGAGGCTCCCAGGGATGAGTTTGACCGGCTGGACGATGACCAGCTGATGATGTATATGTTTTCTGATGATGCAAATCCAGATGCAGCATCTGCGCCGGTCTCATCGTCGAGCCCGTCCTCGCCAATGTCGGGGGAGAAGGCTGTGGCAGAGGAGGTGGAGAGTGAGTGCAAGGTGGAGTTGTCTCAGGGTGGGTCTATGGGACATAGTAAGAGTTTTGCCAAAGGATCTGACTCAACTGTCGACCCGAAGAGAGTCAAGAGGTAGTCTATTTATTAAAAGAAAAATAACGAAACATTGTTATATTTTTAAAAATCTTTTTAATTAAACAGAGTGGCCAAATTTTACCACCTTTTACTATGAAAATGTAAAAAAATAACAGTCAAAAAATTCTTCTATGAGTAACTCAAGAGCAATGCATGGTTAATGAATTGTGATTCTCTTCTTCTATTAGCTATATATTTAGCTGTTTAGTTTGCAGTAAGATGACATGTTATTATTTAAATTTAGCAAAAGGAAATACATTGAATTCTTATTCTTATTTGGGTTTGGATCAGAATTTTGGCAAACAGGCAGTCCGCACAGAGATCCAGAATAAGGAAGCTTCAGTACATATCGGAACTAGAGCGCAGTGTATCGACATTGCAGGTAATTGACTACTTATATAACGGAAGGCATAATATGGCCCATTCATTGTAGCAAAATCTTAGACTAGTACTAGACGTTTATCATTTTGTAAATTGATTGTTCAACATAAGCAACAATGAAACAGTACAATTCATGAGTTTGTACTATATTTATTGTTTTTGAATTGTGAAACAAATTGTTGTAGACGGATGTATCAGCAATGTCGCCAAGAGTTGCATTCTTGGATCACCAGCGTTCTGTTCTGAGTGTGAGCAACAGCCATCTTAAGCAGAGAATTGCAGCTCTTGCCCAAGATAAGATCTTCAAAGATGGTGAGTATTTGTTTTTTTTTTCTTTTTCTTTTTAGCTTCTCACATCGGATAAATTACGAAAAACACTCATAAACTATGTTGTCAAGTCGAAAAAATCCCTCATCTATTGTTCAATGTAGAAAAACCCCTAAATTATGAATTGCGGTCAACTTTCTTAAAAACCTTTAAAATTTGATGTGAAATATCCAAAATACCCTCATTAAGAACTTAAAATAATAATAAAAATTGAATGGGTTTGAATTATTAAAAAAACTATCATTCACCAACTCCACCTCCACCTCCACTCAACCCCGACCACCATCTCCACCTCCACTCGGCCCTGACCACCATCTATCTCCACTCTCTCTCATCTCACCCCGTGCGCCAATCCCCACCATCTCCACTCTCTCTCATCTCACCCCGACGACAATGTTCATCATCCCCAACCTCCTCCTCATCACCACAGACAGCCTCATCCAAAATTGCCAATAGAATCAGACCTATTAACATACCCTACATTCTCATCCTTAGTAACCGATAATGGTATAATTCGCAGCAAATCAGGACCGTACGATTCTAGCACAGATCTCAAAGGTTCTAATCACAACGGACCTCTTTAGCATGTTCGGGCCTTCTTAAGGCTCCTTTATAAGACATGGGCATCTTTCAAGCCCATTAAAAGTGACAGATTAAGTCCTCTAGGAGATATACCCGGCCCATGAGGGCTGTAAGTCAAATCTCTTATCCCCAAAGTAGAGAGCTTATCTCTTGAGGGAGAGATTCAAACAGAAAATAAGGAATTCATATCGATCTAACGGATTCATCTCAATTTCTCAAACTGTTTTTCAAGCCTATAAATTCTCTTCCCCCTTCTCAGCCAGAAGGTGATCAACAATTTCTCTCTCAAACTCTTTTTCTCTCTCTGGTTCTGACTTGAGCGCCAGAGTGTTTGTCGTTCGGGCCACCCCTGCTGTTTCAGGCTTTTTGCAGCTCCATCAGCAGCATCAGCATTCGTCAGATCCAGATCACGATGTTCAATCAACGATCCAGATTCAATCTCAAGAGCTCTAACTGCATTTCACGGCAAAGATCAAAGATCAGATTTTTAGTAGTTTCCATCAAATATTAACTCACTATCTGTTTGCTCCCACACCAAAATAAACAACAACATATTTGTGCCGTCTATGGGAAACTACACAAATCTGAGTTACTACCAAGCCACCAACACTAAGAGGCAGAGCAGTGGCCTCAAGCCGTCGCACCAAAACTCTGTCAACCAGCTCCTCCTGTGAAAAATCTGATTCCTCCTCAACAGCAGCCCCGACAGCCTAGTCAAGCTCCCGTCAGTGGAGAGACACTGGGGGGCTCCCAACAAAGCCATCATGAACAGCACCCTCTGCACGATCGTATCTCAGTCGATAATGCTTCAACCGATTCAATGGCCTCACGAGGCCCCCGCAGATCAAGAAATCTCCGCAAAATCATCAGTGCCAGGCAACAAGAAAATGATCTACGAATCTGCTTGGACGAGAGGCGCGCTCGAACTGAGGCCTTTCGCTCAGAACTTCAGGAAAATTGGAGAAACAACTCTCCCAGACAGAGATAAGGCATTCCTCTTCTCACAGGGGGCGCACTGCATAAAGAAGCTTGACTCATGAGAGTGGACAACTTCTTGAGCGGAACAGAGAGAAAGAAGCCCTAGTCACTTAGGCCAAATTGGAAAAGTTCAAACTTGACATCCTCTGAGCTATCCATGAAAGTCAAGACCAGGGCCGGCCCTCCAAAGAAGAATTCGGCTACTCAACTGGATCTAAAGGAAAGGACGACCAAGTCCTTCGCCGTATCTGAGAGGTAGAAAATTGCCTAGAATAGATGAAAAATGAGGGGAACCGCTCCAGCAGGGCTTACCATCCCAGTCGGCCTCCATTCAGCAAGTCCATCCTTAATGTGCCAATTCCAAAGAACTTCAAAGCTCCTCAACTCGAGTCATATGATAGGGAATCAGACCCAGCAGACCATATTGAGAGTTTTAAAACTCTCATGATGATCTACAATGCCACCGATGTGCTCATGTGTAGAACATTCTCCGCAACACTGAAAGGATTAGCAAGGGAATGGTACTCCCGCCTCACTCCGGAGTCAATATTCTCCTTCGAACAATTTGAGGAACTTTTCATAGTGCACTTCGTTACTAGCCGCAAGGCTGAAAAAACAAGTGCCACCCTATTGGAACTGAAATAAAAGGATGAAGAACTGCTGAAATACTTTGTTAAGCACCTAACAGTCGAAGAAATGTCTATCTCTTCCTTAGACTCATCAGTGGCGGCTGCCGCCTTCCACCACAACATCACCAATAAAGACCTGATAGCCTCATGTAACGCCCCTGCCCCAAACTCAGACAATTTATACAATTTATCAGACAAATTATTTATAGTATAGTACAACTGCCCACCAGACTGCTTCTCAAAAGGTGATTAACTGGATTGGTGACTCTTGATCATAGGCTTTATTATTTATTATTATTTAATCTAGTTCAATTCCCGATATGGGATATACTTTCTAGCCGATGTAGAGCATCTGCTCTCCTATCCGTCCGACTAATCATTATACCGGAATCCACCGCCCTACTATATAGACGTGCTCCACACTCAGTGTCGAAAGTCGGCTCTGATACCATTGGTAACGCCCCTGCCCCAAACTCAGACAACTTTATACAATTTATCAGACAAATTATTTATAGTATAGTACAACTGCCCACCACAGGCTGACTCTAAAAAAAGTGGTTAACCGGATTGGTAACTCTTGATCATAGGCTATATTATTTATTATTATTTTAATCTATTGTATACCCGATATGGGACTAATCCCACACTCAATCTCTCTTTCTCTACCCGTGATGTCAGCACACACAGGAACCCCCGTCCCTCGGGTAGGCCCCCATGCGACACGTCACACACATAGAGAGAGCAACTGGCGCCGCCTTCTCTTTCAACCGAGGTGGGACCTCCCAGATGCTGACGTCATCATGACGTCAGCGACAACAGTAGCACCTCTGTCGTCTCATCTCAAATCGTGGGCCCCCCCTATTCACCTTATTTACAACTCTACCATCACCATATATATATATATATATATATATATATATATATATATATATATATATATATATATATATATATATATATATATATATATATATGGGTAAAAGGGATATGAGCAACTTGCTCATTTAGTAAATAAGCAATTGATTATGTGGCATGCATGTGATACATTGGACAACTAACCTTTTTAAGGATTTTCCAATCACATGCATGCCATATCATCAATTGCTTATTTAATAAATGAGCAAGTTGCCCATACCCCTTTTTTCATATATATATATATATATATATATATATATATATATATATATATATATATATATATAAGAGTGGAAAAGTGGTAAATATTGTGAATGAGGGGGGCCCGCGGGTTTGAGTAACAGCAGATGGCTGTGTGTGAGGCTGACGTCACTGTGACGTCAGCGGGATTGGGTCCACCCGGGTGAAGAAGAGACAGTCTACTGCCGCTATCTTCTCTGGTTTTGTGATTACGTGGACGGAGGGCCCCACATGGGGGTTCTGTTGTTCACGGGATAAGAGAAAGATGTGATTTGAGATAGTCCCATATCGGAATACAATAGATTAAAAATATTAATAAATAATATAGCCTATGATCAAGAGTCACCAATCCGGTTAACCACCTATATAAATTGTCTGAGTTTGGGGTAGGGGCGTTACAAAAAGATATACCCCCATAAGATGTGTGTTGGATTTTGGCAGTAGTTGGGAGATGTGTAACACCCCATAATTTCAAAGAGCTTTAATATATATATATATATATATATATATATATATATATATATATATATATATATATATATAAAGGGAAATAAGAGCTTGCCCTATAGGAGTTTCTATATGGGGCTTTCTTGGAATTAATTTGTGAAAGGGGGGCCCACGGGAAAAAGAAACAGCAGGTGTTGTTGTGGCTTGCATCCACGCGATAACGTGGAAAGGAGGTGGAGGGGCCACCCGGGAATTGTGACGAGCAAATGTTGCTGCTCTCTCACTCTTCGACTGACCTGGCATGGAGGGGGCCCGTCGAAGTTCTCTGCTGTGCATTTCGCAAGAGAGAGAATCAGAGTGTGTGAGTTTGGATTTGTCCCACATCGGGAATACAAATGAATCAATTAACTATAAATAATAATTCCTATGATCAAGAGTCACCAATCCGGTTAGCCACCTTTTGACAGACAGCTTGTGGTGGACAGTTGTGCTATACTATAAATAATTTTTCTGATAAATTGTATAAATTTTTTGAGTTTGGGGTAGGGGCGTTACACCTCCCTCGTGAAGAAGCCTCTTAAAGATTACACTGAGCTCCTAGAAAGGAGTGAAAAATATATTAGAGTTGAGAAAACTCTTTATCCTCAAGACAAGAACAATTCATATTTCGGGAAAAAACGGAAGAATACAAATAAAGAAGGACCCAGGAAATTTTAGAAAGACGGCGCCGGTCAATGTCTTCCACCTTCAGCACCATGCTTCGATAAGTTCATTCCTCTCAGCGCAAGCGTATCAGCCATCCTCATAGAAGTTGAGAATGATGGAATAATCCGCCCTTCACCCAAGAGGTCCACAGCTAGCAAGAGAAGAGACCAAAATAAGTGGTGCACATTTCACAGAGACCATGAACACGCTACTGACAACTTTCGAGCCATCAAAGAAGAATTTGAATGCCTGATTCGTCAAGGCTATCTCTCTCAATTTGCCCAACAAAATAACAACGCTGAAACATCTCCGACACGGGGTGCTAATAAGCGTCAAGAGAGACCCTCTGAATCACGAGACTCAGAACATTTGGTCATTCTCCACTCCATTCACGTAGGTGCGATGGGGGGAGATTCCAACTCCTCCCACAAAGCCTTTGTCAAGAAAGTCAACTCCGTACATAACATCCTACCTATCAAGAGCACCGGGATCCCAATATCTTTCTCCGACAAGGACTTAGAAGGTATCTGAACACCTCATTGTGACACATTGGTAATAAAAATTTGCATGGTATATTATGAGGTACGCCGCATCCTGGTGGACAACGGCAGCGCAGTAAACATCTTTTCATGAACACTTTCAATGGAATCAAGCTCTCCCGGGACTAGCTCAAGCCAGTCGGCTATACACTCCACGAATTCTTCGGTGTCCCCGTTCAAGTAGAAGGAATCGTCACACTCAATGTGATAGCAGAAAAAGCTCCTGCTTTTCAAATGGGAGCACTGGACATTATGGTAGTCAATGTCAAAGCCACATACAACGCAATTTTCAGCTATCTCGGCTTATCGGCCTTCCATGCAGTTGCTTCCGTCTTCCACATGAAAATGAAGTTCTCAACAACAGCAAGTGTAGGCCAAGTTGTAAGGAGCCAACAGGCAGCACGAGCATGCTACACTGCTACAATGGGGGGCTCGATTCTCTCCCTCGACGCCATAGAGTTACCGTCAGAAAGCAGTTACAGTAAATCCAAGCCCATAAACAAGCTTGAAGCTACTGCATTAGACAATCCCGTCAAGAACTTCCAAGCCTGCCAAATCATCTCCCACCAGGTCCAAGTTCGTCCTCATCAGAATACTACAACATCCTTGAATCCCCCGCCCGAAGTCACTCCGCTCATTCAACGGAAAGAAATATTCCTGATTAAACACATTGAAAAATCCGAAGACCTCTCATTCTCTATGAAAAGCAATGAAAGGCTCGTTCCAAAACAGGCATGTCCAGGCAAGGTCTACCAAGTTGTTCGTCTAACGGCTCATCAACTTGAAGACCCGGGGGGCAAGGAGATATCAGCAGGAACTTGGAAAGTATAACACCTTATGAAGTTGAACAAGTGCATCTAAAACATCCTCTCTTAGTAGTAGTAGCAAAATTTTCCACTTTGTAATAAAGGCCAGCCACTAGAGCAGCCGTTCAGTTTTACTTTTCAACAAAAACCACTTTCACTACTAGTCACTGCATGTAATAACGGCCAACCACTGGAGCAACCGCTTAGTTTTATTTTTTCAATAAATTTTGTATTAATTTTTGCAGATTTATTATACAACTCTACGGATGCATACAATGAGTTAAATGCCAAACCTACTCCTAAAAACGACACAAAAAACTCATTAGAAGCTCCTTAGAAGGCAAGTTCAGAGTCCATACTCATGACTCGAATTTACTCTAGCAATTTGCAATAAAGCAAGTTCAGAGTTCGCTTCGCCGTTTGATCTGCACATGCAATCCATTAGCGCCTCGATGACAGGTTCGGAGTCCATACTCATGGCTTGATGTTACTTTAGCAACTTGCGACAAAGCAATTTTGGAGTTCAACTCGCCATTTGATCTACTCCTGCAACATGTTAATACCTAAACTAAAAAGTTCAGAATTCATACCTATGGCTGTTCAACTCGCCATTCGATCTATTCCAGAAATTAGTTAAAATCCCTTAAAATGAATTAGAGGTCCAAAATCGTGGATTGTAGTTATTCTAATAAACTTGCAGAAGCTATATTTGGAGTTCAACTTGCCACTCGATGTGACTCTCACAATTTGTTGGATGACCCATACAACAAATTTGGAAAACAACTCACTCTCATAATTTCTCCTAAAACTAGCTAGGTACAAGGAGAATAAGTTCTAAACTCGGTCAAACATTATGCATACCATTGCCGGTTCGTTATCTATACACAAAAAAATTTGAAACCTTGTTCTTTAGCTAAAAAAGAATCCAGTCGATGGCTCATCTATCTCAACGACAAGTTGCACAACAAGGATCAAGTATATGAAAAGAATTCTTCAAATCACAGAACTATCACAAATCTACGCAGTCAGATATAGTGTCACTACAAGTCTCATTACAGCTACAGAATTACAGAGGGATGCTTATGATAATTGTAAAAATCACAGCAAATCAGGGCCGTACGATTCTAGCACAATATCAAAGCTTCTACAGGCATATTGATCATAACGAACTTCTTTAACAGGTCCGGGCCTTTTCCAGGCTCCTGTACAAGACATAGCCTCTTTGAAGTCCATTAAAAGTGACAAATTAGGCCACTATGAGAGACATCCAGCCCATGAGGGTTGTAAGTCAAATCTCTTATCCCCAAACAAGAGAGCTTCTCCTGAGGGGGAGATTCAAACAGGAAATAAGAAATTCATATCGATCTAACGGATTCATCTCAATCTCCTAAACTGTTTCTTAGGTTTATAAATACCCTTCCCCCTCCTCAGTTAGAAGGTGATCAACAGTTTCTCTCTCAAACTCTCTTTCTCCCTCTGGTTCTGATTTGAGCGTCGGAGGATCTGCTGTCGGGGTCACCTCCAGTGTTTCATGCTTTTTGCACGTCCATCAGCCGCATCAGCAGCCGTCAGATCAGATCACGGTGTTCAATCAACGATTCAGATTCAATCTCAGGAGCTCTAACCGCATTTCACGGCAAAGATCAAAAGTCTAATTTTTAGTAGTTTCTATCAAATATTAACTCACTATCTGTATGCTCTCACACCGAAATAAGCAGCAATAGTAAATGGGATGCAATGTTACCAATAACTGATCCACCAAGAGATGGGTATGGTCCAAAGTGGTCAAATTCTTGGCATTAGCATCATTATCAACAACTGTGGTCAAATTCAAGAAATGGGTAGTGTTCAAATCAGTGGTTAAGTTAGAAAGAGAAGTTTTTGACCCAGAAAGAGTTCTAGGAGTGAAGAAGAAGAAGCGGCGACGCAGTCACCTTTATAACTCCCCAAAAAAAAAAGTACTAGGAGTGGAGAAGAAGAAGGAGATGGGTTGTTGAGGGTGAAGAGTAGGGAGAGGAGTAGCAGGGAAGTGAGGGGTGCAAGTCCAATGTTGGAGGGGGAGAAGTGGTGGAAAGATGACTTCTTGAAATCCATGGCAATATTAGATTTTGATGAATGTGAGTGAGTGATAAGAAAAGTTGGAGGCTTGAGTGATGGGCATTTGATGAATGTGAGTGAGAGTGGAAAAGTTGGAGGCTTGAAATGATGGGCGATTTGTCTGTGAGTTGTTGGGATGTGGGAGGTTGAAGAAAGAGAAAGAGAGGTGGTGGTTTTGATGTGGTTATCGAAGATGGAGTTGTAGAGGGCGGAGATCAGGTCGGGCGGGGTGCTGGCTTCGTTGCTGAAGGGGGACTATGTGAGATTTGGACTTTTTTTAAAAAATCTTTAAGGAAGGGTATTTTGGGGACATTTCGCATCAGATTTTAAGGTTTTTTGAGAAAGTTAAGCGTAATTCATAATTTAGGGGTTACTGCATTGAACAATAGATGACAAGGATTTTTGCGTTAACCTAAAAATTTAGGTGTGTTTTTTGCAATTTACCTTTTTATATATTTTCCCTATAAATTATATTTATTTACATGTAAAAAACTGAATACTTTTAGATTTCACAAGTAGTATTGGTATCGGGTCGGGTCGGGTCGGGTCCTTCACTATTCGGATCCGGACCCAGTCCCCTACGGGTCCAAAAATTGGACCGGATCCGTGAGGACCAGATCCGGGTCCTATTAAAATATTCCTACCCGTTCGGGTAGGAACGGGAGTGTTAGCGGCGAGCGGAGGAGACGAAAAATTTAAAATAGAGGAGAGAAGAAAAAGCATGAGTTTTGAGTTTGGAATATTAAGTTTTTAAATTGAGGAGGAAGGAGGGGAGGGATGATGATAAATATTTATTTTTATGTTGATTTTTGGGTCCGGGTCTGGGTCGGATCTCTTTTGAGCAGACCCGGACCCAGACCCGAAAGTACAACGGGTCCCATTTTAGGACCTGGACCTGGATAGGCCGGGTTGGTTCTGGTCCAGTGCCGGGTTTGGGTCGGGTCCGGGTCGGATCCGGGATTCGGGTACTTATACCAATGCTACTCACAAGTTCTGCTGGCTATGTCACAAGTTCTGCTTGGCTATAAGTTTGTACGACCAAACATACACAATTTATTCTGAAGCTTGTAATACTATGATCTATAAATAAATAAATATTCATTTTTTTATTAACAAGTAGTAGCTTGACATGTAATTAGTTTTAATACAGCTTAGATTTGTGCCGGTTGCATGTGTAGTTAGGCGATTATAATGTGTAAGTTTAGTCCATGCTTCAAAATGAATGTCAAATTCTTAGTTAAGAAAGCTTCAATACGAAAGCGAAATGCAATAATAACAGAAGCCTAACATGTTCATAGAAATAGTTCACATTATCAGTCACAAGATTTAGGGATACTGCAGTTTGTTCTTATTAATCGTATACATTTTGACTCCAATATACATTACAAGAAATTGCAATACATTATGGATGAGGAAGTGTAGGAAAAATACTAAAGGAGCAATTGCAATACATTATGGATTCCAGCCAAGTAGATTAAAAACCAAAAAAGACATACAATGATAGAGCCATACTAGAGCATATATATGAAGTCTATAAGCTTCATATGACAATAATGCTCAACCAAACAAAACATCCAGGCAAAAGGTAGTTAGAAACTGAGAGAGAGATATCAAAGTTTAAAAACGCACATAGAAAGATACTAAACGAAATAGCATCCTATTACTTCAATTGCTACCCTGGTCTTCCTCATCACTGGCTATTAAAATCATTCGCTTCATAATTAAGCAGCTTGAAGTGAGGAAACAAGAAGAACCACATGAGGAGACATCGCTGAAATAGATTCCGAGGTTGAAGAGATGGGATCCGCATTGATATCAGTTGAAGGCTGGAAAACTTAGAAATCAATAACTGAGATTCAACGTCAAAGAGCCAAACAAAACACATTTCTTGATGGATCTCTTCTAAATCCAAATAAATCTTATGTAGCACCCAAAAAAATCGAATTATAAAGCAAAATATAATCAAAAGCAAAGATGGTAAACCAACTTATAGAAAAACCAATTGCAAATATAATAAAGATCAATTACCTAACTTTTTTTTTTCTTCCAGTTTTGGACATGTCTAGGCTTCGGACCCAGGGTCTCAACCTAGCCACAATTATGTCCTCTACCGAGTACCATCCCAGACATTGCTTGGTGGTAATTACCTAACTGTGTAGAACAAATAAGTTGTTTAGAATGTGACAAATCTCTCTTGGAAATTTGCAAGAATTCGTATCAAGAATATCTGGTATCACAAAGACTGACCAGTTGTTTTCAGTATTTTTCTATTTTCTTTTTTTGCTAACTTTTTCCCGGGATTTTTAATAAGCAACCACATAATAATCACGCATTTAT
Source organism: Hemerocallis citrina (assembly GCA_017893485.1). Taxonomy (NCBI): domain Eukaryota; kingdom Viridiplantae; phylum Streptophyta; class Magnoliopsida; order Asparagales; family Asphodelaceae; genus Hemerocallis; species Hemerocallis citrina. The sequence goes on along the minus strand of CM030363.1, from coordinate 278,182,399 downwards.
ACTGTTCTAAATTTGAACTAGATGAAGGGATGGATCAGAAGTAGTATTTATGTATTTAATTATCTGTTTATTTTTCTTGTTGAAATAAAAAGAAAGAAGCATACTAATAAGATTTAATCCTTTGATTGAAGCTCATCAAGAGGCACTAAAGAAGGAGATCGAGAGGTTGAGGCAAGTTTACAACCAACAAAGCCTCAAGAAGACGACGATTCCAACATCAGAAACCACCAGCCTCCGCATAGAGAACAAGCTAGTCAGCTAAATAGACAGCTATCTTAGTCCACACTCTCAATGGCATGGCATGTTTTTTTTTTATCACAAAAGGTTGGCCTTGGTGGCATGGCATGTTAATCTTGAAGAAGGACGACATATTTGTTAATTATCTAAACAAATGGAACAGTTCATCTTATTATAAATTTTATTATAACTGATGCCGTTCAATAACGGCATCAGTAATTCGAATATCGTTCTTGGGAATAACGGCATTATTTATAAGTTGTTTCAACACTTAGAATTTTTTCCAAGTTAGAAGATTCACACTCGTATGAGAAATATACTGATGCCGTTACTCCAATTAACGGCATGCAAAAAAAATTTAACGGCTTATGCTGACGTATTCAAAACTGGGTCAGATCACTAATTGTTTTTGAAAGTGGGTCAGACCCCCAAATATTTTCAAAAAGTGGGTCAGTACACAAAAAATTCATCAAAACAATACAACCAGCTTAACGCAACAATACTCTAAAAAGATGGAAGATAGAAAAAGAATTGGTTCTTGTCTCATTATTTTTTTTTTTAACAAAGGATAGAATCCCTAGGGATTCTAGCCAAAACCATAAAAACCAGAAAATTGTTCATACAGCTAACAACGTCATTGGCTGTAGAAAAATGCAGCATATAGCCACAACAACAAAAAGCTATCAGCCAAGAAAGAAAGTACCAACATAAAGACATAACAGACTATAAGGGTGGCAATCGGGTTGATCGGGCCGGGCCGGGTCTAACCCAAGTCTGGGTGGGTTCGGGTAGGGTCAAATGCTAAACCTGGCCGGGCTGGGTTCGAATTTAGTATTGTCGACCCAGTCAACCCGCGAACCCTAACGGGTCGAATCCGTTCGCGGGTTGGCCCGGTTGAGCTTTTTTTTCCAACTCATATATATATATATATATATATATATATATATCTAATATTATAATGGGAGAAGGCCTTAGTGTCATTTGTAAATGTTTGTCATTTTGTCAACACGTGCAGCGCACGTGTTGGTAGATTTTTTTTTTTTTGTGTCCTTTCCATTCCCCCTCCCCATTTTCCCCACGTGCAACGCACGTGTATAATACTAGATTTTTTTTGTCCTTTTCTTTTCCCCTCCCCATTTTTCCCACGTGCAACGCACGTGTATAATACTAGTATATATATAGGGAAAAAGGGTTATGAGCAACTTGCTAATTTAGTAAATAAGCAATTGATGATGTAGCATACATGTGATTGGAAAATCATTAAAAGAGTTAGTTGTCCAATGTATTACATGCATGACACATAATCAATTGCTCATTTACTAAATGAGCAAGTTGCTCATATCCCTTTTACCCATATATATATATATATATATATATATATATATATATATATATATAGAGAGAGAGAGAGAGAGAGAGAGAGAGAGAGAGAGAGAGAGAGAGAGCAATGCTCCATTGCAAACGGGCGACGTGCAAACGATGCCCGTGGCCATTGGATCAGATTGATCAAGATCCAGCAGCCATGATCGCCCCCGCTCGTTGAATGAACCTAGGCCAAGGTTGTTTGAAACAGCGGCCTTTTATAGCCTAGGCCGTTGTTTGGAAACAACGGCCTAAGTTATCAAACGTCGTTGTTTCAGACAACTCGTTAAATGAACCTAAGTCATTGTTCCAAACAACAATCTAGGTTGTTTGAAATAGCGGCCTTTAATAGCCTAGGTTGTTGTTGGGATCAACGACCTAGGTTATAAAAAGCCATTATTTCAAACAACGGCCTAGGTTTATACTTTTTATAACCTAGGACGTTGTTTCCAAACAATAGCCTAGGTTCAAATTTGGGAGTGAGTGAGTGAGAGAATGAGGCGAAGAATTATTTGGGACGAAATTCTCAAATTACCCCTCACAACTTAAGTGAGATGGGGATGATGGGCGGGCTCGATCACGGCCATTGGATCAAGATGAACTTGATCCAATGGCCTGCAATGTCGTTTGCACATGTCTACGCAAACAAGCCTGTGTGTGTGTGTGTCTGTGTGTGTGTGTGTGTGTGTGTGTGTGTGTGTATATATATATATATATATATATAATAAGAGTCAAAAAGTGAAAATGTGAAAGAAAATTGTATATATTATTCATTTCAACTTCTATGATTTTTTTACAAATTTTTTACATACAATTTGCTAGGTTGATGTTGTTGGTCTTCAATTTGCTATTATTGTTGTTGTTCTTCGGGCGAGTTGCTTCCTCTTGTTGACGTGTCGACCCCGATTTCTTGAGTCCTACCTTCAGCCTTCATCCAATCTTCTGTGCACACGAGTATTTCCAACGATTGGTGCTTCAAGCGATTCCTGTAATCTGTTAGAATTCTGTCACTTGTTGAAAATGCACTTTCTGAAGCATGTGTAGAGACAGGAGGAATAAGTAGATCTTTATTCATATGTTTAAGAATATTATAAACATGTTCATGTTCTTTCAACCATTGTAGCACATCGATCTTAGCATTAAAACTCTCACTATCTTGTGGATTATACCAATTTAATTCATTCGGTTGATTAGTCCTAGGTTTTTTTTATTGAATTTAAGCAAGTAAATTAAAAGTGGCATCGTCTAATTTACTCTTACCCTTATCTCTAGAGGTAGAAGAAGAATCTACCACAACTCGTAGTGCTAATAGCGAAAGTAAACACAAGCAAGAGAAACTACCAAGACTTAGATGAACCAAGAACAAACCACCACGATATATGCAAGATCTCACAAGAACACAATTAATATGCAGAGATAACCAATACTTCTTATTCCCCAAGAAATACAAAGATTACAGAACAGATTACAACTCTCAATATCTCTCCCTCACCTTTGAAACACTCGGCACAATCCCCTCTTGAAGTTGAATAATGACAATGACTCACCTCTTGATCTCTCAGTGATCTCAAAAGATACAAACCCTAGAGTCTACAGCCATATATATAGAGCCCCAAGTAAACCCTAAAAGATAAACATAAATCCAGCTTATTGAGCCTGAATCCCGTCAACCCAAATAACACACAGCGCCGCTGTCGGTCGACCGAAACGAGTAAAGTCCACACCCAAGACATGACTGGTCGACTACACGGTCGACCGTCCCCTTCTTTGTTGAACCCTGTACACTCGAAGAACTCTTAGCAGCTTGGGTCGGTCGACCGCACACCCGGTCGGTCGGCCGCAACTCTTCAGCCACACTTCTTCTACTTATTGTTGTCTTCTTTTGCTGTCTTCGTCTTCTTCTCTTCTTCTCCAGCTTCAAGTACTCCGTGCCTATGTGTATTTGAGGCCACAATCCTAACAATCTCCCACTTGGACCAAATAAGTACTTCTCTGGCTGAAGAAAAATCAATTTATGATAGCACAAAAATTGAAGTTGATAAACGATGAGGATTAATCACCCATATGTCAACTTAGGAATGTCATCCATGTATCAACTTAAAATTGGTTGTACAGCTCCCTTTCTCTCTCCCTTAAAGAAATTCTCTAAAAAAGTTCGATGAAATGCCACTGCAGTCAAAAGTTGCTACGACACATGTCCACAAACGTTGATATTTCTTAATTTCCTCTCATTGTTCCCTTCCTTTCCCCTCCAGCATGTCTCTCGTACTTGTGATATTCGATTACAGCAGAAATTGCAAAAGAGCTAACTAAGCCACTTACAGTATCGTCATAATCTACAACAGCGATACAACACACTACTAAGATACACTAGATCAACCTACATGAATTCTTAACCTTCGATCGTCATATTGAAAAATATTCTCATTGAAACTCTGTTCTGTACTACCAAAATAGAATGATGATCACATTCTATAAACTAAAATAGTAGCTTAAAACAACACTGCACTCAAATTAACAAAACATCTCAAATAGAAAGCACACTGAAAACCTTAACATAATTTTTTTTCTTCTTTTCGTTGCATCATAGAGGAAGTACATAATTATAACATGACTACAACAGAGTGGTAGTGAAATAAGAGTAATCATAGACATGTAAGAAAGCGAGAGAACACTGGAAATGAATAGAAAAATCAGAGAAAAATCAAAGACGACGATATGCCTGACCATTAGATAGGAAGCAGTCCTGCAGTTGATGCAGTATTCTGTTAGGATTGTGTCTTGAATACTCATTGTTCAGATTAGAAAAAGGTAAGATGAAGCACAGAGGTTGAAGCGTCGAAAAGAGTAGAAGAAAACAGCAGCAGCAAGGTGCAGGCTATGTTGCGGTCGACTGTCCCAAGTTGCGGTCGACCGCACCCCCGACCGCTCGTAGTACAGGGAATGTCAGAGAGTGGTACGGTCGACCGGTCTTGTTGGACGGTTGACCGCCCGCGGCATTGTGTTTGTTTTGGGCTTTGATTTGTTAAGTCGTTTCAGCCCAATCTTCAACTCCAAGTTAGATCGTGTGGCCCCTATTTAGTTACCTTTTTTTCAGGTTATATCGGACGACTGAGAATCAAGATTAGACCTAGGTTTTCTCTCTATTCTTCTATATATATTGTAAACTCCTCCTTTATGAGAGTTGAGTACTTCATAGATTCTTTTCTCCATTGCAAAGAGATGTTCGAGAGAGAGATAATTCTTGGTGGGTGAGTTTAATTACTTGTATTGAGTGAATTAATAACTCCTTGTAATCTCTTCTAGTTGAATATCAGATCTTCCTATATATATTTTTCCCCGGATTAAGCAAAAGCTCACCGGGATAAGTCATCGGTGTGTTTGTGTCAATTTGGTGAATCTACTTGTTTGCTCAATTTATTCGTCTCATCTATTTCGACTTCTTCATTGCTCTATTTAGTTCCGCTGCGACAACGGGCGTTGGTCGACGCCCCAATCCCAACAAATTCCCCTTCAGATACTGTTCTACTATTGTGTACAGACTTTGTGAACACAAAGCTACCCCCTGCAGAGGAAGGAGACTGTTGTGAGCAATTGAAGTCTGCTATACAAATTCTGCATTTGAAGATTATGTCAATGCGCCATTTCCACTAGACACAAAAATGAATAAGCTAGGATCATTTTCTAGACATTTATCCATGGTTTTTTAGTTGTTCTATGATAGAGGCCGTCAAATTCCCACAGAACATCAAACTCCAATCCTCATCCCTGTCCAAATCCAATGCCCAATCTCCTCAATGAAAACATGACTACCAACTAGCCCGAACCGAGAGGACAAGTAGCTGAATCTAAATGCACATGATGGTTGGCTAGACGTTCTCTGGTTGGTACTAAACTGTTGATTAACTGCTAAAGAAACTACCTAACTTTTCTCATCAACCAGATTCTGCAGGGCATTATTCAGACTCGGTTCCTGCAACTTAGACTGTTTTGTAGCTTGCTTAAATGGAAAATATGGCGGTAGATCCGCCTGTTCCCGAGTAGACGATAGTAAGGTGAGACAACGAGTGATTAGATCTGTGTGTAAATTAGGAAATCACAGTTTTTCTTGAATCAAGTGTTTCGCCTCGTCAAGTAATGGACCAACTGTATCTGAATTAATTGTACTGAGATTAGATCAATCGTCAAGACGATATAAACACAAGGCACGGTAAAATCCAATTGTCAATGCATGACCAGGAAATATTATGCCTAAAGGATATGTGATCCTCAGGTAGAATCCAACTTTCAATCCATTTCCTATTGAGAATATTGTGCTTCTGTACCAGTGAAAGTCTTATAGAATGATTGTGAAGAAGCCTTGAACTCACCTTGATTAGTCCCGCATTTGGCATACACAATATCCATCCAAACAGTCTTGTTGCTCAAGAAAGAACTTCTAAGCTTGCTTTGCAAGTAGGTCCTATAAATAGCCATTGCTGATTCAACCCACGCCCCCTCTCACCATTTCTCTAAAAATTTGCGCCCAACTAGTCCGACAAGCTTATCAATCTGATCTAGCACCAAAGCTGCAAAATGCATTTAACGGAATATAAAAGTCGGAACTGAATTCAAAAGTGACTGAACTAATGTTAACTGCCTGCAAAGGAAATACGCTTTCGCATCCACTGAGCCCATGCATACTTCATTTGGGAAATCACTTCTTGATATAATACCTTCATGGACCAGTGTTCATAACAGTCACTTTAGATATCTTAAATCATTTTTCATAATATAGTCATTAACTAATTTTCTCAACTAAGAAACCACAGCAAGTAGCAATTTATCCAAGTCAGAATAAAAACGTGATTTGGTGCTTGAAGTTGTTGAAAATTCTGTTGAGAACCGTTCTTATACAGAAGAACAAAAGATGTCCTTTTTCATTATGGACAACCCACACCAAATAAGAAATGACTTCAAAACCATTAATCTAGATAAAACACAGCATATAAGACTGACTTCGTATATCTCCAACCGAAGACCCTCTAATTAACAATTTATTCTCGAATTTCAAATCCCCAAGTTTGATAATTCGAATATAGGGATTAAACTCTCCCTGAAGCCTGAAGGACCAGAGTCACCAGACCTTCAATACCAAAAGAGAGGGGAGTTATGGAGTTCGTGATGCAAACTAATCCAAAACCTAAGATATATAGGTTTTTCACCAATATCTCAAATTCTTTTGATATACCTCTACCTAGAGTTATATGCACCTCAAGTGTTCTAATATATCATGTGATATAACCAAAGTTGTCACGTACGACAATCATCCACCAAGAGAATAAGATATTAGCCCGTAGATTGCCTTACCTGGGACAAGCAGGAATCAGGAAGATGAAGTTAATCGGGCAGCCTCACAACACTGTCAAAATTTGCTGCCTTGCACAACTCAATAAGGAGTTGACTGGTTCACACCATTTAACACAAAATTCATTCATTAAACTTTTCTAATAAACCAATTTCAAATATTAGCGGCATGTAGGCAGAATATTCTGGAAACTTATAATAGGGAAGAAATCATGTGGCGTCAGTGATCAAGGGTTAAATGGATTGATTGGATTTTTAAAAGTCTTCAATCGGGGACTTCTTCTGTGATTATTAATAACTCTGAAGGGAAGAAATTCATTTGCAAAAGAGGTCTTAGGCAGGGTGATCCCATCTCTCCTTTACTATTTGTTCTTGTTGCTGATGTTTTCAATTGTATGTTATCTAATGCTTGGGACAATGGCTATATTCAAGGTGTTGGGGGCTTCCCTTCTTTTAGAGGAGTTCTTAACCTACAATATGCTGATGACACTATTCTATTCTCAACTTGTGATGGTATTAAGCTTAGAAATTTCAAATTTCTACTGTATTGTTTCGAAAGTGTTTCTGGTATGAGAATTAACTTCTCTAAATCTTCTTGTATGTGGATTGGAGGTGATGATAGTAGACAAGTAGAGATCTCAGCCTTCTTTAATTGTCCTATAGGATCCTTTCCTCTCAACTATTTAGGTATTCCTTTGCGTATTGGCAAACTTCACAAGTCAGATTGGTTTCCGGTTATTGATAAAATTGAGAAAAGACTTAATAGCTGGTCTGGTAGATCTCTTTCTCGTGCTGGTAGACTCATTCTTATTAATTCTGTGATCTCTAGCATCCCCCTATATCTTATGTCTTTCTTTTATATTCCTGTTTGGGTTATCAAAAAGATTGATCTTCTGAGAAGGAGATTCTTTTGGGTTGGATCTTCTATTCATTCTGATCAAGGTAAATGTCTTATGAACTGGTCTAGAGTTTGTAAACAGAAATCTGAAGGTGGTCTAGGAATCATTAACCTACGGAATCAAAACATTGCCCTTCTAGGTAAGTGGTTGTGGTACTGTTTAAATTCTGAAGATAAAATATGGATTAGAATTATCAAAAAGAAATACTTTCGCAGAAGATGCTTTAGTGATTTTCCTTCTCTCCCTCACTCTGTTGGTTCCTCTTTTTGGAAAGGAATTTGGAAAGCTTCTGCCCCCTTTAAATGTGGTCTCCAAAAGATTTGCGGGGATGGCAAGAATGTTCGATTTTGGACGGATATATGGATTGGCAATTGTAGTTTAGCATCTGCCTTTCCTGATCTCTTTAAAATTGCTGCTCTGCCTAATGCATCTGTTTTTTCTCTTTACTCTACAAATAGATATGGTAAAATTTAGAACATTGGCTTTCGTAGAAATCTATCTCTTCAGCAGTCCCATGATTTTGGTACTCTTCTTCATTTGATTAGTAATTATGACTGGAATCCTAATAATAAGGCTAAATGGAGATGGTCCCATTCTGGTCTGTTAACGGTTAAATCTTTCTATAATTTTTTGAATGCAGGTGGGGAAATTTGCCCTTTCTATAAATTCATTTGGTAAAATGTAGCTCCCCTTAAAGTTAGAATCCTTGTTTGGCTTACTATTCATAACCGTTTACTTACCGTTGATAATTTGAATAAACGGAATTTAGCCATTGGCCAAAAATGTGTTCTTTGTGATAATGCTAATGAATCTGCATTTCATATCTTTCTTAAATGCTCCTTTGTTAGGCAGATTTGGAATATTTTGAAGATGACTTTTAAGTTTAGAGGTTTTCCCCCCTCTGTGAAAGCATGGTGGGGTTTATGGAGGAAAAAGAGGATTAAAAAGAAAATTTCTTTGCTATGGGATATGATTATGATGGCATTGATATGGGTCATCTGGAAAGAAAGAAACAATAGGATTTTTGTTAAAAAATCTATGACTATTTTTAACATTCTAGACTCCATATGTTTTTTTGTCTCCTCTTGGACAGATATTTTGCCTCCCTCTAAAAAAGCCAAAGTGGATGTCAGCGGCTTTGTTCAATCATGCAATTCTTTTTCACCTGCTGCAAATATTAATCCAAGGGCTAGCAACTCTCCTACCCAGGTCATGAATGCGAACAATGTGATTGTGATAGAGGATGATGAAAATGAGTCTTCTGCTGGAGCTCAAGACTCCACCTCTGCTTTGCTTACCCATCCTGTGGAAGGAAGTCCTGAGAATGTTTATCCTTCAGATGCTGAGGAGGATTTGGTTTCGCATACTCTTTCCACCATCTCGGCAATGTCTACTCATCATCAAGAACTGGTCACTGGAATTCTGCTGATTCATAATTTGCAATCTTCTCAGGTGGATAACGAGTCCTCTAGTGGTGCTGACTCTAGTGGTGCTGACTCTGGTGGTGATCTCTCGAGTGATTCTTCTTAAGGGTTTTCTTTAGCTTAGTCTACTATTCTGATGTTCTTATCCTGCTTTGTGTTGTTACTTTGAGTGGTTATTCGGATGTTTGGGGTGTTTGGTTCTGATCCTCTTATTGAGGATGTTTTGGGCTTGTTCTGAATCTCTTTTATGTAGCTTCTCTTCTTTCTGGAGTCGGTATGAACTCTTATTTTGTATTTTTGGTTTTGTTGGCTAGAGTCGTTAGGCTTCATCCCTTATATAAAAAAAAAGGGTTAAATGGCTGGTAGAAGGGAATGCAAATACAAAATACTTCTACAATATCGCAAGCATGCGACGTAGGAACATTTACATATATTCCTTGGATATTGAGGGAAACTCAGTGTCAGAGGAACGTAAAATATCAAAGCACGTTCATGACATATAAGAAATTATTTGGTCAAAACAGGGATGAACAGTGCGAGTCCACAGCAGATCTTTAGGAGGAGATATAGGAATTTACTCAGGAACGAGTTGCGGCATTGCAAGACCCATTCACGATGGATGAGGTCAGGGCGAAAATATGGGGAATGGGTCAAGAAAAGGCGCATGACCAGATGGGTTCCCGGTTTTGTTCTATAAGCTTTTTTGGAAAATTCTGAAAAATGACATTATGGACGTCATGAATGCTTTCAATGAGGGAACATTGGATCTGAGTAGATTGAACTACGCCAATGTTTGTCTAATCCCCAAAAAAAAGGTGGCTACAGAAGTTGGCAATTTCAGGACAATCAGTTTGATTAATTGTTCGGTAAAGATCATCACAAAGATTCTGGAAAATAGGCACAGAGGCCTGATCGGGGACATCATTGAGGACTACCATAAGGGATTTATTGTAGGGAGGGATATCTTAGAAGCGGTGGCATTAGTCCAAGAGGTCATACAAGACACCAAGAGGCGTAAGAAGGTGGGGTTTATGCTTAAGCTAGACTTCGAAAAGGCTTACGACAAGGTGAAATGGAAATGCTTACTGGAGATCCTTAAGAGGCGAGGGCCCGGGGATAGGTGGATCTGATGGATCGAGACTTGGTAAGAACTGTCAAGGTCAGTGTATTTGTCAACGGAACTCCATGCGAAAAAATTAGGTGTAGGCGGGGACTTAGACAGGGCGATCCACTCTCACCATTGTTGTTCACAATGGTGGCGGACGGACTACATAGAAGGTTACAATCAGAGATAAGGGATTAATTAATGGACTAGGAATGAGGAGGGGGTCTCCGTGGTAATGAACGTCCAATATGCGGACGAAACCCTCATCTTCGGAGAATGTGACATTGCCAAGGCTATACTTTTGAAATAGGGATTATATCTTTTTGAGGATTGGTCAAGGTTGAAAGTGAACTTCGACAAAAGTTCCATTACTTTCTTGGGAGATATAGAGGAATCTGGATTAACTATAGCAGGCATTCTCAATTGCCCGATCTAGAAATTACCGATTAAATACCTGGGGTTTCCAATTGGTACCGAAAAAATTAGGAGGGTGGATTGGAATGATATAATTGACAAAATTGCAAATATACTGGAGGGATGGAAGGGAAAGATGCTTTCCTTCGGTGGGCGGTTTATCTTGTTCAACTCGGTCGTTAGTTCTATTTCACTCTACTTTTTGTCATTCTAAGAGATACCAGTTTGGGTTATTAAGAAAATTGATAAATTAAGAAGACGGCTCCCCTGGCAAGGGTCAGGGCATGATGGGAAAGGATATTCATTAATCAGATGGGGGGTGGTATGCAAGCAAAAAGAATTTGGTGGATTGGGGGTCGTCAAATTTCAACAAATGAACCAAGCTCTACTTTGTAAGTGGTGGTGGAAACTTAAAATAAAGACAAAGGCAAAATGGGAAATAATGATGACTTACAACAGGAATGGATGTGTGTACCGGAAACAGATGAATAAGGCATCCATGTTGGGGTTTTGGCAGGGGGTCATGCAAACTAGAAACATATTCCTGGCAGGTGTCACCTTTTCCATTGGGAACGGGGCAACAATTTGCTTTTGGAATGACAAATGGTGCGGACAATAAACCTAAAGAGAAAATTTTCGGAAGCTTATAAATTTGCTACAGATAAAAATGATTGGGTTGCAAGACAATGGAAAAACGAGGAATGGAGACTAAGAGTCTCGGGCAGGCTACGCAGGGAGGCCAGAAGACAAAAGCATGAGCTAATTCTATTCCTATAGGATTGGAAGCCAACAGGAGAGGATCATAAAGACAAGATGATCTAGGAGGCAGGAAAAGGTGGGGTCATCTCGGTAAAATCTGCTTATGAATGGATAAACGATGGGGGAATGCAAACCCATGACCCAGTATGGAAGGTTAAAATGCCCCTTAAGATTATGGCGTTCAATTAGCTGGCAATTAGAAATGTCGTTCTCACCCAGGACAATTTGGCGAGGCGAAAGTGGCAAGGACCGGGACATTGTGTTATGTGCCAACTGAATACGAAACGGTAGATCACCTTTTCGTTACATGCCGATATATTAGGCCTATTTGAGGGGATCTATTGCACAAATTCGCATCTCCGAATTCTTTCCAGAGATGGTGCAACACAACTGGGGGAATTGGAGGGACGTGCATGTTCGCAAAAGATACATTGATATATGGGGAATTAGGGTAGCAGCAATATGTTGAGGGATATGGTTAGAGAGGAATAATAACATTTTTAGATCAACACACAGACACGTCATGCATCAACAACTATTATTCCTGATTATTGCTAATATCATATATTGGTCTCAAACGGCAGGTGCGGACCCAACAAAGAAAATCAAGGAAATGGACGCAGACGTCAATACTTCAACCTATGAAGCATAGTCAGAGGAGGGGAGGATGAGTGATTGGCAGGTGGAGAATGCTTGATCTCAATTCAGGGTCAAGGAGCAGTCACTTTTTTGGGAGGTTTCGGTGCTTTAGTGGACCGATGTTTGTTGTATTTATTTGTATCTACACTGTTTTGGGGGTACGGAGCTATCTTGTAGGAGATGGATTCTTTTTTTTTATGGAGAATGAGTGTCATGGCCCACTTGATGGGATACATGAACATCATTTCCCTTATTTTGGTTGTTTGTTTTGTTAAAATCTTATTAATGAAGCGCGGGGGGTTTGGACCCACCGTTTATGATATAAAAAAACTTTTCTAATAAACCAAAAGCGCCACAAATTCATTTAAAATTGAATACATATATATTAGAAGGCACGACTTCATATGGTAAGAAACAAGAAAAATCAGAACAAAATAAGATCTCATAAAAAAGAAGGATAAATTTCACTTCACCGCCCTAGGTTTTGGGGGTGTGGCACTGAGTGACACACCACCCCCTATGGCTTCACTTCCGTTGCATCGCTCTTTCACGCCATAATACAGTTAGCTTTTCAGGCTATATGACTCTTTTGCCCTCATATAATATATTTACTTTTCCAATCCCACCATTTTTTCTTCCCAAAAAAATATTCTGATGTTTTTTTCAGAAGTGAAACTAAAATCCTGCCAAAAAAAAAAGAAAAATCCCCCCCCCCCCCCCAAAAAAAAAAATTCCTACTATATTTTCCTTTCAAAAATAATTCACACCATTTTAATGTGCTAGATATATAGGGGAAAAAGAGTCATATAACCTCAAAACTAACACGGTTATGGCGTAAAAGAAGGCTTACAAAGGTAGTGAAGCCAAGGGGGTGGAGTGTCACTCAAAATTCCTTAGTGTGGTGGAGTGCCACACCCCCAATAGGGGGGTTTAGTAAAATTTATCCTGAAAAAACAAAAAAATTAAAAAAACAAAAAACTACCAAATCAACATGTTTTGGAGGGTCCCTAACAGATCTTCAACTACACAGGAAACCTAAAATTAACCACAAAAGAATCTACTAAATCGTGAGATAAAATAATATTTTTTCTCTACTTTTTTATTTTTATTTTTGGCATTCAGCCGTAGCCACCCACTTAAGGGAGAAAGAAGATTTTCCAACATCCAAAACAGATTCTATCTATGGCTGGAATCGAACCTATGACCTCTTACTTAAGAGTGAGAAGTCATGTCACTCGTACTACAAATGCTTGGCATAACTTTTTTTCTCTACTGAAAACAAAATACCTCTAAAATCAATGTTATCCCATGAGGCTTTCGAGGCTTCTAGAAAATCTTTGATTAGCACTATGAATTTGAATTGCCATCCCACATCACCCATTTACCTCTTTTAACTGTTACAAAAACAGGTGACCTTAAGAGAAAATTTGAATTATATCCATGTTTTTTTCTTATTAACTTTTTTCGAGATAATTTTTTTCTTATTAATTAGCAAAGAAAATCACAACTTTCTGTAATTTAATGCTGCTTCTCCTTTGCATGCCTATCTTTGGGAGCAGAATTGTTGATCAATGTGTTGGGTTTATATCTTGCATACTTAGTTAGATAAAGAAGACAATGAAGCGAAGGAAGAATCAAGGTGATCAAAGCGGAGTGAAAGCAAGCAGAGCAACAGCCAGCAGCAAGTGCAGTCGACCGCACAGTTAACTGTCACCCTCTCTGGAATTTGGAGAGAGTGTGACGGTCAACTGCACTTGTATGCAGTCGACCGCGCACAGCTTGATGTAGCTTTCGGGTGCACGTCTAGATAATTCGTTGGAAGCCCGACTTGCTCTTCAAGTTAGATCGTATGGCTCTTATCGTAGGATTTTTTTTTTAGAAATATCTAATGGTTATTGCATCAAGATATCAAACTAGGATTTCTCTACATCTCTTTATATTGTTGTAAGCCTCCATTGAGAGCCAAGAGAGAGAGTACTTCATTGAATAGAGTTTGCGAGGTTTTCCAATTGTAAACAACTAGTATTTTCTGGTTAGGCTTGAAAGGGGGTCATGGTGAGAATTGTAATATTCCTGTATTTTCTCTAGTTGAATAACATCTCGGTTTCTTCTCCTCTCGGATCAAGGCGAAAGCCCCAATTGAGATAAATTTGTGTGCTTTGGTGTGATCTTCTATTTGCTTGGTGGTTTGTATTGATTACATCGCATAACTCAACAAGATCCTAGTAGAAGAGGAAATCAAATTCCCTAACACAATGTTCATATGATTACTAGTAATTGATAATTGATCAGCATCAGAGTTGTGACATATGGGAAGGCCGGTTGAAGTACCATTAAAACAAACATTAGGAATGACTCAAATGGATAAATATTTGGTGCAAATATGCAGGTCAACTGAAATATCGATTATGTAGTTGGCATCCTCCAAACCTTCCTTGCTTATGGGTAATAAGGACTAATAAGGAAGAAGGGTGGTAGGATTGATGGAAAATTACATTCAATCCCGAAGCACACAACTATGAGATACAAAATCATGAGTCTAACAAAACCATGAGATACAAAATCATGAGTCTAACAAAACCATCACCGCTAGCTTCTTTTCTTAAATATAACGTGCGCACTTCCAGCGTCTACTTTAACTTCTCTCAATATTATACATTGACTGAAAGTTTGAACTTGTGAAGTCTACTTTTTACCACAGAGGAATGTACATTTGCTCTGTGGAGGACTCTCCAAAGTAGAAGTCATCATACCAACTTCCACCCTCGTACACGTCCATCTGAACTGTATCAATATACCAAGCTCCCATGTCTTCACCGGTCAAATCAGAAACCACATCCATCTCTGCCAACTCGAAGGGGTCCTTCAAGTCCATCATGTATGCTGACATGGACGATTCCGAGCATTCATGGCTATCAAGGTCAGATAACACACGATCAAGCTCACAATCATCACAGTTAACGTCAGTCAAATGATAATTGCTTTCAAACTCCGATTCCAAGACACATTCAAGATGATCCTGCTCGAGGTTTGCCTCTTCTAGTAGCTCCATGAGAAGTGCACCATCAATCTCAGGCACTTCTAGAGTGAAATCATAGGTTTCACTTCCCAAACTTGACATATTGAAGGAAGAACAAGAAGAATGAAAGAGGATAGAGACTAAAGCCAAAATCTTCTTTGTAGTGTTTGTGTCACAACTCACATTAACCTATAGTCCTCATATAGAGTGATGTGAAGTGAATACAGGGACCCATTGAGAAGCCTTTCCAGATAAGCAGAAGAAGGGCAGATTGGTTGAGATGTAGATTAAGATCACATGGGAGACAAGGGTAGGAAAGGCTATATACATTATATAAAGAAAGAGAGGACAGAGTTGGGGTATAAAGAGGTTGGTTTAATGATAAAAGCAGGACTGAAGGGTAACTTATTTGATCATTAGACTCAAAACATGGAGCTGGAAATGGATTTGTTGTTTGAGTGCATTATTTCTTAATGTATTTATCTGAAGCTGTAGCTAATATTCTGTGGTTTTGTGGTGGTTCACATGTTGATGTTGGCTGGTGGTTGTGTGGGGTTTGGAATTATCTACCAATCCAATTAATTATTAGTGGAAGGTAAGATCTATACAGACTACTCAATGTCATCAGACAACTTAATTTGTGTGGGGGCAGTAATTACATCTAGGGTGAAAAAAAACATCTTATGGACCTATGAAAGTTATATGTAAGATGACACGCATCTCAAAGTAACACTATGCAAGATTCTGGGGAGACAATGATGAGACCCGAATCTAAAAGTGCAACAAATTGTCGATAGGCAAAGACAATATAGTTTTTGATCTTCGCATCTTTTGCTATTCATTTATCGATATAACAAGGCAATACAAGAGATGAAGGGGACACAGAGAGCTAGTAGCACTAGATGGTACAGTATCATTGTGGTTTGGATCCTCTTTGAATATTGAATTACTGAAGAGTCCATTATATACCCTACTCCATGCCAGAATATATTTGGATGGGGATAATGGAATATCCCGTTTACTGAAAAAAGGCATGGAAGCTGAAGTGCCAAAACACAGAGTTCACAAAATATAATAGTAACAGAATCTAGTTATTGTGAGTGTCAAAAGCTAGAAAGATTTAGAAAACTGAAGTCCATATAGTGCAGGTATACCTTATACTGACAGTCTTGAAAACTTCAAAGTTCAAACCTTTTTTTTTTTTGGATAAAATGATAGAATCCTAAGGGATTCCAGCCAAACTTACTATTAAAGAAGTTCAAACTAAATTATCCAGGACAATAAACTTGGCAGGGGGTACTTAGTACCAAAAGAATGCAATTAATATGATGGCCATCATATTTTCAAGTCCAGGGAAAATAAATATACAATGATACTAAGCTTATTCTGTGAGGAGGACGGCAAATATTGACAATGCAGACATACAAAGAAAGTGGAAAAATTCTAAAACAAAAGAGATAATGACTTACAAAATGCATCCATATATAAGACATAATTATGTAAACTAAATCCAACAAACCATGGCCAATATTAGATTGCTGTAGGAGTGGCCTTCCTCGACCTTTGAGAACATGAGGCAGTTATAATTATCTGTTTTCTCCTTCTAAACACAGACAATTTTAAGCATATACTGTCTGAAAATAGATATTTGTACATTTACAATTAAGTATTAGTGGGACAGACTCAGATGAGTAAGGAAAAAATCATCTCCTGTTTTGCTATATATGAATACGATGAAACCACCTGCAGCTAGAAGCTGGGTAATATTCATCAATAACAGGATCATCTCCATTAAATCCTCATGGTCCCTTAACAAGATCGCAAAAAAAAACCAAATAGAGACCATCCTTGCTTTCAAAATCTAAACACTAAGAAAAGTGGAAATGATACGAGTGTTCCCATGTGTCACAACTTCACATATATGCAACAATGAAAAAGAGTATGAATAGTGTTAGTTTCTTTCCTAACCAATAATACTCGATAAGTTATTAGCGAAAAGAAAATAACACTGGAATAAGCAATGCACAACGATGGGGCATTGTATATGATACACATGATAAAATATGGAAGTAGTTGGAAGAATGATATCACAGTTAAAGCCACTCATTGCAAATATAAAAACAACACCAAATTGACTTTTTAACTACCTAAATCTATATCATATGAGAGCACAAACATAGTTATGAAAATGTCAAATGTATCTATTGTCTATTATAATAACTAGACAAGGATCGAATGTGTGTATCTGTCAATGAGTGATTGTGTGGCATTGTCTCGCTTCAACACTCAACACATAGCATCTTTAAAACAATATGGGTCATAAGCTTGTTAGATATTATATTATATATATTTAGTACTATATCGGGTAATGTATCAGTTTAGTATTTGGTCCCCTCCTATATATATAGGAGACATTGTACTCAGTTATAATCAATATAACAATCCAATAACATTTTCTCAATTTCTATGTTAACCTTATCATGGTATCAGCGCAGTAATTGCAAATTTCTCTTCATCACAAATTCCTAATCCTAATTATACAGATTTTTTTCTCTCCTTTCTTAATGTACCCAAACTACAAAAACCCTAGCCGTCAAACAACTGCAAGCTTCATCATCAACATCAACTACCATCATTCTCAACAACAAACTTCGTCATCCAAAACAACAAGCTTCGTCAATCACCAACTCCGAAAATCAACTACACCCATCAACAACAAGCTTCGTCACTCACCAACTTCGGCAACAGCAACCGACCATCGACATCAACCCCCGACATCACCATCCTTTTTCTCCGGCAACATCAATCCCCGAACAAACCATCACACCACATCAACCCCCGAAACCACCCATCTTCTTTTTTAGAAAAATCGAAACCCATCTTCTCCCAAACCCCACCACTTACCTTACAAACTCGATCGACTGCTACCCCCAAACCCTAGCCACCATCTCTAACACTTAACCCTAGCTCTATGTTTTCTTTTTTTCCACTCCAAATTCATTTTTCCACAACCCTACCCGACCCGGCCCACTTACCCAAAAAAACCCATACACAAATCCAACACCCTAACATGACAATTCTAACCCAAAACAACTCCAAACCCTAACCTAACCCCCTAACCCTACCTTTCCCTACTATTGATGGTTTGTTGTTGTCGCCACTTATCGTCGCTGTTCTTCGTCGTCTTCAAAAAAGGGAAGGGGGGTAAAAAAGGGTAAAAAAAACAAAAAAAAACAAAAATTGCAGGTACTAAAACTTCTCCAATGGAACCACAGTTGCACCAGTATCATTCCGTCTCCACCGACTTTCCCGCTACTACATCTTCCTCTTCACTTTACCTCACATCCCAATCCCTATACAAATTCAGCCAGCAACTGCGGCGCCATCATCCTGATTCCGACCTCCGACCTCCGACCTCCTCTCGGTATCAACCCTAACCATGCCCCACCCCTTCTTTCGACACTGATAGCACCATCAAGCTCCCTATCCTGATCTCGACACCAGCAACATCTTCGTCCTCATTTCGATTTCTGCCACAGCACCACCAGTCTCATTCCTCATCACAGTATTTTTTCTCTTACATCTTCGGCCATGACCGTTACTCCAACATTGCCATCTCCTGCTGATTGGGACAATCTTCAGCATCGCCTTGTTCAACTGGAACTCTAGCTCTTGGGTCAGTCTGTCACTACTGGCCCCTCTGCTCCTGCATTCTCTGTTACTCCCGGTATGAATTCTTCCTAAATTGTAGATTCTGGAACATCACATATCTTACTAGTAATTATATGCTGCTCACCACTAGCACTGCACTTTCCTCTCACTCTCCATCGCTTCACACAGCCGATGGTTCACAACTTCTCACTACACACTCAAGGTTTATTAGTTTTCCCACTCTCACATTACCTTATGTTCTTTATGCTCCCTATTTATCCATGAACCTTATTTCCATTAAGGCGTTGTGCGATAGTGGTCTTGTCGTTACATTTGATTCTTTAGGTTGTTTTATTACTGATTCTCACATTGGTCAGGAGTTTGGGCGTGCTAGTCAATATGGTCATCTATATCATCTAGATTTTCTACATGCACATACATCTCATCCTAATTTTACTGATCTTGTGTCCTTTGATGTTCTTCTGTGGCACAAACGTTTAGGTCATGTTAGTGAGTCTCGACTCAAGACTTTAGCCCGTAGTGGTGCCCTTGGTCCTCTTTTTTTTACACATTTGTCTGATTGTCAGGATTGATATTTGGCCAGCACTTTCTTTTAATAACAAAAGCACTTTTCAAACCACCCATCTTTTTCAACTTGTTCATTCTGAATATGGGGACCCTCTTCTATATCTTCTCACAAAGGTTATCTCTATTATGTTAATTTCATTGATAACTTTACTCGATATACATGGGTGTTTCTTACGTGCCAACACTCAGAGATACCTAACATTTACCAGTTCTTTACGAACATGGTTCACACTCAGTTCGGTGTGTGCATCAAAACTTTTCACTCTGACGGTGCTCATGAGTTCACTTCTGCTGCTATGAGATCGATCCTTCAGTCTCACGGCACCCTTTTTCAGCAATCATGCACTCACACACATTAGCAGAATGGTGTAGCTGAACGCAAGCATCGTCACATTCTTGAGACGACCCGCGCTCCTCTACTCTCATCTTCTGTTCCTCGTTCTTTCTAGGCTAAAAGCTGTCATGACATCCGTCAGTCTCATTAACATCACTCTCTCATCTACCCTATCTGACACAACACCTTATGAGGCTCTTCGTCACTCACCACCAGACTACAGTATGCTCCGTACTTTTGGGTGCACCTGTTATGTCATTCTCTCTCCCACTGAGCGCACGAAGCTCACCGCCCGAGCTGCTAAGTGTATTCACCTAGGTCTCAGTCCAAAGCATAAAGGATATCATTGTTTTGATCATGTGGCGAGTCATGTTCGTATTTTTTTATGTCTCCTTTGTGGAAGACTCCCTACTGCTTGACC
Source organism: Hemerocallis citrina (assembly GCA_017893485.1). Taxonomy (NCBI): domain Eukaryota; kingdom Viridiplantae; phylum Streptophyta; class Magnoliopsida; order Asparagales; family Asphodelaceae; genus Hemerocallis; species Hemerocallis citrina. Next base: position 278,162,201 of record CM030363.1, on the reverse strand, counting down.
TCTCCTGAGGATGCTAGTTTTCTCGATTCTCCAGTTATTGGGCCTATCCCCCCAGCCATACCTTCACACATTCCATATGATCTCACTTCTTTGGTACCTTTTCCATCTCATACTGATGTTCCACCTATTGTTCCTCCTACAGAGACACCACCTGCATCCCCACAGTATCCTACACCCTCACCACCTGCATCCCTACAGCTGCATGCACCCACTCACCCCCACACATTGCTCATCCACCACCGGTCCATCAGTCTACATGTTCTACCTCGAGCATCCCACCAGCATGTTACACACCTCATGTCACTAGTCCTTCTGACCAGTTTGGCTTTGCCACCCTAGCCTCCTACTCACCAATGTTTCAGGCATATCTCACTGTTATACACTCCACACGTGAGCCCAGAATTTATCAAGAAGCTATTCAATTTTTCGAGTGGCGGGAAGCTATTGCAGAGGAGTTCCATGTATTTAATCAGACTGACACTTGGGATATTGTTCCACTGCCTATGGGCATCCAGCCTGTTAGCTGCAAGTGGATCTTCAAGGTCTAATATCAACCTGATGGCACCAATGAGCGGTACAAAGCTCGTTTAATTGCCCGAGGATTAACTTAGGAGCATGGCATTGATTATGATGAGATTTTTATCCCGGTAGCACAGATGTCTACAGTTCGCACTCTCCTTGCTGTTGACGCCATTTGTCAGTGGCCGTTATACCAGATGGACGTGAAGAATGCCTTTCTTCATGATACCTTATCTGAGGCTGTTTAAATGCATCCTCCTCCTGCCCTTACCACTTCTCTTCGTCATGTTTGTCATCTGTGTCGAGCTATATATGGCCTAATACAGGTCCCTCAAGCCTGGTTTGAGTGTTTTCGCCGTGTCATCACCCAGGCTGGTTTCAGTCAGAGTTCATAAGACCACTCTATATTTATGTGGTCATCACCGCAGGGGAGGATACTTCTGCTATTATATGTTGGTGATATGATTATTACTGGAATAACTCCGTAGGCATTGCATCCACCAAGAAAAACCTTCACCGGTAGTTCCATATGAAAGATCTTAGTAGACTACACTAGTTTCTGGGTCTAGAGATTGCCCATGGATCTCAGGGAATACTCATTTCTCAACAGAAATACACATGAGATATTATCTTCGTTGCATGTCTCTCTGACAGTCGATCAGCCGATACTCCCTTCGAGCTTCATGTGAAGCTTCGTCCCGCAGATGGTGAGCTCCTTCCCGATCCCACTAGATACAGACAGATTTGTTGAATAGCTTGTCTACTTATGCATGATCATACCCGATATTGCTCATGCAGTTAATGTTGTTAGTCAGTTTGTTTTTGCTCCTACATCAGTTCACTACGGTGCACTTCTTCGGATCCTCAGATATCTTTGAGGCATTATCACTCGCTCATTACTCATGCATTCTACATCCAAACATCCAAACTGAAACTAAGTGCATATTCTAATTTAGATTGGACGAGTGATCCTACTACCAGACGGTCTACTACAAATTTCTGTCCATTTCTTGATGATTCGTTGATCACATGGCGAAGCAAGAAATAAGCAGTTGTTGCATGTTCTTCCACATAAGCTGAGTACAGAGCAATGGTAGTTACTACTAGAGAGATTGTTCATGTTTGTTAGCTATTATCAGATATGCGCGTCACTCTCACAAGAACTACTTATCTTCATCTACATCCAAATTGAAACTAAGTGCATATTCTAATTCAGATTGAACGGGTGATCCTACTACCAGACAGTCTACCACAGGTTTCTGTCTATTTCTGGTGATTCGCCGATCTCATGGCGAAGCAAGAAACAAGCAGTTGTTGCATGTTCTTCCATAGAAGCTGAGTACAGAGCAATGGTAGCTACTACTAGAGAGATTGTTCATGTTTGTTGGCTATTATCAGATATGCTTGTCACTCTCACAAAAACTACTTATCTTTATTGTGATTACCGGAGTGTGTTGCACATTACAAGCAACTCGGGTCTTCCATGAGCGAATAAAGCACATAGAGATAGATTGTCACTATGTTTGTAAGCGTTTTGAAGCAAAAACCATTTCACATAATTTTGTTAACTCTTCACAGCAGACAACAGACTTCTTCACCAAATCTCACACTGTTCGGAGGTTTCGTTACTTGGTGAGCAAACTCACACTATTCAACCCACCGTGAGTTTGAGAGAGGGTGTTAGATATTGTATTATATATATTTAGTCTCATATCGGATTATGTATCAGTTTAGTATTTGGTTCCCTCTTATATATATTGGAGACATTGTACTCAGTTATCATCAATCCAATAATCCAATAACATTTTCTCAATCTCTCTGTTAACCTTATCAAAGCTAATGGTAACACACACAAGAACTACACTAATATCATTAAGAGTCTCATTTATCCTTCAACTCATAGCCATACTCATCAATTCTATACACGTGAATGAAATCTTCAACATGAATTACAACAATGACAACCAAAATTAGAAACAATGCACATAATATTTGAAATAACATAAAAAGAAGACCTTATGCTAATAATAATGCATGTGAGTATACAAGTTATTAAGAACATCATTCATTTCATCCTTCAGTCAAATCTAATATTCGCCAACTAGCGGTGGGTGATTGAAATTGCCAGGAAGAATTTGAAATGTAGCGTAGACAAGATGTATCATGTGGTATGAATTGATAACCCAACAATTCTAAATTCTCCATAATACACATACTCTACTGATTAGCACAAATCTAGAATTCATCATGTTAGCAACAATAATGGTAAATTTTTCATTGTTCTCTTGATTGCTAACCCAATATCTTGGCCAAAAATCCAGATACCAAATCTATGGCCATTATTTTTTTTACTCTTTAGGATAACAAAGTTACAAATTCATCTTCAGGAACAAACAGGAACTGGATTTTGTCCAAGGTAAAAAAAAAAGGGGGAGAAAAACTATATTTCAAAAGGGGTAAAAGGGAAGATCAACTTGCCTGCTTTACGATTTTACCTCAGCATCATAAGAGAGAAGAACAGCTACCAAATTAGGGTTTGATTTCAGCCCTGAAATTGGCTCTTCTTAGAAGGGAAAATAAAATAAAATTCCAATGAGGTTGTGCTTATATACACTAGCTATCATACATCGTGTGCAGAGCACGTGCCACCCACATCCTTGTTAAAAGAGGTTCCAGTTTTTCTTTTGTGAAATTTTCTTGGTGAACTGAAATCCCATTCCTCTTCTCTTGACTTGATACTTAAAAAGAATGCTCGATTCCCTCTAAATTCCATAGACTTATTATGCCACCCTAAACCATGACAGTTGGTCAACCAAATTCTCCCTACTGCACAATCCCTGTTCGACGAAATGCCCAACCCAAACCTAATCACTTGGACATCCAGAATATCCTCCCCAATCCGATCGGGCAATGCTGGTCTCGCAGTCCCACAATTCTTCCTCATGTCAAATTCCCAACTAGTTTGCCCTCTCGTTAGCCCTCAAAGCGTGCCGAATCTCATCCAAAACCAGCAATGTAGGCCAACTAATTCATGGGTATTCTTTAAAAATAGGATATGAATCCTACGCCTACTGTAGCACCTCAATACTTGATTTTTACTCCGCGACGGGCAATACGACCGATGCCCGGGAGTTCTTCAATTCGATCCTGGAGAAATGTGAAGCCTCTTGGAACACATTGATTGATAAGTGTGCGAGAATGGCTAATGAGAATGAGGCAGTTGAGCTGTTTCATGGATGTTGGTATACTGTAGTTTACTAAATATTTTTTTTTATTTTATTATTATTTTTATTTTTAAGGAATAAAGGTGACCGCTTAACCGCTTCATTAAACTCTGCTACGCCTAAATTTTTATTTTAAAAAACTATATTTATTAAAATGTGCATCGCACGTGTAAACTACTAGTGATAAATAATGATAAATTAACGAAACAAAGTATGACTAATTACAAAGATCTAGACTATTACTATATCTACCACTCAAAAGACGATACAGATACAGTCACAACTCTCACTCGCCCCCATTATAACTCCTGCTCTGCCTACACCTCTTCCTCCGTGAGTACTCTACTCTTCGTATTAGCTTGACTCGCCCATGCATGAATGGACACAAAATTTTTGTGCATCATGATTGGAAATCTGCTATTATGATTACGAAAATACAAGTCGTTACGATCTAGCCACAGACCCCATAACATCGCAGCTGGAGAGATATTCCAAGCATCTTTAACTACCCTCGCTCTCCATTGACCCCAAATCTTCAATGTCGAACTCGGACACTCAAATATCCCAAAGCCTAAGCATACTACTTTTCAAGCTAACCTTGCCCTATGACAAGTGAATAAAATGTGTTTAGTGTCCTCATCATCTACCGGGCATCTCGAGCACCTAACGTCCAACTGCAAGTTGCGTTTGCGAAGGTTGACTTTCGAAAGAATTGTATCGTTAGCAACAAGTCAAAGGAAAGCTTTAACTTTCAATGGTGCATCAGTTCTCCAGATTAAGCTGGCCTCCTTGCTTCTAACCCCTCCATCATTTAGCCACTTGTATATAGACGCCAGTGGGAATGTATCATTAGGCTCTAAATTTGAACTTCTCTCATCTTCTGCCCCGTTAAGGTACTGTCCCTCCGTGCTAATGAATTCCTTCAGTATCTGTAGTTGAAGAAGACATTCCTGTGTTGGCTGATCATGTAACTGAATCCTGAGTCTACCATTTCTCCAAATCTCGTTTATAAGCATATCAACGTTCATTGTTTCTCTGGCGACCTCCGGAAAAGGGATTGAAATGTATTTCTCCCACACCATTTATCTTTCGAGAATCGTGTGTCTTTCCCGTTACCAATCACACATCTTGTATTAGCATGAAAAATCTCCCCCACCTTCATGACCCCTTTCTAGAGAAATGAAGCCTTACCATGCTCACTTCTCCCTCTGAATCTGTACTTCATCCTCCTCCGATACAACATAAAAAAATTTGTACCACAAATTGTTGTGTCTTTCCCGCATTTTCACCACCACTTACTCAGCAATACTTTGTTCATGTCGCCCAGATCTAAGATTTCTAATCTCCCGAATTCTTTTCTCTTGCAAACTCTTCCTCAATTAATCAAGTGAATACCTTTGTTGCCCTCGTTTGCACCCTTCCACAAGAATCTTCTCCTAGATTTGTCTATTCTATCAATAACCCATTTAGGAAGTTCGTAGATTGACATAAGGTATGTCGGCAAACTGCTTAAGACTGAATTAATAAGCGTAATTCTTCCACCTAGCGAGAGAAAGCACCCCTTCCATCCGGCCAATCTCTTTTCTAACTTCTCTATCAAAGATTGCCAATCCTCTCTTCGTATCGATCCTGACCTAATGGGCGTACCCAGATACTTCAAAGGGAATTTTTTATCTCGCAACCTAAGTAGTTTTTTATTGCATCAATCGGAATGGAAAAGTTTTCGCTAAAAGGGATAACATAACTCTTGTGGAGATTCACTTTGAGACACGCCCATGACTCAAAACAATTGAGAACGACCTTCAAAGCCAAAATTGCTTCTTCTTTCGCCGCACCAAACAATAAGGTGTCGTTCGCATATTGAGTATCGATATTGACTCAGGTATACCTTTGATTGCAAGACCCCGAATAACATGCTATTCTCTACTTCTGTTAATCATTTCTGTCAACTCATCCGCAATTAAGGTAAACAAAAGAAACGACAACGGGTCCCCCTGCCTGAGACCCCTACGACATCGAATTTCCTTTTCTGATTTTCCGTTTACCTGAATAAACGATTTCTCCCCTCTAACACAGTTCCTAATCTACAATCTTCACTTCGGACCAAATCCTTTAAACTGTAGGTCCTTATCCACACAATCTCATTCTACTATGTCGTAAGCTTTTTCGAAATATAGTTTTAGCAGAAAACCGTCTGTATTGTCTTTACAACCTCTGAAGACAATCTCATGAGCAGACGCAACACTGTCCATGATATCTCTCTCCTTGATGAAGTCACTATGAGATTCCCCCACCACATCATTTTGTTGGGATTGGGGCGTCAACCAACGGCCGTTGTCGCAGTGAAACTAATAGAGCAATGAGGAAGTCGAAGTAGACGAGACGAATAAATTGAGCAAGCAAGTAGATCCACCAAACTAGCACAAACACAACAATGATGACTTATCCCAGTTAGCTTTTGTTTAATCTGGGGGGAAATATAAGGAGATCTAATATTCAACTAGAAGAGATTACAAGGAGTTATTGATTCACTCAATACAAACAATTAAACTCACCCACCAAGAACTATCTCTTTCTCGAGCCTCTCTTTGCAATGGAGAAAAGAATCTATGAAGTACTACCTCTCATATTGGAGGAGTTTACAATATATATAGAAGAATAGAGAGAAAACCTAGGTCTAATCTTGATTCTCAGTCGTCCAATAAAACCTGGAAAAAAAAGTAACTGAATAGGAGCCGCACGATCTAACTTGGAGTTGAAGATTGGGCTGAACCGACCTAACAAATCAAAGCCCAAAAACGAACACAGTACTGCGGGCGATCGACCGTCCAATAGGACCGGTCGACCGTACCACTCTCTGACATTCCATGTACTACGAGCGATCAGGGGTGCGGTCGACTGTCACCAAGACCAGTCGACCGCAACTAGCCTGCACCCTACTGTTGCTGTTTCTCCTTCTACTCACTTTGACGCTTCGACCTCCGTGATTCATATTACCTTCTTTTAATCTGAACAACGAGTATACAAGACACAATCCTAACAAACTCCACATTGGATTGCATACGAGTGCTATCACATAATGTGTTACTCATCTTCAAACTCAAATAAATTCCACTTGCAAAGAAAACTTAGAACAATAGCTTCTTCTTCTAGTTGAACTGATCTCTACCAAATCTCACCAAATCCAGTATACCCCTTCAGGGGTACACCTCCGTAGATGTACTCACGAAGTTACCAAACTCCGTAGGAACTCCACCTACCCGTAGGCTTTCTCCACCTCTCGACGATATTCGAACGCCGTGGTCTCGTCTCGATAAATCTAGTTGCGACAAACTAGCTGAACTTGCGGGAATAACGGGAAAAGGAGCAACACTTGCGTAAGTATTTCGGATTCCCCAAAGCATGTAGAGATTGTGTTAGCTTGGCCCAACCACTCTCATACCTCTAATCACCTTACGACGACCTTGAAAAATAGACAGAACTCCACCTTGAGCTG